>RXID01014214.1:1533874-1862014 GCA_005019695.1 Trichopus zeylanicus subsp. travancoricus
TTATAACTTTAATATTTGTACATTTATGAATAGAACCTTTGAATATTTTTATTTATAAATAGGTTGAAGCTTTATCATTTTTGAAATAAAATTTTACAAAAAAATTTGAAGGTTTTAAAATTTAGAATTTCAAATTATAAATTTAATATGTGTACATTTATAAATAGCTCCCTTGAATATTTTTATTCATAAATAAAATTTTATCATTTTAAAATAAAATTTTCCAAAAAAGCCATTGAAAGTTTTAAAATTTTAAATTTTAAATTACAAATTTAATATTTATACATTTACAAACAGACCATTAAATATTTTTATGTATAAATAAGTCCAAATTTTATTATTTTTTAAATAAAATTTTATGAAAAAGACATTAAGATTTTAAAACTCAAAATTTAAATTACAAGTTTAATATCTGTACATTTTCAAATAGACGCCTTCAATATTTTGATTTATAAATAAGTCTAAATTAGAAATAAAAATATTTAAGGAATCTATTTATAAATATACAAATATTAAATGTTCCAAATATTTAAGGTTCTTTTTGTAATTTTTTATTTAAAAAATATTAAAATTTGGACTTATCTATAAATAAAAATATTTGAGAGGTCTATTTATAAATATATAAATATATAAATTATAATTTAAAATTTAATTGTGGGTTCATTTTTTAACATTTGAGAGAAATAGTAGATGGTGAAAAATTAAGAATTTTAAAGGGTTTAATTGTAAAATTATAAAAGGTAAAAGTGAAATTTTTGAAAAAAAATTTTGATTAAATAATAATCAGCGGGTTGCAGATAATAAATTTGAAAAGAAGGAGGATACAGCTAAATACTGAAATCACAAGAGGTTTTTGATAAATAAAATAAAATTTGGGATTGTAGATAAATACCCCTAAAAATTATGTTCTATTTTTTTTAGAGGAAAGCAATTATAAGTGGCGGAAAAGTGGGAGAGAGGGCATCTAATGAGTGGAATACAATATTAAAAGGGGAGGATATACTAGAAGAATATCTTTTATTTAGTGATTAATATATAATAAGGAAGAGTATGTAATAAATTTTGTTTTTTTAAGCATGATCTTGAAAATTTTACTTCTAATTGATTTAGTATAATCGGAATTTTTAAAAACTAGACAGCATAATTCCTTACATACTCTTAATATTAACTGAAAATAATAAAATAAAGTAAGATATATGTATGTAAATTTTTTTGTATGATAAAATGTTTTGATTATTTTAAAACAAGTGCTAGCATATTGTACCATAAATTTTTTAAGTTGACCTTGAGTTCTATTTTTGTATTATAATGCATATAAGAGATTTTCTATGGTGTATCATTCAGTACTATTAATTTCATATTTTTTATGCATATTTACTGTATCTTTAGAATTTTCTTTTTTTCATATTTTTTTTTAAAACCAAAAGCTAGAAATTTAAATACTTATAATGAAAAAAGTGATGCTTCCAAAAATAGGGAGGAAGTGGCTAAAAAAAAAAAGAGGCCAATTTCACTTTTCCACAATTCTCCTTTATTAAAAGTGCCCTAACTTGAAATTAAATAATCTCTTAGTGCAACTTTATTTCCAACTTTTGGCTTCAACTTGTGGACTTAGTTATTCCAAAATTGCAGCCCGCACATCTGGTGATGCTGCTGGCGTCTGAAGTGGTAGATATTCCGTTCTAGTTAATCACAATTGGACTAATGGCCTACAGCTTCATCACTAATCCGAGACTCGGAAGGCACCTCGTCAGTTGCCAGGGCAACCGGCGGCTGCGAGAGTGGCGGGACTCGCTCCCCGTTGCTCCAGTTTGCCTCACAACCGACCCTTGAAACTTCAGATATACAAACACTGCAAGCGCCATGTTTGTATTGAACTAGACACCTAGCAGTCGACTCTTTAACATCGGGAACTTCTAATCTAGGAGAAACACAAGGCAAATGAATGCTTATAATAAATGCGACGAACTCCTTTTTTTTGTCTCGTAATTTTGCTTCGGTTGAGCAGAGGCTATGTGTTCAAAGATAAAACAACAATGAGAATGTCAACATTTATCAAATCCCAGAATCCAGGTTCAAAGTTTCACGTGAAGACTCTGGATTTTGGACTGCAGGTTTGCCTCTGGCCTGTTAATTTCTAAATAAGCTCAAATTCTGGCTTAGGCCATACTCTTTGTAAGGGAAAATGCAAAATGGATAGAACTTTTGGCATGGAAAAGACTAAACTTTCTGGGGCGCAAGTCCAGCAGCCATGCAGTGCAACACATTCCCGTATACTCCACTAGTTTGAGACAATAAAGAGAATGTCAGATACCAAATCATACCAAAAGCTTAAATTTATAGGATATGAGTTTTTTTCATTATATCTATTAGACTCTATCTATTCAATATCCGATATGGGATTAATTCATCACACCTGACATTATAACAATTTCTCCCTTTAGGTGTGATTTAATCACATCAATTTAACACTCTTAATCAAGAATTTTTTTATTCGACTATTTCTACCGTGTGACCCATGTCCTCGCACCGTCCTCTAATGCCCGCGCCCTTGCATCGGCTTTTGGCGCCCACACTTGTGGGCTCGCCATCCTAGCGTCAGCACATGCACCCTCTCTCCGATCTCAAGCCGGTCTCGCACCCGCGTCCTCT
The DNA here is from genome assembly GCA_005019695.1 of Trichopus zeylanicus subsp. travancoricus. Taxonomy (NCBI): domain Eukaryota; kingdom Viridiplantae; phylum Streptophyta; class Magnoliopsida; order Dioscoreales; family Dioscoreaceae; genus Trichopus; species Trichopus zeylanicus. The sequence continues at coordinate 1,536,527 of RXID01014214.1, forward strand.
CACCGGTCTTTGCCATGAGATTAACATGTGACTCAATTCAGTCGCATTATCGCGATAATTTTTGGTCTTAAGAGTTTGTATAGCTTCGAACCTGAAACTTTGATATCACTTGTTGGGGAGCCACAAGAGCGTAAAACCAGATCCATATACTGAGCCGGACACCAAACCATCCCAAAAGCTCAAACTCATAGGATATGAGTCTTTTTCACTATATCTATTAGACTCTATTTATCCAATATCTAATGTGGGATTAATTTATCTGACATTATAACAAATCTAGATAAGTGATTGATAATGGAGCGGTCCAATACAGACGATCCGCAGAGTAAAACGTGATCTGAATTGCAGCGCATTGCCGCCAGTAGACTGCTTCTTCAATCCTTGAAATCGCGATCAGTTCTTGAAAGTCCAAAACAAAAATTTTAGCAGTCGTGGAAATGATTAAAAAAAAGAGGATTACAGATGTTGAGGGAAATGCAGAATGCAAAAACGTTCCATGACCTCCCAGCAAGTTATCCTATGGTTATATGCATTGACAATGAAAGAGAGTAATTACCTTCTTTCCGTCTCTTATTTGATGTCCTGCTCCTTGGAGTATGGCCAACCAGTCAGGATGAAGGATCTTCCACAGTTCCTCAGACTTCTGTGCTTCGCCCTCTATCTCATAGCCATTTTTCTCCGCAAACTCTTGGATCTTCAAGTACTCGGGTATCGTGACATCTGTTGGTAGCTCCAGTAGAACAATCTGGTCCAGGCTCACAGTGTAGCAAGCCAGTTCATCGTAGCTATTGACCTTCAGTTTGATGAGTTTCTTTGGCTCTCCTGTTGTTCCTTCCGCCATTCTCTTTGCTGCTTCTTCAGGATTTCTTGACTTCTCCCTTCAGGCAGACCTCATCTGAGTTAATAGGGAAGGCAAATGGCAGCACCAGTTTCACTGCAGTTGTACAAGACTAGCATTTATCACATGACTTGCATTTTCTCTAGAAGGGAAAAAGAAAATTACTAACCAACCGAAGCATTTTAGAATGCAGAAAGGGGATCAAATGTGAAGATGCAACATACAAGTAATGTGCAGTTGTACAAGGGGACCATTAACCGAACTCATATTGCCTCTGGTCTTCAGGATCCCATCCTGAACTTGTATAACGGTACACCAATAGAGGGTAATTCATGTTATTCCACCTCAAAGACAGTTGTGTTCTGTGAAAATCACAAACTTCAGACAGAAGGATCTTCAGCATTGCTTTTGACAGATCTCCACTTCATGAACATGTAATAGTGTATGGCAAACCGCTATGTTTGTAAAGCCCAGCTCAGAATCCAGATTGCGTTGGTCTTTGGAGGGAAAGAAGTTATCTGATTGATTCTTGACATATCCTGCAATCCAACAAAAGTGAAAACCTGAGCACAAAAAGAAACATAACAAGTATAATAATTCAACACAAGGAAAATGTAGGTTATAGGTATGCATATTATATTGGAACTTAACAGCAGATAAGCCATTCCAACGTCCATTCCTCTCTTCTTTGTCCCAAATTCTGCACCTAAACTCCTACAGGCAAAGCTACAGAAAAATACTCTGATGACCACAAGAACATCAGATATATATAAAGGAAGACTAGATCATATGGCTACTGAGTTTTCATCAAAAAGTAATCAAAATTGATTGCGTTTGAAAGAGGAGCAAAACTCATTCTTCCTAATCCTAGCTTCCCCGTAACTGAACGTAAGCTTAGACACACAAGGATCAGAAACAGATTAAAGAGATTCTGATGCCAGCTTCCTGGGATCAGATCAGCATGGAGAGCATAGATACAGCCCAGCATGCATTAAATAACCTCTGCTTCATTGTTCAGACCTCAAATATCACAATACTCAAAATTCAATCAATGCTGGAATGAAAACCGGCGATGCTGTTGGCATCTAGAGTGACAATCATGTTAGCAGTGATTCCATTCAAGTTCATCTTGATGGGGCTAATGGCCTACTTCTTGATAGCTAGCTCAAGCCTCAGAAGGTATTTTGATGGTTGGTAGGGCCATCTACGGCTGATGGAGAGCCTTGCAACATATACAAGCTCCGCGTAGGTCAAAAATGTAACGAACTGGACACCTAGCTGTCCTCGACTATTTAATAGGGCAAGCTTCTAATCTGGGAGAAATAAAAAAGGCAAATGAAGGCTTAGTAATAAATGCCATGAAACTTTTTAATTCTATGTCAAGATTTTAAATTTCGGTTTCGATTTCGGCGGCATCTAACGAAACCAATATGTTTCGGCCGTTTTAATCATTTTAGTCGTTTTGGTTTTAGTTTTAATTATTTTGATTTTAGTTTCAGTGGTTTCGATTTTAGCCGAAAATTTTTTTTAATTATTAATTGTGTATTGACTAGAATTTAACTATATTTTGACTTCAAATTAAAAATACGATAAAATTTTGAAAAAAATTTCAAAAAAATTTAAAAATTATAAAAAATTTATAATTAATTTTACCATAAAATTAATTATTATTTTAATTAATTTAAATTAATTTTGATAGTTAATCACTGATATAGTCTATTTTTTATTTATTATTGTATAAAAAAAGAAATTATACGAGAAATAATATGAATATGACTAAAAGTTAAAAATTAACATAAGTAAATTTCACTTATCATTAAAATGTACTTGACACATATATAATTTATTAATTATAACGTAATACAATTAATCATCATAATCATCATCAGTTGAATCATCTGGGTGTGAAATTACAAATTCAGTACCTGAACGATCCAGACGAGCATTTGTAGGCATACGAGTCAGAACAACTAGCTCTGTGTTATCTCGTGACAGTGGTTCAATAACTTATGAGAAATAAATATCACACTGTGTGAAGTATTCAAGAGAAATTACAGCAAGATGCTGATTGATAGCGTTAAGTGAATCTTGTTGAGAGACATGATAAATTTAATTATTTACTCTTCCACGTTCTTTTAATGTATGTTCAATTAAAGTTTGTCCAAGTATGTCATAAGTCGAATGTGAAATCATTCTATAACAAAATATAAGTTTTTAGTAAGGAATGGATAAAATTATTCTTCTTACTTCAAGCGTAACTTAGTCTGGAACTGTAATATAATCATCCAAATTTGTCATTATCTATTTTAAAAGAAATATCATATAATTGTCAGGATTAATGAATATAAAGTAGATAATAGAAAATACGTCAGAAAAAAAATACTATAGCAAAATGTGATAATGAAATAAATAAATTATCATGCGATAAAATAGACTATATAGACATTAAATTTAAATGTCATAAAATTACAATAAGATATCAATTTAAGACAATAATGAAAACATCATTTTATAGGTAGTATAAATCTACGTCTTATAACCACATGCTATTACAAGGCAGATATTGAAGAGATTGATATTTTTTATCACAAAACTCATCAGTACAATGGAGTTATGATCGATATTATTGTTCAGTATGCAGATAGTACGAAGTCGCATGGTCCTGCATTGACTAATGATATCCTTGATTGAAAGAAGACATCCCACTATGATAATTGTCATAGTAGCTAGAGCTCATACTATCTGTTGGATCTTAATTGACATTTTGTTTATCATATGAAGCATATGGATATTGTGGTACATAACCGTCATATTAATTAGAGTCTAAAAACTCATTTCCTCCATACCATGAAAAAAATGAAGACGAGTTCTCATATTGTGATTGTTGAAAATTGACGTCACTAGCTGTATCATAATTGCTACTATCACTGGTATCAATAGTATTCTTCATTCTGTCGGCTTCCTCTTCCGATTCTTCGTCTAAAAGATAACGAATAGGTTCTTGTGTTTGATGATAATTTAAGATAGGTTCTTCTCTTTCTCAAATTTACTCTATTAGAGGATCATCATCTTCGAATATGACAGACAAGTTAATTAACTTATCCTCTGGTGATGTTCTCATTTGTAAGTTTTGGTCTCGTAAACGCATGTTATAATAACAGAAAACAAGTTTCTCCAATTTTTTTCATTTTAAGTTTATTTCTCGTCTTCATATGAATCAATCCAAAAGTTAACTAATTTCTCTCGCATTGTGAACTTGAAACAGTTTAACTGAAAATTCTAATTGCTATCTTTGCAAGATTAGATGCTGCATACAGATCATAAATACTCTACCATCTAGCTGTAATTTAATAAAAAAATTATTTAAAAATAATTTTATAAATTAAATTAGTAAATATGTATAATTATTAACTATACCATGAGTATTACCCTAATAGCTACAATTGCTTGTTGTGTGCCGAAGTCCTTGACTTTATTTTTGAAGTTGCTTGCCTGCTTAATGAACGTACTCAAGTTAAAAAAATTTTTAATATGTAAAAAAAGTTTCAATTTAGAATGTACCTCGCGCAATGTCAAGATTCTTGTTCTCATATATAGTTTTATCCTCTCGATTACCTTACATAACGCTTTGAGAATTATATTACTGTTGTTGACATCATCGGCATATTGAAATATTAGATTTAGAAAGTATCCTACAACATAATTAAATATTAATTAATAATATTATCATTATAACTTAATAAAGTGCTATAGAATGACACTTTACTCAATTACCTATAATATGAATATCTCTTTATAATGTTTTATTCCAACGATGATCAATAATCTTCTCCCAATAACGAAATTTAATTGTTTCTATTTATCATTTTATTTGTAATTTTACTCATTCTATTGCTTCATATAAGAACCTCATCCGCGAATGATTCTAAGTTAATAATTTGAAGCACCTTAATTAATGAACTGAAAATTTCGATTACATTTTCAATTGATTTCCAAAATTGCTTGTTCAAGATTGGATTGTAGAATTATTCGAAAAGAATATCTCAAACCATTTTAACTTCAAATAATGCTTATCATATTCTTCGTTAGTAGATAATCTCTTAAGTGTCTATCGATGAATATACAGGGAATCCAAGGAGATAAATTGTGTAACAAACTAAGTAACGTCTGGCCTGATAATCTCTTATCCCCGTATTTCTTTTCTCATCAATTTTTTGACACCAAGCATGGTTATAAATGAATGACGTCAACTTCTGACCTTCCTCAATCACTTTTTTAATATCAGGATCCTTACTCATATCCTTCAATATTAAGGCAATAGAGTGTGCTGACAAGGTGTCCAGAAAAGATCTTTTCTTTTTTGTATTAATTTTTTTTCCAATATATATCAGTGGAGCTGCATTATCAGTTACGATATGTGTCACTCTTAATTTCTCAATCTCCTCAATGACACTGTCAATCAAATGATATAAGAAATTATCGATTTTTGACTCCCTTGATGTGTCGACTAACTTTAGAAAAATTGTCCCTTCAGGATAATATACTAAAAAATTTATCAAATCTTTACTATTTTGTGTCTTCCATCCATCACACATCAAGGTACACCCAAATTCATCTTAACATTTGTGGCAAATCTGTATAAAAGCAGTCATCTCTTTAACTTCAAGATTCAAATACTTTTTAAAAATTTCATAGGCACTTGGTGGAGGAACTCCTAGGCCAATCTCTTGAGCGACACATATCATTCCATGATAGTAACCGCCATCTGCTAAATGAAATAGAACATGATTATAGAAAAAAATTTGGATACTGTCCTACCCAACCACTATTTTGTCTTTCGAAAATCACTTGATGCTGTTCTCAATTTTAGTTGAGTATTATCTCTTAGTTTCAATAGAAATGGGTTAATTGGAGAAATATTGATAGACCTGATGTCAGAAAAAAGAAAATCTCCTCTAACTCCTGAAGGGGCAGTTATGTGTCGTTGTGTATGTTGTTCTCTGAAACTAGTAGTTCGATGATCACAAACTATCTCGGAAGGGTCAGCACTACATTAAGTTTTCTCGTACAAACTTTGACTCTCGCGAATTACTTTCTCAACCTCATTATCATCATCTTTATCATTAGAAACTTATTGGGGATCTAGATTACAGTGGTTGATAAGTTCCTACTTAAAGCGTGATTTTTTGGCCTTATCTTTTCTTCTATCTTCTCTGCCGCTTTGTACTATTACATAAAATATTTGTCTCACTTCATTCGGAACCTTCTCATATGTTTGGATTGAACCGGTTACTCCTCCCAAATGCTTTTTTAATCTTGTAATTTTAGAACAAAGTATACAATTACACTATTTGTAATGAACTTTGCGAAAACCTGCATCCACTAATTCATAGTATTACAATGTGATATCGTCATTGCGAGCTGATTGTTGCGTATTTTGCTTGGGAGTCATATACAATACAACAATAGCAGTAACATAACAAATGATAATGGAAGAAAATTTGCCTATGATTAAGAAAAAATTCGAAATAAAGTTTTCAATTTACTAACTAATTTTTTCACGAACTCAAAATTTTTTGATTTATTAGCTAATTTCTACATTAATTTCAACATTCTCAATTCAATACATTTTTTTTGCAAAAAATGTTAATTTTTAAAAAATATAAAAAACTCTATTTTCGCATAAATTTATTAATAAATACTAACTAATTTTTACGTAATTTCAATACTTTTCGATTTAGGGTTAGAGTTTAGGATTTACTAACAAATTTTTTGATTTATTAGCTAATTTTTACATTAATTTTAACATTCTTAATTTAATACATATTTTTTGCAAAAAATGTTAATTTCTAAAAAATATAAACAACTCTATTTTGGCATAAATTTATTAATAAATACGAACTAATTTTTATGTAATTTCAATAATTTCTGATTTAGGGTTTAAAGTTTATGGTTTAGGATTTACTAACCTATTTTTGGATTTATTAGCTAATTTTTTCATTAATTTTAATATTTTCAATTTAATACATAATTTTTTGCATAAAATGTTAATTTCTAAAAATAAAAAAACTCTATTTTTGCAAAAAATATTAATAAATATTAATTAATTTTTACATAATTTCAATAATTTCTAATTTAGAGTTTAGGGTTTAAGATTTACTAACAAAATTTTCAATTTATTAGCTAATTTTTACATTAATTTTAACATCCTCAATTTAATACATAATTTTCACAAAAAATATTAATTTCTAAAAAATAAAAAACTCTATTTGGCGTAATTTATTAATGAATACTAACTAATTTTTACGTAATTTTAATAATTTTTTATTTAGGGTTTAAGGTTTAGTGTTTAGGATTTACTAACCTATTTTTAGATTTATTAGCTAATTTTTTTGTTAATTTTAACATTCTCAATTTAATACATAATTTTTGCATAAAATATTAATTTTTAAAAAATATAAAAAACTCTATTTTGGCATAAAAAATATTAATAAATACTAACTAATTTTTACATAATTTCAATACTTTTTTATTTACTAACTAATTTTTATATTAATTTCAACATTCTAAATTTACAAACTTATAAATTGTAATATACTACGCAATTGTAATTCTATATATGACATGTATAATAATTCAGAATTTTAAAAATTTCTTACATTTTTCTTGAATATGATTGTAGTGTAAAACAGAAGGAAGACAGCAGACTCACAAAACTTCGCAAATGAAACACCAATAATATTAACTCTAAGCACATTGCTTGCAGGATGACTAGTAACATCTCTCACAATCACTTCAGTGTTGAAAAGAGATAACAGACATATGTAAATGCAGCTCTATCCCTAGTTTGTAGCTAATATAATACATCATATAGCTGCTAATAAACAAGTCATAATTTGCATCCATTTGCAAACAAACAAATCACAACTTGCATCCACTTGCATCTAGTGGACTCCACAACCTGTACATCATAAACAGATCTATCAACTTGCATCCAATGCACTCCACAGCCTGCGCATCCATGAACAACATGAATAGAACAATGAACAACCATGAGCAATAACATGAACATGCAGTTTTGTCTACATTAGAGTTTGGAGAAATGAGTTGTCTCGCTAGCAATCGGAGAAACGAGTTGTCTCGCCGGCAACTAGGGAAACGAGTTGTCTCACCGACAAGGAGGTGGTCATCAGCTTGGGTTGGCTCTTATCGACGGGGAGGGCATCCATGGAGCTACGACATCTCGGAGCTGGACTCGATGGTGGAGACATCGTTGGACTGGAATAGAGGCTCGCCACTCCGCCGCTGCTCAAAAACACAGAAGTAGAGAAATTCTTCGTGCTTATAAGGAGAGGAGAAGGATGGTAGTACTGGACTAGAATAGAGGCTTGCTGTGTGTTGGTCATTGCTTCTGCTTCGTCGTTGCTCGCTACTCCATCACCGCTGGTTGCTTCTGCTCCTCTGCTGGTCACTGCTCTGTTGTAGCTCACTGCTCGTTGCTGCTACTTTGCTGCTACTCATTGCTCTGCATGTTGCTCGCCACCACTTTTATTTCGCGCGTTGTTGGTTGATCCACTGCTATTGTTCTACACGTTGTTCGTTGCTCCATCACTTCTGCTTTATGCATTGCTGGCTACTCCACTCCTACTGCTTCGCACGCTGCTCACTGCTTTTTCGTTTCTGTTTGTTGCTCCGTTGCTTCTGCTCTGTGCGATCTCGCTACGCTCGCTTTGCTCGCCATTTCTGCTCGCTGCTCCGCCGCTTCTCCTCTGCATAATCTCGCTGCACTCGCTCTGTTCATTGTCACTGTGTGATCTCCTCGCGTGATCTCGCTGCACCCGCTTTGCTCACCATTTCTGCTCGCTACTCTGTCACTTCTCCTTTGCGCGATCTCACTGCGCTCGCTCAGCTCATCGTCACTGCACGATCTCCTCGCGTGCGCCTGCTTTGCTCACTGTTTCTACTCGCTTCTCCCCGTGCGAGCTCGCTGTATTCGCCACCGTTGCAAAACCCTAACCCTAAAACTGAAACCATTTTAGGCGAAATGTTTCGTCACCAGCCGAAACCGAAATGTTTTAGTTTAGGTCGAGATTTAAAACCTTGATTTATCTTATTTTAAGGATAATTACGTATAATTTCTGAAAAATGGCTCATTTACGAAAAAGCAAATTCAATATTTAACAAAACCCCCCTATTTTGACGTTTTCTTAACTACAACCTTTAATGTATTTTGAAATAATATTTGCACTTATTTATGTTATGCAAGGATTGTTTTGTCCCTTAAGTAAATATTTTTCAGAGGGTTAAATTTGCAAAAAAAAAAATTCTCCTTTTTTAAATTGATAAAAAAAAATCTAAAAATAGAGTTGTAGGTAAATATTAAATTTGTGAAAATTACTTGTAAATAAGACATTTCTTGGATTGTAAGAAATTATCCCTTTATTTTATTTTTCACTTAGTTTTGTCGTGGGCCTCTGTAGTCTATTGTTGCCTTTGGACGAGCAGAGACCATGTGTACAAAGATCAACCAACAAGACGAAGTCATGCAAATTCTAATGTTGGTCAAACACCCAAATTCAGCATGCGGAGCTTTGGCCTGCTGATTTCTAATTAAGCCCAAATTCTGGCTCAGCCCAAACTTTTTGCAAGGAAAACACAAAATACAGAGAAATTTTGCCATGGAAAATATTATATCAGTAATAACTTTCTGGACAACAAATTCAGCAGCCATACAGTGCAATATATTCCCTAGTAGTTGGAGACAGTAAAGACTTATAAATCAAAGATGAAGAAGCAAATACAATCTAGGTAGGTGACTGATAATAGTCTGGTCCAGTGCAGATGACCGGCAGAGAATAACATGATCCGAGTCCTAGCATATCCCAGCCAGTGACTATGACTTCTTCAATCCTTTGAATTGCGAACAGTTCTTAAAAATCCAAAATGTAATTTTTTTAGCAGTAGCGCAAATATTGTAAAAAATGATGATTACAGATGTTGACGGCAATGCAGAAAAGAAAAATGCATTGTAAACTCACCTCTTAAAGGTATGCATGCAAAGCATTCTTAGGAATTTATAGATGTATACAAAAGTCCCAGCAAGTTATGCTATGATTCTATGCATTGACAGTAAACGGGAAGATGTACTTTTTCCTTCTCGTGTATGTTTGGATTTTCTCCTCCTTGGATTTGGCCAGCCATTCAGGGTGAAGGGCCTTCCACAGTTCCTCTGATTTCTCGGCTTCACCCTCTATTTCGTATCCATGTTTCTCTGCAAACTCTTGGATCTTCAAGGGCTCAGTTATTGTGATATCTGTCGGTAGCTCTATTAGAACAGTTGTCTGGGCTCAGAGTGTAGCTAGCCAGTTCATCGTAGCTATTGACTGTCAGTTTGATGACTTTCTTTGGCTCCCCTGCTGCTTCTTCCGCCATTCTCTTTGCTGACTTCTCCCTCAGACAGACCTCAACTGAATTAATATGGAAGGCAAATACAAGAACAGCTTCATTGCTGTTGTACAAGATTAGAATTTCTCACATGACTTGTACCTGCTTTGGAAGGGAAAAGAATATTAGTAACCAACCGGAACCAGTTTAGATGCAGAAAGGGGAAGAAATGTGAGGTGCAACATACAAGTAATGTGCATTTTGTTCAAGTTACATGCCTGGCAATAGAAAGACATGAGCAAGAAGGGGTGAGGACCATTAGCCGAATTCATATTGCCTCTATCTTCAAGTTTCCATCTTGGACTTGCAACTGCTAGAAAACCAAATTTGAACTCACAGCAATTTCTCTGAGCTATCAACTTATACAAGTCAGTTACCTGCAGCCAAATAACTTGAACTAGCACAGGTGCTAAAAGGTTTGGCTGCCATGGCTGCACAATACATGCAAAAATTCCAATCCGAGAAGAACCAGGCACAGAAAATTAAGTTTCTTCTGAAGGAAGAACACCCAAACAAGCAGAACTCCCACAGAAACAACAAAGACCATTCTTTCTAATCCTATCTTCCCCATAACTGAATGTAAGCTTTTCACCTTCTTGCAAATTGGTGGCAGCAAAGAAACAGAGCCACCGGAGCAGCGACCCGGAGCTCCTGACCAACACAGCCAACAAGTTACCACCCTCACATGAATGATTTATGAATGAGGCCACATTCCCAATCGTAGTTGTATCTATGTTAACCCTCAAACATGCTTTCCTGCATGGAAGATGCTTTCTCAAGACTAGAAGCGCAGGAGAAATCCAGCCGGCCACCGGTTCAACGTAAACCCTTTGCCGCCTCCTTGCTTCCTCTGTTGTCAAGAATTCACCTGTACATAAAAGTTCATGCTGTTATGGAGATGCAACAGAATTTTTAGACCCACCGAAATTCCAATTTACCTCTAAAACTTCACCTCCCAATCAAATAAAACCATAAAGTTCTCATCTTTAAAATCAAAACCACCTACACAAATGAAATTATCCATTTTTTTCCTCCAAATCTTCATTTTCCGATCAAGAAGAACCATAAAGTCCTCTACTTTGAATTTTGCAGCATTTCTATCAGCTCAAGGTTGGAAGAAACATACCAGCATACTTGCAGACGAACTCTCCTTTCGGAAGAGAATGCGCTGCGTGCAATCCTCATCCCTTCTTCAAATCCTTGATAACCATCAACCTCACTGAAACCCCGGTCTGCGTCACCCGATTCCCGCACTCCAACCCACATCCACACTCCACCCCGTACACCGTCATCACCGGCATTCCCCCGCCGGAATCTGACGAGAAACACAGGCACCGACCCGCATCACACCGCTCGCAATCACATCCAGATCCAACGGCCAAGTATGCGAAATCGGAGCCCGATGAAGGGTCCGACAGGGGAAAACCCGGATCTCCTCCCCAGGTTGGGAGGACAGCGGGAAAAGCACCTCGGTGGGGGAGTAGAGGAAGGAAGAGTAGAGCTGGGAGTCGACGGGGTTGGAGAAGTGGATAGTTGCTTCTCCAGGTCCCGGGCGGCATCGGAGGATATCCGGGCGGAAATGGACGATACAGCGAGGTGGAAGGCATTGCAGGCTACGGAGGCCGCCACCATATCCCGCGGCAGGAGCCATGGGAGGACCAGCTCTGCCCATCGCCCGAACTCCAGGCAATTTATACACTCGGCTGGCGGGCTGTTTCTTTTATTTTAATCCCTCGAATCTTTCCCTATCCCAAGTCGCCACTTCTCCGTGCAACGCAATTATTTTGGTATTTTGCATGAACCCCCTTTTACTTCTCTTTATTTGTAAACAAATTAGCATCTGAAATCCTAAAACCCCAACCCCTATTTCCGTTTCCAACCAATCCGTCCTTCGGACAAACATTCCAGCGCCAGCGCCCTAGTCGCCGCCACGCCGTATCTCCGGCCTCCAAGACGGCGACTTGCTTGCATCTACGGCGCTCCCCGGCGGCGTTCATGGCGGCGGCGGCCTCGGGACTCTTCCCTCCCCCGTCCCTCCGCCGCTTTCCCCCTTTTGTCCTCCCTTCACGCTCCCTCTCCTCCGCTTCTTCCAACAACGAGTAAGCACTCCAGCGTCTTCCCCACATGATTTCATCACTATCTCTTTTTTTCATCTCCTCAATTTGTTGTTTTTTTCCGTTCTAGTTCTTACACGCACAAGGTGCGGCGCGAACTCAGCGACTGTAAGTTCGTTAAAAATCCTAAATTGATGGTCAACGAGACGGAAGGTCCGATGTGCTTCTATTACAGCTCCATTCTGCCGGCACCGGTGAAAAGCTGGGAGGAAGAGGCCAATAATATCAAGCTGCAGTTGTCCGAGCAAGCGAGTGGTGGCGTCGATCGTGTTCTGACGAAACCTTCTCCTCGAAGGTTTTGGTCGCTGAGGTGGAATGGCGAGAAGTCTGGGAAGGGTAACGGTCATAAGGAGCAAAAGAGTCACGAGGAATTGAATGCTGAGAAGTCTGGGAGCAGCAATGTTCATAAGGAGGCAAATAGTCACGAAGAATTGAACGGCGAGAAGTCTGGTAATATTCATGAGGAGAAAAAGAGTCGCGACAAAGTTTCAGAGGCGCTGCAGATGAAGCTTACTCGTGTGTATGACAGGGTTCTTGTTGTTGAGGATGTGGAGACTGCAGAGAAGGTCGTCAAGCTTCTCACGACCAAGTACAAGGAATTGGTTCATGCTTGTGATACAGAGGCAAGTTATTAGAGTTTTCTTGTGTTTGGTCATTGCACAAGTCAAGCCATGATTTTCCGTAGATTAGTTATGGCTAATTTTGAGGGTATTAAGCTAAGATATATTTTCGTTTTGAGAAAACAGGTGTCAAAGATTGATGTCAAAGAGGAGACACCGGTTGATCATGGAGAGATAATATGCTTTAGTATATATTCTGGTCCAGATGCTGATTTTGGGGATGGGAAATCATGTATTTGGGTGGATGTACTTGATGGTGGTAGGAGTGTTCTAATGAAGTTTAAACCCTTTTTTGAAGATTCGGAGATCAAGAAGGTACACTCATCTGGACATCTTGATCACTGCCCATTTGCTAGCAGCTTTTGTTGTCTTTAGTAGTTTTCTTATGCTTTAGTGTATATGTCTGTCATTTGCATGCTTGCTAATGAGCATTTCATAAGGTTTGCTAGTCTTTTAGTTTTCTGATTGTAATTCTTTCCCAATATAGTTAAGTAGCTTTTGCTGTAGTTTATCGTCAGCCAACTGTCCTTGAAACACATCTAAGATTTATGAGATCTTTTAATAAGGAGGCTTGTCTCTGTATAAGGATCTACAGCAATATCCACCTGAACTAGAATACTCAATTCAGAAGCAAGAACCTAGATGTTATAACACTGCATTTAGTTTGTGTGGCCACCTGTTCTCCAGCTTGATCTGGTGTTTTTCTTTGAATCACAGTGCTCTGCAAACAATTACGAATCAAACATCGTCTGTATCACAATATTTTATGTGGTCTCCTTTTAGCGTGTCTAAAGCATTCATTCTTTGTCATTACTTCATATTTGGCCTCCTTTAAGTGGAGTGTGCAATCAGTATACATAAGCATGAAATTAACCACTAGATATTTTCCTGTTATCTTTTCCTTTTGTAGGTTTGGCATAATTACAGCTTTGATAGTCATGTTATAGAGAACTATGAGATCAAGATTTCTGGGTTTCATGCAGACACCATGCATCTTGCACGGCTTTGGGATTCTTCAAGAAGAATGGATGGTGGGTATTCACTTGAAGCACTTACAGCTGATCCAAGAGTGATGTGTAAAAATGGATCTTCCTCTGTTTCTCCACAGGGAGAAAATCTGTCATCAGTGGATGACTTACTCACTGGAAAAATGTCGATGAAATCCATCTTTGGTAAGAAAAAGTTAAAAAGAGATGGATCTGAAGGAAAGGAAATCACAATTGCGCCTGTTGAAACACTTCAAAGAACATCTCGGATGCTTTGGATTTGCTACTCTGCCCTTGACTCAATAAGCACTCTGAAGCTTTTTTATAGTCTGAAGGAAAAGCTAGAAGAGATGAAATGGCATCTTGATGGAGTATCTAAGGGAAACATGTATGACTTCTATGAGAAATATTGGTGTCCATTTGGTTTTCTCTTGGTCAAAATGGAATCAGAGGGGATGCTTGTTGATCGTACCTATCTGTCAGAGATTGAAAAGGTTGCCATTGCAGAACAGCAAGATGCCACAGACAGATTTCGGAAATGGGCATCAAAATACTGCCCTGATGCTAAGTACATGAATGTAGGAAGTGATGCCCAATTGCGGCAGCTTTTCTTAGGAGGCATACTTAATAGGTAAGATGCTAATTCAAAATACAATGTTTGGAGTCCTTCCCCATTTTTCTAGATAGGTAAATGCTTAGAAGCAGAAACGATTAGAAGTATTAATGGATGAATTCAATAAAAAAGGAAGAAGATCAAGCTCTTTTTTCAAGTGTTTGAACCCTCATAAATTTTGAAAGATGCTCACTTTGACCTTTTAGCTAAGTGAACCTTATGGTCTAACATTATCAAGATCTGAGGAGTTTTGTTTCAGGCCTTTCATCTATCTTTGAAAAGATGATTCTTGCTTCATTCTCATTTCTTTAGAAAAGGAAGAAAGATCAAGCTCTCTTTTCACGTGTTTGAACTGTCATAAATTTTGAAGGATGCTCACTGTGACCTTTTAGCTAAGTGAACCTTTTGGTCTAACATTATCAAGATCTGAGGAGTTTTGTTTCAGGCCTTTCATCTATCTTTGAAAAGATGATTCTTGCTTCATTCTCATTTCTTTAGAAATATTTTAAAAATTAAAGCAAAAACTGAGGTGTGGTTTTGGAAGATAGAAAGAGAATGAGAGGGAGCTGAGATTCAATTTGGATTTGGATGCTAAATCATTCACAGTCCTACTATCTATTTTTCTCTTTATTTTAATGTTGTCCAAATTGTTTGACAATTATAATTATTATTATTCTAGTCCGTATGATTTACTTGGCTCTTTTTTTATTTTTTCAATGTATTGCAGCAAAAATGCAAATGAAAGTCTACCCAACTCGAAGATATTCAAAGTGCCTAATCTCGAGAATATCACAGAAGGTCATAAGAAGACTCCTTTGAAATATCGCACTATTACTCTACATAAACTAATAGATGATCCCCTTGAGATGCAACCTGAGATATATACACCTAGCGGTTGGCCTTCTGTTAGTGGTGATGCTCTGAAAGTCTTGGCTGGCAAGATTTCAATGGATGACGAGTTTCTAAAGGAAGAAGAGAATGGGTCTGGATGTGATAACAATAAGGCAAATTTGCCAGCCCAAACTGAAGAAGCAGAGAAGAAAAAGAAAGCATTATGCCCTAACTCAAATAATTATGGAAAGGCTTATGCTGCATTCGGAGGAGGTAAGGAGGGCAGAGAGGCTTGCCATGCTATTGCAGCTCTCTGCAAAGTCTGCTCTATAGATTCCTTGATATCGAATTTCATTCTCCCATTGCAGGTAATTAGGTTTTATATCATGATAATTTTGTGCATTATACATTGTGATATGTTTTGTATCTTTACATTCTTTATTGCTGAAATATTTCTATTCCACTTGT
The DNA here is from genome assembly GCA_005019695.1 of Trichopus zeylanicus subsp. travancoricus. Classification (NCBI taxonomy): domain Eukaryota; kingdom Viridiplantae; phylum Streptophyta; class Magnoliopsida; order Dioscoreales; family Dioscoreaceae; genus Trichopus; species Trichopus zeylanicus. Next base: position 1,552,441 of record RXID01014214.1, read on the forward strand.
TTGTTTAATGTTTTCATTTAAGCCCACTATCATTATAATAGTATCTGCATAAGTTCTGAAATTCAACAGTGTGCGCCATTTGCTGTGTTATGTACTAAGTTTTTTTCTAGCTTTGGAAAAATAGTTTATAGAACAGAAGAATTTATATCAAATGCTTCACTGTTTGCATTTCTTCTTTTTATTTTTTGTGATAAATTTTGTGTTTTATGAGATTTAGATAGACTTAATATTTGAAGTCCTTTGGTATTTTCTAGATCAATGATAGTTTATAATGGTTTGGCTTCCTGTGGCCACAGGGAAATCATATATCGGGTAAAAATGGGCGCATCCATTGCTCTTTGAACATCAATACTGAAACTGGGCGTTTATCAGCCAGGAGACCAAACTTGCAGGTTCTTGGCATTCTTGTCTCCTTTTATGGGTGGTTGTATATCAAAGTAGTCGCTAACTAGTGAAGTTTTCAGATTCTATTGAAGTATGTGTCCTGTACTTAAACTTTTGTTGAAAAAAGTTCATATGGTCCTATTATGCACATTATGCACCCTATAATTGAGAAGTTCTTTCCTTGCTTTTCTTGGTTTCCTGCAATTCCTCAGTGTTCAAGTGCTTGACACTGAAAAACAAACTAATCCTGCATGTACACTTGTAAATATTATTGATGTCTTTTGTGGCTTGAATCAGAACCAACCTGCTTTGGAAAGGGACCAATATAAAATACGACAGGCTTTTATTGCAGAACCAGGAAACTCGCTCATTGTCGCAGATTATGGACAGGTAAAGTTTTATGTTTGTTTATTTTTGATCTGTCTTTTATTATTTTTCTTAATATATGTTTTTGTATCATGTGCAGTTGGAACTCAGAATCTTAGCTCATCTTGCTAACTGTAAGAGCATGTTGGATGCCTTTAAGGCTGGTGGAGATTTCCACTCTAGGACAGCCATGAATATGTATAAATATATAAAAGAAGCTGTAGAAAAGAAGGAGGTCCTTCTTGAGTGGCATCCTCAACCTGGTCAAGAGAAGCCAACAGCTCCTCTGCTAAAAGTAAGGTGCTCAAAACTGTGCTAACTTTCAAAATTGAACTAAGAATGCAGTATAGTTGTCACAACTACACATCAAGAGTTGTGTCATGAATGTATAACTGCAAGAAAGATTATAAGTGGCCAGATTCTTTGCCACTGTTTTTAAGGAAAAAATCTAGTTTACATTAAATTCAGGAATTTTGGTAGCAAAATTTGCAACTTTTTGGGATGAGTTTGCAATTGAGTTGACTAAGAAAAGCTTATTTAGAGCTTAAGATGTCATAGGAGTGTAATTGGTGTTCTTATTCCACTTGCAGGATGCTTTTGCCTCTGAAAGAAGGCAAGCAAAAATGCTTAATTTCTCCATTGCGTATGGAAAAACACCTCATGGACTTGCTCAGGATTGGAAGGTACTGCAAATTCCCTGTTCATTGTATGAACATAATAAGCTGGATAGGCTTAGAAAATCACCTCAACAGAAGTGAAGCAAACCAATGAGTCTATTAACTTTCTTATGCATATCAACTCCCTATACGTGATTTTGTCCCATCCAGTCTTTTCTTTGTTCTTTCTAATCCTTGATGTCTCCTATCTTGTGATTAGAAATCTTTCAGCTACTAATAATCTGCATTTAAAATGAATGCTTTGAAATGACTCTACATGTTGATCATTGCATGCTCAAGTATTAGAATATATTGATTTGGGGGTTGTTTGGATAGGGAATAAGCCCATGGTTCCAAGATTTATTCCAAACAACCCTTTAACTGTAGCCTTATTCTGGGCGCTGTCAAGATAGTCTGTGGGTTTGTGTTGCATATGAATATATGCTTCGTTGTCTTCATTTATTTGCATGTGGTGAATGCGATTCATTATAATTTATAACTTTCTTCTGGATAATCTACATTTGGTGTCTCCTGAACATGGAGAAGGACAAAACTCTTTATGGGCTACACGAATTCCTTCCTATCTTGACAAATTTTGTTTATTTCCCATATTGGTACCCTAATTCATGTTCATCTGTAACTGTGTCTTTTGTGGTTCTTCTTTTGTAACTGTATCTGGAGCTTAATAAAATTTGGTGTTTAGGTCTCTGTAATAGAAGCAAGAAATACAGTAAACCTCTGGTACAAAGAAAGGCAAGAACTCTTGAAGTGGCAACAAGAGCGCAAGGAAGAAGCAGCTGAGAAACATTGTGTATATACATTGCTTGGACGGGCCCGTCGTTTTCCTTCAATGTCTGAAGCAACTAATGCCCAGAAGAGCCACATTGAGCGAGCTGCCATTAACACCCCGGTGCAGGTATTTCTTCTCTCAGTACAATAGGCTTGTCAACCTATTAGGTTTCCAACTTATTGGCAAAGGATATCTTTGGAAAAATAATAGGCCCATTAAGGATGATTTACTCTTCTATGCCAACAAACAATCTGCAGGACATCATACAAACAACAAAAAACATCATTATCAATTTTCTGCCTTGTATCCTTTTAACATCCATGGAACTTGGGTGTTTTAGATGTCAATGACAAATGAGTTTAGGGTGTAGAATTTGTCATTTAGGATTGTAAATCATTAGAATGAGATTAAAGAGGCCTGGAAATTGTTTATGGGGTGGAGTTTTATTAAATTTGTAAGAGATGGAGATGCCATTCTATTCTTTTTGCAGTTTTACCTGATGCTTCCATATCCGATGTTGAGTTATGTGTTAGGACACAGCTGCATTAATAATTTATTATTTGCTTATCTATCAATTACAACAGGGAAGTGCAGCAGACGTTGCTATGTGTGCAATGCTTCAGATAGACAGGAATACTCTGCTGAAGGAACTAGGGTGGAAACTATTATTGCAGGTTCTTAGAATATACTACTTTTAGGTTAACTTATTCTTTCATTGCACTTCTTCGGATTATAAAAAAATACGAGTTGTACAGACAATCTACTCTAGCCGCCATTTTTGGATAACCTGAGTAACTTGTCTGGCTGCAGGTACATGATGAAGTAATACTGGAGGGACCTACAGAGACAGCGGAGATTGCCAAAGAGACAGTAGTTGAGTGCATGTCCAAACCCTTCGACAATGGAACAAACTTTCTCAAGGTCGATTTGGTTGTTGATGCCAAATGTGTACAGAGCTGGTATGCTGCCAAGTGAGCTGGTCAAATCGATACTTCAGACTGAAATTTTGCTCTGGTATCTGGCTCCATGTGTTTCATCGTGGTACTTAAGCTTAGTCAATGTTGCATTGCATGAAAACCACAAGCAGGAGATGAGCACTCCAAATGGATGTTCGGCAAAGGTACGAGCACCCTCAAATGGGGTAGTGCATATATGGTTAATTGCGTCTATTTTAATATGAGCATTGAATGATTTGTACCTGATTGAGTGTTGTTTAGAAGAGAAATCTCCTGTTGATCATGTAATTCTAGATGGAAAGATCTGACAGAAATTTGCTAGATAATGTACATGCAAGTTTTCTACTGAAGTGGATCTCATTTCTCTTTCATGTATCATGCAAGCAGCGTTGGTTTGTCGGGTGTTTATTGGATTTTTTAATGTAAACACAAATATTGTGATTTCACAGGCAAGTTTTGAATCACTAAATCAGGTCCATTTACGGGAACAACGGATATAGCTATCTTACATTGATATGGAAATATAATAAATAGAGGGACTAAAATGCGCTTTTTATAATGCAAAAAGACGAGGACTGAGATGGCGTTTTGCAACAAGACGGGGATGGCTGTACAAACCTCTATTCTCGTGGCGGTTTTAAGATCCTATTCCGCCACGTGTACTGATGAATGGTGAGGATCAAATCCACCGCCACAAGTCACGGGTAACACGCGGTGGCGTGATTACTGGGTGCTCCGACTCTTTTTTATTTTCTATTCGTCTTCTCCACAAAAGTGGAGAGACCGGGGGAGGCGGCAATGGCGTCTCCTCCTCTTCCTCTCGTCCTCCTCTCGCTCGCTGCCCTCTTCCTTCTCTCTTCGAGCGAGGAGATAGTTCCCAGAGGTAATTCTTCCCTTCTTTCTCGGAAAAAATTGTTCCTTTTTGGAGTTTTTATCCCTATTAGGGTTTTGACTCCGTGCGTTAGCATCGGATGGATGAGTACCGAATTCGAAAAAAAATGTTCCTTTCTGGAATTGGCTGATTGGTGGTAAAAGTTAGTTAACCAAAGACATCGGATGGATGCGAACCGAATTTGATTTTAATCGTTTGGGTTTGTCCATTTTGTATTAAGTTTGAATATTGTGCTTTTTACTGGTTCTAAATTTGTGAACTTTTTTTTGGGCTTCTAATCAAAATCAGTGGGATCTGGGAAGGGAGATGATCCCCAAGTTTGACGCCTTCAATTCGTATTTTGGTCAATGAGTACCAAATGTACTGTTTATAGAGATAATCGGAAGATTTAGGTAATAACACGCTATAGATGCACTCCATTATACTGTAGTAATATAATCGACATTTCACAAGAATTAATGTGTTTTCCCCTTTTCCCCCTTCTCCCATCCAAAAATTGATTTATAATTTTTTATTTCTTGCAAACGACAGTTCAAGAAACTGTCTTTTAGTATGACTTAGGTCAAGCATGGATATCCTTTTGTTTTGCAAACTGAGTGTTTTAAGCAAAATGTTCTTTGAGTATTTCTGTCTTGGTATATTGTCGCCCCTTGGTTATAGTAAATTTTCTGGTGCATGAATCTTGGTTATGACAACTTTTAGGAAGTCTGGAGAATGTTTTGATCTTTTAAAGTAATCCTGCTATTCTTTTCCATGTCTTAGCCTATATGTGACCTTCAAGTTTTTAATTGCAGATGTTGGACTAGACAGCCCAGTGATAATAACTCCCTCTCCACACAGCAGAAGTTCATGTCAGCGCCTCCGTGTAGCAAGCTTATCAAGGTTGAATATTAGAAGCTATGCTAGTTCTTTCCGTATTACCTTTCAGGTTTCGGGAGACGTGGTTGAGAGATCTAATGGGAAAATTGAGGTCTGCTTCCACAGGTGAGCAACATGTTATCTCCATAAGGATTTGTCATTGCTTCCATTCTTTCTTAGGTGAAAGTTCAATACTTTGCACTATTGGACTTCATTAATTGTTGGTACTATTTTCTTTTTCCATGACCATTTTCAGGAATGCTTCTATTGGATTGTGTGAATGCAAGAAGGATGAGTGGCAATCACTTCAAAAGGGTCAATGGAGTACTGTTATGTCTCCTTTTGAGAGGAGCTATATTGATGTGAGATTTAATGATAGATCATACAGTCACATAACAGCTAGTGCTAAAGAAGGTTAAAACCATTCGTTGATACTCCTTATAACATCCAATATGTTAATTAGGTCTTACTTTTTCTTTACTTGCATGCAGAGTTTCAAAACTGGCGTTTGTTCTGCCTTGGTTTTGGGTTCTTTCTGCTTCTCTTGGCGCCTGTTGTCAGTAGTTGGGTGCCCTTCTATTATAGCACTTCAATGGCTCTGGGAATTCTCCTCGTTATTTTGATCATTCTGTTTCAGGTATCGCATTCTTATCATTATTAACTTGTGATCTTTTAGAAAAGAAAACATAGCTTCAAAATTTCCTTTAAAAGTCAACTATAATGAACCCATTTAATCCTTTCGGTAACTTAATAAAACTGGTAAGCCAGTAGTACAAAGGTAAAGGCTTTGTTGCATAACAAAAATCAAAGCAGGGAATGGATGGAAGGAATTTGCTGCTGCTAGAAATGGCCTTCAATGTTTGGAGTTTTAGGGTTTAGTGGTTTCTATGCCTATAGAAGTATCATAAGCATGGAATTCCTGCTCATGCTAAGTACTCTGCTATCATAATTATTTATTTAGGAGGACAATAATTCCGCATAAATAGGGAGTATGGTGAAAAAGTTATTATACAAATAACTTGTTATTTGCTAGAACATGTTAAGAAAATAAATTTTGTTACATCTTGCTCAATTTTCTTCTCCTTAAATAACATGCTTCTACATTTGATTGACACATGTAACCACTTCACATTGGTTTTTAGTTTGATAAATTGGAACTTTCCATATCTTTTGACTATACTGTTGCACCATTGGTTTTCATTTCAATATTTTTCGAGATTCTCACAATTACTATTATTCTTTCTCCCTACACTTTATTTTATAGAAGCCTATTTTTCTCGCTTTTTTCAGCTTCTTTATCACATTTGCTATTTTATCATTCTTATGTTTTTGGATAGTCCTTAATAGTTCTTGGTTCTTCCTGTAACATAGGGAATGAAGTTACTACCATTGGGCAGGAAAAACATCTTTTACCTTACCTTATATGGATCTGTGGTAAGTTTTACTTGTCCAGGTCTACTTTAATGGTAATCAAGATATAACATTTTTATGCTTCAAAATTTTCTGTTCTGATGGGTTTTTCTTATTTATTTACCAGCTTGGTGTTGGTTCTTTTATTGCCCACTACTTCTCCTCTTTGGTCAACTCCATCCTTGTGACTTTTGGTTTGAATGAGGAGATGCATAACCCTGTAAGCCATTTTCTCTCTGTCTTCCTTTTGTTGTTGGTTAATTAGATGTTATCCCTTTGTTTGTTGTTGGTATTCTGGAGAATTCATCTTTTGCATGCTCTTGTAGTTAAATATATTTTTGCATTTGCTGTTTAGAGCAATTATAGATTCTGTTCATATGTATTCAAAACAGTTGGAAGGTTTAAAACTATTTGTTCCACCAGTATCTTACTTGATCATCCTTGTCAGCAAAATAATGCTGGACTAAGGGCCATAATTTTTTGAAAGAGCACTACACTTGATGTTGAACTGTGTACTTGGCATTTTGGTTTCTGATGCTTATTTTGCATCGCTAAATCTGAAAGTGAAAATTTACAGTATTATAACTTGTAGTTGGTGACATAAGTAAAGCAGGTATGGCTTGTCAGTAATGTGATTGCCTTTGTATGTGTAAATGCAAGTGAAACTTCTCTTTGTCCTTGAATGATGCTCCTCGCTTCCCAACCCCATAAAGGTTATCTCTACTGATAATTTATTGTGGAGTAAAAGCAAGGCCCTGACCTGCTCATTAATTAAGAAAAGCTAGTTCTTGATCTCTCATCATTTTGTCATGTAAATTTGTGTACTGATTTGCAGAGTCCTCACCTTCTTTTACTTTTATAGTCCTTTGCAGTTAAGCATTTTGGTATTTTGAGTGTCAATGATGTTTGGAGTTTAAAATTGTTGTTCCTAACTCACTTGAATGCTATTGCTATTTCATTGATTTGCCTCTTTGATCATCTGAAAAGGAAAAAACCATAGTAACCGTTATTTCTTCCTAGATTTCATTTCTCAGATCATTGTATGTTTTTTTCTTGCTAGGTTCCATTTCTCAGATTATTGTTAAATTAGTTGTTCAGCTTCCACTACACTTTGGTGTTCATATCTCTTCCCTTTTCTTTACAACAGGTTTCCATATTTCTGCTAGTAGGAATATTCCTTGCAGGAGCTGCTTTAGGCTATTGGATTGTGCGAAAATTTGTTCTTTCTGAAGATGGTAGTGTGGATGCAGGCATTGCTCAATTCGTTAAGTGGGCAATGCGCATCAGTGCTATAGTGACTATTTTTCAGGTAATTTTTAATATATAATTTTAACATTGAAAGACACCAGGCATTGGTTTGGTGGTTTATCCATCTTCTTATGTGAGAAATTATGTGTTTGAGCCTTGATGACCTTGTTATTCTCAAAAAAAAAAGTTCAATTTTGGAAGCACAAGTGATGAATATTTCTTGCAAGCAATCATGTGACAATTGCTTTTCTTTGTTGTCAACTTACTATGCCCATTTATATTGTTAATTTAATTGTTTTCGTAATATCAATCTCTATCAAGGTTATTGGTCATGTTCCTTTTCTCACTAAATAGTTTTCTGCCCTTGAATTCTCTCTTCAAAATTTTATTGATGCATACCTTTTTAGAGTACATTTGATCCCCTTCTAGCGCTGGTTGCATTGGCCGTGTGTTGGTGCATCTGCTTTATTGTCAGCTCTATCAAGTGGCAAAACCCAGCAGCAACAATGTAAGTATTTTTGGTCTCATGACATGATTTATGTTGTATATTTGTAGCTTGGGTCTTGAATCCTCATTTATGCAGACGAAGAGCAGATCAAATGGATAAAAATCTGTGGCAAAGGAGGGCTAGAGAAGCATCTGTTAATTATAGACGGGCTCAATTCTTGAGTCAATCTGCTGAGAGAGGTGCAGGAAGATATGCTTGGAGGAGCCCAAGTAGTCCCTACTCTATGTCTAATTTCCCACTCCAAGGTAAACACTTGACTTGCTTCCCTATTTGACCTTGTAACTTTGTTTATTGCAAGATATTTTATGCATCCCTCCGCATAGGGGTCTAAATGAGACAAGATGAGCCGAGCCCAGCTCGATCTCAGCTCGAGCTTGAGCCCAAGCCAAGCCGAGCTCAAATTTAAAATTTTAAAATTAAATTTAATAATTATTTTCAACTAATTTATATTACAATAATTTTAAAAAATTAATATTAAAATGATGAATTAACATAATAATATCTAAATATAAAAAATTACATTAATTATAAATTATAATTAAATAATTGAATATATGTAGTATGTTTTATGACTTATATGTCATATGACATATATTTATGTATTAAAAAAGTAAATAAGCTCTTGAGCTGGATTGAGCAAGCAGGGTCCAGCTTGCACTTGACTCATTTCTAAACAAGTTTGGTTTTTGAGCTCAAATTTGGCTTGTTTTTCTAATGAGCCAAATTGAACTCGAGCTGAGTGGAATTCGAATTGTGAGTCAAATTGACACCCCTGCCTCCGCACGAATTAAGGTCAACTGCTTTACCTGGCCCTATTTTTCTTGCAGGTCGTGTCTACGGGTCCCCCATAAAGACAACACCGCAAAGTCTAGACCACTATTCCACATTCCACAAAACTCCTACTCGCAGGTTCTCAAAGAAAGAGTGGGTTGATTTCACACACGAGTCAACTAGGGATGCCCTTTTGGACTGGGCCTCCTCGCCGGAAGTAGCCAAATGGATTGCTGATAATGCTCAGTGCATGCGAATCCATCTCAAAAATAGCTCTGATGAGAGTGCAGATAGCTCGTCCGGGTCCTCAGATGAAACTGCAGTGGAGAATGACAATGGTGTTGGCCTCTTGAAGTGGTACTGACAAGCTCTTACTGTAAGTATTGTGTAGAATGCCATAATTTGGTTCTGACTAGGCTAACTGTATTCCTGGGTGGAGTTTAGTTTCCAAAACAAGGATAGTACTTTCTTGTAACTGTAGAATTTTGCCTCGTGAGGTGTATTGCATAATTTTTTGCTATCTGATTGTGATTCTCTGAAGGTTTTACAGAGAGGCTTTAGTTCTCCATTGTGCAAGGGTTAAGCCGCGTTGATGTTAATAATTTCTGGTTTTTTTCATCTTCCTCTTCTTTGTTTTTAATTGGATAAATGAAAGCCACTTGTAGCAAGGTTTGTAAGTTTTATTTCTTGTGGAAGTCAATTTCGTTTGAGTTATGATTAAATTAATTTTAGAATTTTTAATAAACAGCTACATGTTTTATAATGGATTTGTAGAAAATTACTTGAATTGTTCATCGTATATTATAATTAATAAAAAATATCTTTAATTAAAATATTTAAAATTTTAATTTAATTTAACTTAATTAATTAAATTAGCATAAAAGGTTAAATTGTTTTTATTTGATTTTATTTTGGATAGTTGATTTAAAATCACCCAACTACTTCAATTTTATAATATTGGACAATCAAACAAAATAAGTTATTTTCATATTAATTTAATTATTTGAATATAATTTGGTTGTTTATATTAATTTTAATTTAAATATTTTAATTAAAGTAGTTTTTAAAATTTATAATGTAAGATGAATGATTTTTTGCTAATATTGATAAAGTAGATGATTTTTCGTAGATCGTAACAAAATGGATGGTTGTTTACTAAAAATTTTTATTTTTTAATTTTGTTTGACTGTATTTTAAATTTAAATTTTAACAATACAAAAAATTGCATGTGTTTTTTAAAATTATTAAATATGCTTTTTTAAAGAAATTTTTTTAAAATATTGAAACACTAGAAGGTAAGATTCAAACCGAGTTTGGAGAAAATTAAATAAATAAACTTATCCATCTCATCTGAACTAAAAATATGAAATAAAAATAAAAATTTCTTGTATACCCCTATAAAGTAATGGTATTTTCCTTATACCTATATAAAAGTTGTAATGTTCTATATATGAAGGTCCAAATAAACAACCTAAAAAGGGAGTACATTAAATTTTATAAGAATTCTTAACTTTTTAGTAAATTAAAAGTTTGATTCAATGCTTTAAACCAGAATTAATATAATTGCAATAATAAATGATATAAGAAAAGAATGCACCAAAATTTACGTGGTTTAACAACTAACTGCATTTACTCCACGGCCTTTATATTACTCTTGAAGGCTTAAATTTTTCACTAAGGTCATCACTTCTTGGGATTAAAATAAGTTTTTACATCAACTCACAATCTGTGAATATTGTTTCCTTCAAATGAAATTATGCCTATATAATTCTTACTCCAACCAAGTAATAGCTAACTCCTACGCCAAAAACTTTATCCCACACACACTCTTAACGCTCTAAGAATATTTACAAATAAAGATGATAAAAAAAAATTATAATTATACCTCTTTACAAAAGCCTCTTAAGATGAGTATAAACACTAGAAGATGCAAAAGTTAAAATTAGATTTAGAGCTCATGTAAGGCTTGAGGGCTTAGAGAAACTTATTCTTTCTGTCAAAGATAATCAAAGATATTAAGGTTCTAATTCAAACAAACTTCTAATTCTTATATAGTTCTTGGGAAAAGAATTAGCTGCTGCTGATTATTCTTTGTATTGTTTGGATATCTAAACTTTAAGATTGGGTCATCCGAACCATTCCAATAGTAAAATTTAACTAGTTATTACAATTGATATTACAAGTTTGGCATCCAATCCTCAAGTTCGAGTGTCTGAATTCTCAATCTTCGAGTGATCAAAACCTGAACCAGGTAACCAAACTTTCAAAAAATCATAAACCTAAAATTATAGTTTTTGATCTTCAGTTATCCGAAAACGGGGGTTTGGTCGTCCAAAACTATCAATAATATCTAGTAAATTTTAGCTATGTTCGAACATCTAAACCTCAAAGTTCTAGCATCCAAAGATTACAGAAAAATCATCATTGGTTTAACTATAATTTTAGCCCATTTTAACATCTACTCAAAACTTATCTTGCATAAAGGATAAATCTGTGAAAGCATTTCAAGTTAAGTTAAAACAATAAACAAAAGCTCTAAATTATAGGATTAACAATTTAAATTTTCAACTCAATTTTATGTAAAAATGAAAAATCTAATCCTAGTAAGCTAATATAATTTCTTGAGCGATATTTAATCCATTTTTATGTCTTTAAGTTCTGTTCATTGAATCACCATCTTATCTCAATTTTTATGATCATCTTCATATTTATCTTCTTTTTTAGGCTTCCTAACAGTCTCGATCTTCATTATAACAGTGACTAAATTTCAATCTACATAACTCAAAAAACTAATATATAATTTATTCATCATCAAAACTACAAAGGAAAATAATATATCTCTGAAAAACCTAACAAACTAAATGGTGTTAATTTTAACCATTAAAACTAACATAATGATATTAAAATTACTATTGTGCTCTTATTATATATATATATATATTAATTATAAAAAATCTCCTAAAAGTTAAAAATCGCTAAAAATCTAATAAAAGTTTAGAAAATTATAAAAAACTTCTAAAAATACAAAAAATAACAAAAAAAATCCTGAAAATATAAAAAATTTAAAAAACCCTTGAAAGTTCAAAAATCATAGAAAAATCTTTCAAAGTACAAAAAAATAAAAAATCCTAATAAATAAATAAAATTATAAAAACCCTAAGAATGCAAAAAAATCACAAAAAATGCCAAAAAAATTTATAAAATTATAAAAAATATCTGAAAATATAGAAAATTACAGTTCAAGCTCGACTTGTCCTTAGAACCATCAGCTCCAAGCTCAAGCAACTCAATCTCAACTCAATTTAAATTTTAAAAATTAATTATATGGAAAATGGAGGAATGTAAACAGAACATTTTGGTAAATAAACTTATCCATCTCATCTGAACTAAAAATATGAAATAAAAATAAAAAATTCTTGTATGCCCCTATAAAGTAATGGTATTTTCCTTATACCTATATAAAAGTTGTAATATTCTTATATACGAAGGTCCAAATAAACAATTTAAAAAGGGAGTAAATTAAATTTTATAAGAATTCTTAATTTTTTAGTAAATTAAAATTTTGATTCAATGCTTTAAACTAGAATCAATATAATTACAATAATAAATGATATAAGAAAAAAATACACCGAAATTTAGGTGATTTTTAGTACCTGTCTCCCCGTTGGAAGGAACCGTCTCGTCTCCCGCGCTTATCCGCCCTCAGCCTCCGTCTGCGGATGCTTGCTCGCTTGGCAGATCCTCCGTTTGGCAATCCCGTCCGCTTCTCCATTTTTCGTTTTTTTTAATTGAAATATTCATCTTTTTTTATACGTGTCTATTTGTCCGATTAGACAATCAAATATTAAATTTTGCATGAATTAAGTGATGAAAAATTAAGAAAATTTGTTGCAACAAAATAAAAGGAAATAAAAATTTGAGAGAGTGAAAATGAATTTTCCCAGTGAACTTGGTTCCTCCACTGCTCTGCTAACTCTGCACCACCAGAAACCAAAAATTGGAGTTCCAAGGACAGGATCACTAAAAATATTAATTCCAGGGTGTTTTTTGATATGACTCCTTGCGAAGTTAGCCTTCACGTATAGCAGCACCCTATCATGCGCCGCGCCCATTTTGAATGTAAAAAACAACATTTTGGTACCGGAAGCCCAAGAATCCATTACACATGTAAAAGCTATTTTATCAGAGGGGCATAAACATAAATTTTCAGTTTTCGGAAGAGCAAATATACAAGTTTCCAGGGGAATACAAGTAAAAGTGATCCTTTTATTTATTTTTTCTTGATTTGATTTGCCCGCTGAACTGGCGCGTGCTGCCCAATAAATGAAGAGCTGGAGCAAACCCACACGCCATGATTTGGAATCTCGTCAAAATGCACTATATATATATATAAATTAATAATAGCATTAAAAAACAAATAAAAAAAATACAAATTACGTCCCCGATAGATCCGATTCGCCGACATCGCCGTCCTCCGAAACGATGTGGGCCAATCCCAAAAGTAAAGCCTTGTCGGACTGCAAAACTGGGTCCGGTCGGGCCTAGGCTGCAAACCCGCTGCACGAGGTTTTTGCATATCAGTCCCTTTAGTTTAATTATTTAAAACAGAATCAATTCTCTCTGCAATGACTTGTTTTTCTGTTCTTTCGGCTGCAACTTCTTCCTGCTGCCTTTATCGTTCTTCTTTTTTTTTTTTTTATTTGAAACTGAAGTCAATTCTCCCATTGAGAAATTTATGCAATAGCTTTTTGTTCTAATTTAAATTATTAAAGAGGAATCTTGTTAGGATCTATTTTAACTTGTAAATATAGAAAAATATTTTATAGGGATATTTGCAATGGTTTTTATGATTTTGCAAATTTAACAAGGGTGCTGTAATCAAGTTTTTAGAAATGTTCAAGTAATTAGAAGAATTTAAAGGTTCTAAATGTAAAAACTTTTGCTTAATTCCGGGCCGTATAGGGCCACTCTTAGCCCAGCCCAAAGGTAGAGTAATTATTGGGATTCTTCCCGTTTCTCCCTTCTGCGCCCTTTTTGTTTTCTGGCTGGCGGTTACGCGAACAATTCGCAGGCAGAGAGACTCAAGAGAGAGAAACCAGAGAGGCCAGCTTCTCTCTTTGTGCTGAGAGAAGTGAATCCAAGCTGAGAGAAGAAGGTCCTCTTTTTCTCTCTCCATCTCTCAATCGATCGATCGATTGAGATCCTCGTGAAAACCATGGGAAGGATCTGAATTTGACGGAGTTTTGAAGCATTTGGAGTCTGTACATCTTGGGTTTTTGTTGTGGAATTTGGATGGGGTTCGGGAAGGGGAAGGGGTGGGCGGGGGTCCTGAGCTTGTTGAGGAGGAAGCAGGTGGATTCCGACCGGGCCGGATCTGGCGGTGCGCACCACCAGCTCGCCAAGGCACTCACTGTCCCTCAGCTCGTCGCCATCGGTACTTTCTTGTGTTTTTTATTGTTGGGTTTCTCTCCGGTTGATCTTATTGTTTGTGGACTTGCCTAGTAGTAATGCAAACTGCCATCTTTTTCTCCTTTCTTGTCATGTTTCCTGTGTTGATGAAATTCAGCAGATAAAGGTGTCAACTTTTCGGTTGGTTGGCATTTCTTTTCGCTTTTGATTGAAATTCATACTTTTTTAGTTTTGGATGATGGATCTTGGTAATCATCCAAATGGACATTTTAACTACCGATAATTACTTGATAGGTTCATGCTCAGAATTCAGGTAGTAGAGCATAATTTATTTCTTGGTTTTGTGGGAATTTCCCATCTTTCCAAGCTTTTGAGCAATCGTGACCGTGTTTCTTTGACAAGTATCGATTATTCTCAAGGTTTAAAATCATGATTTTGGTGAAACATAATACAACGGTTCAGATTTGCCTTTGAATTTTTTTGTTCACGAGTTGCTGCTGTATTATTGTTTCTGAAAAAAGAAAAACAGTGAGTTGCTATATTTTATATCCTAATCCATCTTTAGCTTTATATATATGTGTGTGTATATATATATTTCTGGTTAACATCTGGTGAATTTACTATTTGTTATCAATTAGTTTTCATTTGGGTCTCTTAAGCGTTTGTTTCCTCTTGCAGGTGTTGGGTCTACCATTGGTGCTGGAGTCTATGTTCTAGTGGGAACTGTTGCTCGAGAGGATGCTGGACCAGCTTTGACTATTTCCTTCCTAATAGCAGGAATAGCAGCAGCTCTTTCAGCATTCTGCTATGCTGAGCTTGCAAACCGTTGCCCTTCTGCTGGAAGTGCATATCATTACTCATACATTTGTGTTGGAGAAGGGTAATCAGATCTATATCCAGTTTTTCTTTCTTTCTTTCAGTTGTTGTTAATCATGCTCTAATATACCTGACAATTGGGCCTCAAGGACTTTCATAATGACATATACTTTGCTTTTTGGGAGTTTCTGCAAATAGAGAAAAAATACTATTGATTTTCTTTTCTATGTCTGAGTTCGGTATTCTCGTGTTGTCCAGGGTTGCATGGTTGATTGGTTGGGCTTTGATTCTGGAATATACAATTGGTGGATCAGCTGTAGCACGTGGCATATCCCCAAATCTGGTACTTTTTTGGCTTTATGTTTTTGTTTCAGCAATTTGTCTACATGGTATTTGCATGCAAATATGGTTTGCTTCCTGTTTCTTCATCCAATTAGATATTCAATGTTTTCATGTTTTTCTCAATGAATCTTGCACATTGGCATGTTCTTTTTCATGGATATGCCATGCTAGTTTTGCAGCCAGCCTGCCAATGGGCAGAGCAGCCGCTGTTGGAAGCAGAGCATAGGTAGGGGAAGCTACATCTGGCTCCGTCCAGCCTTGCAAATAGAAATCTGCCCCATAAGGAGGCAATCCATTATGTATCCCATCCTGACACTATTTCATGCAGTTTATCTGCTAATGCATTTCTAACACCATAAAGATATTGTCATTCAATTGATTTATTGACGATTTAGTTCATTTAAAGTACTGTCCTTCTATACATGTTGAACTTAACAGGAATTTTGCAATGTTTCAGGCCTTATTTTTTGGAGGTCAAGATAGTATGCCTTCTTTTCTTGCACGTTCTCGTTTTCCTTGGCTTGATGTTATTGTAGACCCATGTGCTGCTGTTCTTGTTTTAGTTGTCACTGGATTGTTGTGTGTCGGAATTAAGGAGGTACTTGTTCTTTCTTCTTGTTGTTCTCCATTGTCTTCTTGAGTATAGCATCTTAAATGAAAGTCTGATAAATGAATGCAGAGCTCATTTGTGCAATCTATTCTTACTTCTGCCAATGTGGTTGTTATGTTATTTGTCATCATAGCTGGTGGATACATTGGCTTTCAGACTGGATGGGTTGGGTATACTGTCTCTAGCGGGTAAGAGCCACTCCAGTAACTCTCAGATTCATCAATTTTAAGTTCAATACCTAGCTCAATTGCTGCTTCTTGATTTTAGATACTTCCCATACGGAGTAAATGGAATGCTTGCTGGATCAGCAACTGTTTTCTTTGCATACATTGGCTTTGATTCAGTAGCCAGCACTGCGGAGGAGGTGAGAAGTCAAAACATTAGTGTTAATTCAGTGTCTCTCAGACTTAGTTTGGATCCTGAAATCCTTGTGATCAGAATTCTTGACTGTTCATTTTTGTGGTCAATTGAATTACAAGATTCTGTCTGTGATATTATTTTGTGTCCTGAACATGCTTTATCGTTCAGGTTAAGAATCCTCAGAGAGATTTGCCTTTGGGCATTGCAATGGCAGTTTCCATCTGCTGCTCTTTATACATGATGGTTTCTGCAGTCGTGGTTGGTCTGGTGCCATATTTTGCAATGGATCCGGACACCCCAATTTCATCTGCATTTGCCAGAAATGGAATGGAGTGGGCTGTGTAAGTAAAAGATGCTTGTGATTTTTATGAATTCAGTGCTGTAACATGAAATACATGCTGCATTTGTCCTGGTCTTGGTATTTATACTAAATAGAATTTCTAGATTACAGATATTTTGTCACATCTGGAGCAGTTCTTGCTCTTTGCTCAACCTTGATGGGCTCACTACTTCCACAGGTATTTCATACCCCAAATCAGGTTGATTTATGTTTTATCCCTTTGGCAAGGAATCAGTTTTATTCTGATGAGCAATGTAAACAATCATTGACATACTTTATGCTGCTAAACTAGACAAAGAAACAAGTAGCTTGTATGTTTTACAAGGAATTTAATCATTGTCCCACTACTGTTCAATGGTAAGATTAAGTTGAAGGGTATTTAAGGGTGGATACTTCTTTCCTATTATCAGCCTCGAATTTTGATGGCAATGGCTAGAGATGGATTGCTGCCGCCTTTCTTCTCAGATGTTCACAGACACACTCAAGTTCCTGTCAAGAGCACCATTCTAACCGGGATTTGTGCAGCTTCCTTAGCATTTTTCATGGATGTTTCCCAATTGGCAGGAATGGTAAGATTTATCTTCTGAGAATGAAAATTTTTGCATGCTTCTTGGAGAATCCTTCATTATAAGCAGTACCAATTGCAACATTAATACTGTTCTGTGCTTCCTATGATTAAGAAGAGCAAAACAACTACTACTTTTATGTTTAATTTTGCAGGTTAGTGTGGGTACTCTCCTTGCATTCACAATTGTTGCAATATCTATTTTGATACTCAGATATGTTCCTCCCAATGAGATTCCTCTGCCATCATTGCTTCAAGACTCAATAGACTCAGTATCATTTCACTACAGTACACAGGAAAAAGATGGTACATCATCTGTTAATGATGTGGAAACATCTGCCATAGACCCTCTGATTATAAAGGAACTGAATCAAGGTAATGGTTATAGAATGGCCAAATATTGATTTAGTAAAGTGAAAATTTTGCATGCTATTGCAAGAAGATAATACAACTATGAATGCATTCCACAAACTTCATCATTATGGATCTATTGTTCAACAAGTTTTAAAATTTTTGGCACAATGCATCTTTTGATGCAGAAAAGTTGAATGACCAAATTAGGCGAAAGAGAGCTGCTTGGAGCATAGCATCTGTCTGCATAGGAGTTCTCATCCTCACTTCTTCAGCATCAGCCACATTCTTGCCACTGTAAGTCAACCTCCTACATAACCCTTCTCTGTTAACTTGACTTTGAGATATGGATCGTGCCTTTGTTTTGTGTGTGTGTATTACTTTTCTCCTTCAAATTCCCATGAACTTTGAAAGTAGTTTCAATGATAATTGCATTTCTGGAATATCTCAATATCATCGTAGAATAAATAAAAGCTTCCTTGTTGCTGAGGTTAACATACGATGACTTGTATTCTCTGGATATTCCATAGGAAATGTTCTAATGATGGTGGGCTTGCTTCTCCTGTGCATAACTGAATGTGAACAATGTTGGCAGATGGATGATTTAGTTCTGCAATTGCTATCACTGTCGTGCACCAAAACAAATGAATCATTTGGAATGTGTCTACCTTTTGTTGTAGAAAAGAAAATGCCTACAATCTGATTTGGGCACAATTTTTTCA
Source organism: Trichopus zeylanicus subsp. travancoricus (assembly GCA_005019695.1). Taxonomy (NCBI): domain Eukaryota; kingdom Viridiplantae; phylum Streptophyta; class Magnoliopsida; order Dioscoreales; family Dioscoreaceae; genus Trichopus; species Trichopus zeylanicus. Next base: position 1,570,795 of record RXID01014214.1, read on the forward strand.
TTGTTTTTTCTTCTTACTTTCTTCTTCCATTTCAGCTTTCCCCGGTACATTGGATGCTCCATTGGTGGATTGCTTCTTTTGTGTGGTCTATTTGTACTTTCCTGGATAGATCAAGATGATGGACGGCATAGCTTTGGACATACTGGAGGTGCAACTCCAATACAAGACCAAAAATTCTTGTGTCTTAACATTGACTGCACTTGCTTATCATCATGTGTGCCATGTATCTTGCAACTGATTGCTGTTCTCTTTTTCAGGATTCACTTGCCCTTTTGTTCCATTTCTTCCTATTTGTTGCATCCTCATAAATGCATATTTGCTGATAAATCTTGGGTGAGTGTTCAAAACTTGCTTATCTTTCATTTTCATCATGTAAATGGCATTACTTCCTAATCTTAAACCTAGAAACTAGATAAACTCCTCTATTGGTGCCAATTGAACAGAAAAGGAAAAAAAATATTTTAAGTGTATTGTTAATGATGATGAAATCCTGAACTCAATATGAACTACTTTGGTTGCCTGTCAGAATTATCATAATTCTTTGCTGATTTGGTTTTAATCACAAATTCATGTTGTGCAATCACATAACAGAATAACTCTCTTGCCTTGTCTACTTATATTCTATCTTTTGCAGTGCTGGAACATGGGCTCGTGTTTCAATATGGCTTGTGATCGGGATCTTTGTGTACTTGTTCTATGGACACACTCACAGCTCGCTAACAAATGCAGTTTATGTATCCCCAGCATATGCAAACAAAATATACAAGACTTCCTCGTTTGTTTCATAGAAAGCAAAAGTCTTCAAAGCCCTTGTGTAAGGTATTAATTTAATTCATTATTATTGTTGCTGCCTTGATGATTTCAGTCATTTCTGAAATCCTATGCCAGTTCATGCTTTGTATATAGAGATCACTGACTGCATATATATGTTGCTTGCTTACAAGGCAAATATGTAAATGTATAAGTTTCAATTAAAGAACTAATTGTAGAATGCTGAGAACGCATGCTTTTAGCTTTGAACCATTAAAAAAACATTTCTTTTTTCACTGAGATGATATCGAATGGTTCATTCAAATGCTGGTGGAGACCAGAAAAATAACATTATTCACAATCTGTAAGATTGGGGGGGGGGGAAAAAAAAGCTAATTCTTCATTCAATTCTTTTTTGCAACTCTATTTTGAGGAAAATTCAGGATTGTTTAGAAAATATCATAAAAATAAATTTTTATATTAGCTTTTAAATTGTTTATTTTGATCAGATGAAAAAGTGATAACCAACAGAAATATTCAGGAATGTTGACGATCTACTCACTATGTACTACCTACTTTTGCACAATTACTGTTAGAACGGTCTCCACCAGGACTTCATTATTGATGCCATCACACAAAATTTATTGTAACATGTGAATTCAGCAAAAAATTAAAGATATCTTTCCAAATTTTACGTGGTTAATTAGTTTTGTTTTTTGGTAGAGCAAATATCCTTGTAGAAACAGAACTTCAAAAAAGAACAAAGGGCACACAAAATTAGCCAGAGAGCTAGCCCTAGACTCTCTACAGAACTCTTAAAGAGAATGCTAGGGAAATTATCCTCCCAACAACGTGCTAAACTAGTTCAGTATGCGATGCTGACACTGACCAAATATGCTGAGATGAGTTCCAAATTTACTGGCACATTGGATTTCAATGTCAAAAGAGGGAAAAGCTGTTCTTACATGGAATCAAAAGATGGTACAAACAAGCTAATAAATTACTGCACATAACTGGCAGTCCAGCTTCACGTCATCTAGATTCATGCTCCTAGGCACAACAGACTGCAAGACAGAAAGAGGGCCAACAAAAGCAGTGTGATTTTAGAAAGATATCACAGGTTATAATACATGCAAAATGATTTGGAAACTATTTGATGACTTTGAAAAAAAGATAGGTTACACCTTTTTTGAGTTTTTCTAGCCAAATGTGGCGATTAAGAAACCCTTGTAGATGCTCATAAACTTCGCCACAAAAGCTGCAAATGATGGATTTTTGCATATGAGAAGCAAAGGCTAAAAACAGTACAACTTAGGCTTTACATTCAAAGTAACATCAAAGATGTATTTAGAAAAAAAACACTTTTAAGATATGAGTGCAGCACTAGTTCTGAAAGAAGGTGCACCAGTTCAGAACCCATAATATATACAAAAATCAGAACCTGGAATAGATAATGTGGAGGTGTGCCTCTATGCATACGCAAGCAGCACCACATTGCCATTAGGGTTCTACTATCGAAAAACTCAAGTCACTATTGGAAACATCAAAATCTCTGGATGAATGGAGGGGACCGTCTTCCAGTTTCTAAAGGTTCATTCCTCAAGTCAACTCAAGTTAAAAGACCCTGACATTTGGGGTCTTAGGTGAAGTTTTACCTAAAGCCTATATTTCAAAACATATGGATTTTTCAATTTTGGATGAAATTTGTTACCTTAATCAGAAATGAAGTCAACATACTCCTCAAACCGTCAGAATAAATTTAGGAGGCAAAGCAAAAGGCGTCAGAACATTGTAGGAACTTCTAAAACTGCAAATTGCAGGACATTTAACGAATAGAATATTAGTCACAAAAATGACAAGAACCTTCTATATGGAACATTGCCTTCTGCCCAAGGTGTGTTCCTGATATATCCAAATGGCAAATCCTTCAAAGCACGAAAATGAAGCTCAAAATATTCTAATGATGATAAGCATGTTGACCAATTCAATTGAGATATCTTCATTAAACTTTGGTTGCTTAGGGTCCAATTCAATTCTCCACCACATTAGAAGAGTCACGTACATGTTCTTTATGAAAAGTATCTTTGACCTTCGATAGATCCAAGACTTCATTGAGAAATCCAATTCAAAACCTAATGTAAATATTCTAAACTATAAATCTCATCAAAAAAGCAAACAGTCAGGGCCCAATCCAACATCCCATGAACTCTCCTTGCAAAAGCATCATGCGAAGAATTACAAAGCCTCCATCATTATCAGATTGGGACACAAGACTAAATAGTTTAGTCAAGGCAGTCAACAAGCTGTACAAGGGATGTCACATGCATAAAAGATCTAAAAAGAAGGGACACAAGTTGACTTCTTAAATTAGGAAGAACTAGAAAGATAATAGAATCAGGACCCAATATATCGACTAGAAAAAAAGAACATGAATTGAGGCAGGTCTAGAGCCAATGTGATAAAAACAAAGGGAACAGTCCAATGGATACATGGCTAATATTAAAACTCACGTAGCATGCAGCCCAGTAGCAAACTTTCATGTTTTAATTCTGAGTCCGGCTTTTTCAGTAATTCTGACAGCAGCTTCTGCAAGGTTGAGAAATTAATGAAATTTCACATAGAACCACTATAAACAAAGATGCCAGTGAGGACACAATTCTTTCACCTTCAGAATGACTTCTGGTGGGATGCAACTAGCAAGTAGCTCATATAACTTTCCACGAACTAAGAAAAGCCTGGAAACATGTACAACATTACACAAAGGCACATATGTGAAAATTCACAATATTACCAAATACCCTGCAAATATACTGAAATCAACTTACATTGAAATATTGCATTACTAGTAAGATTGGCCTTCAATGATGTAGTTTGTATTCTACCATTCAAAGAAGGTCAAATGGCATGGTAGCTAAAACCACAACAGTTAGGATGGGCTATAACAAAACTATGCCCAAAGAAGAATCATAACACCATTTCCATTAAAACTTAATCAATGCTGTCATGCTCTAACAGAAACCTTTTGGGGCTCCGTTCCTTCATTATATCTGAAGCACTTTCAGAGACATTGCTCCCAGTCCAGCGGTGGAATTGCTTGGCTAATTGTAAAGGGGTACCTGAACAAATACAGATTACCTGTAGAGATTACAAGGCCATGGTAGATTCAAAGTTCAAGTCCTATCTGATAAATAATGGATCATGCACCTAATGGTCAGTAATAAAAGCATAATAATGATGAACTTACTGTTGCACCAGCATGTCTCAAAAGATAATATTGCTCTTCTCAAACTCCTGCTTGATTGAACAGCTATACAAGCTGCAAATCCAGGCGGAAGTTGTAGATTTTCTTTCTTGCAAATGAACTCCAAAATTTTGACAATCTGAAAAATTAGGCGATGTCAACAATTTTGGCAGAACATCCCATAGTATGCATGTATGCGGGTGGTGGAGCTGAAGATATCTTCTCAAGTTAAATAAAAGGTTAGGAGTTCTTGTGAACAATTTATACTGCTACTCATGATGTACACCATGAAACATGCAAAATCCTAAAGTTAAAAATTTTAAAATATGCCTTGCCTCTGTTGCACTGGTACAAAAGGTGCAAAACCTTTTCTACTATTTATGTTTTTAATTATCCCTAACCCCAAAGGAAGGCAAGGAAATGATCCTAATGCTCTAGATAGGAACAGAACACTAAATTCAAGAGTGCAGCTTTAATTTTTCTGAGTTTTGCAAATCACAATATGATGTTAAAAAACAAGGGGATACAATCCTACAAGCATAAAAGGGCAAGTATACATACATTTGCTAATTAAAGCATTAGCCGAGAGTCCCTCTCAAACGAGTGTTTTCACAAATTACCATGAACAATGAGATTAAGTAAAAATTTCAGAAAATAATTTAAAGAATAAAAGATGCATAAAACAGTCCTAACAGTTTCTTTTATTTGAAGATCGAAAAAAAGGTGATTCTGGAAAGAAACATTAAACTTCCATCTCCATGAGTTCTAATTGCATCATAAGATAACCATTACCAACCTGTTCCTCTGTGCACTGATTTGGACATTTAGACAAGGGGATCTAATAGCTTCGGTTATTTTTGAAGAGCTATTGCAACACAAAATTAATCAGCATGTTGCACTGTACTTTGTTCTTCTGAGGGAATGCTGAGCTTCTCTGGAAAGTTTCTTGGTTCAGTGTTAAAACTGCATTACAAACAGCAACAGCATTTTTCTCAATTCCAGACACAAACTTTTCTCACTTTGCATGCACTCGTTCAGCAGGTCCAGTTCATTATAAAATTACCGTTAAACCCCCTTTTGCCCTTCATATTGAGGTCCCTGTACTTTGCCATTTCCTTAATAATCTCCTGTACAATGTACCTATCCTGAAAACCTGCATCACTCTGGTTCAGCTCCATATGGTGGGTGCTGGATAAATTTGTCATTTCTAGCCCAATTGTTAGGGTCCCCACCTACATGAAATATATATAGATATCACTGGCAATGACAATGGAAATATTCGATTCCATTTCTAAAGTACCGAAAAAGAGCATCCCTAAGCCCTACATTTTTTTATCTATTCATCAACTAAGAGTAGCTTCTACAGTCTTCATCTGAGCAAAACTGAACTACTGATAGAACTTAAAAGTACACAGAAATCTCAATAGTTCAGCCAACAAAGAACACAATCGCTTAGAACAAAACTAAACTGACAGATTTTTATCACTGGAATGAAAATCCAAAAACCCCCCAAAAAAACATATCGAGAATAACTTAACTTCAATCTTCCACGTCTTATTCTACATCTTCACCTGCATTCACTCCAAAAGGTCAAGCCATATCATTTCCTTAAAAAAATAATTTTTTTTTCAAGAAGGAAAGATAGAAGCCCGTACCTTTTGGACCGCCGGCCCCCAACATTTGCTTTAGGAGGGCCATAGAGTTTTCTTGCCGGAACCCGGAGGCCCATAGAAGAGATGAGGTAATCCTGCTCCGACACCTGCCGACCAAACCCCCAAAATACCACCAAAGAATCAAAAAGCAAGCAAAAAACAACGGGAGACCTCCAAATCAAAACCCCATATTGCGTCATTGCTCTCAAAGGTTAGGAAATCACCAATTTCTTTAGGCTCTAGACGATCTCCTCGTGGACGATGACCTTGTCGAGGGTTCTCGGCCGGATCTTGTCTACCCACAACATCGTCCCAGGCGGAGTCGTTGAGAGGAAGAGAAGACAGTGCTGGTTGAAGGGCGGGAATTCCGTTAAGTAAGTTTCTGGCGATCCGTGAAGCACATCCAGACCATACGATTCAGACTACCTAATGGATTCGGATCTTTACGAGAATTGAACCAAATTTGAGCTTGATAGACGAGTTTTTCGCCTCTCTTATTCATTTTTTGTGGTTTTTAAGTTTTGACTTTGGCTAATTGGCCTTTTTTCTTTAATGTGATATTTGAAATTGATCTGAACGATCCCATCCGCTTTTAAGTCGAGCACTGATTTTCTAGTTTTCATGAATTTGTAATTACAACTAATTTTGTTTGATATACTATACCTGAGATTGTAGCATTTTATTATGTAATAGTTTGTTATGAAGAGAGGAAAGCAAGTATAATAACTTTGAATAATTCAATAATAATTTGTCAATACGACTTGACAAGAAAGAATCCTTAAAATTTTGATAATTCAAGTATCGAATCCCGAAAAACCATCAATTCAGGGGCATATACCACTTTATATTTAGGGACTTGTATCCTAGATAATTAAGCAGAGGCCACCGGACACTAATTTAGCCTGGGAGCACTGGAACTATTTAGCTAAAAGGGTTGCAGAGGAGGGGCGGCTGAGTTTCGGCACACTGGTTCCTTGCATTGATGTCATATCCTTGCTTTGCTTTAATGATATTTGGCCTGAGCTCTTTTATCAAAAAAAAAAAAGAGAGAATATCCAGACACTATCCAAGAGATTGGTACGGAATAGAAAACTAACAAACTCCGAGAAATTAAGACCCATTTAGTTTTCGGTGATTCACCAGAATGATCCACTTACAACGAAGAACTGGCATGATACACTAATTGAATATAGAAGGCAAGACTCAATAAGAAATTGGGACGGGGTTGAAGAGTTTTAACTTTTAAATTCTGTACAAGTATGTCATTACTACCACTCCCCTTCGGAGCTGTGGGTCTCTCATCTTTGGCAGCTTACCTGCAAAGACAATATGCTGTATGAAAATTAGCACATTGAAAACAACCAAGTCTTTCCTGTGATAAAAGAACAAGCTCATCCCAGATTACAATCAGGACAAGTAAAATCTTATAAGCACTGAAACATGGCAATACATAATAAAGTAAAAGATACCTGTGAAGATGTACAAGTTAAAACTAAGCTTTCTGCAGAAAAAAGAATGATTTATTATCCTTGGTGCTACAAATAAACATAAAAAACAGCACAAAAAATCAAGGTTCTGGTTTACTAATTTGCTGAGGCAATCAAAGAAAGTTTGACTCGAGATATTTGGTTAGAAGTTACTAAAAAATTAAATGCCACAAATTTCTAACAATTTAATTACAAGATAAGAAAGGAACTCACCAGATCATCTCTTCATAGAGTTAACAAGCTTGTCATGCTACAAACTCATCTTCAAGGTAATTGTACTCAAATGTGAAATCAGTCTTGATCCGTTGACACCTAAAGCAAATATCAAGATGTCAATCTCGTGAAACAGCAATCTGAGACCTAAAGAGTAAAACTAGCAACAAACAGAAAGATAAAGAAAGGGAAAATCAAAGTCCATCCATTTGAATATGCATCACAAATCATTTAAAATGGCAATTGCAAACTTTGGGTTTTAGATAGCAAAGCAAATAATTCAACCTAAAAATTCTGACAAAGTTGTCTATGAACCAACTCTACATTTATGCAATAGTGAACACTCCACATGACTCATTGTCCAACTACAGCACAACCAAATAAGTAATTGAATAGAACTAATGATACCATCATCAGTGTGTATCTCCCACAATTATCACCTGGTGAAACTACAATTGCATATTCTAGAATCCCTAAACAATACTTGGCGCACTGAATTTTATTGGATCTTTTTTTTTCTTTTTTTTTTTGCTTTTATGGCTGCTATCAAGCTAGTGGACAGGAATTGTATAATGAAAGGAATCAGGGGAAGTCAGGCTACAAACCAATGTTGAGAACAAGACAAGGCTATAACTGAACACTGTTCATCAATATAATACATGCAGCATCAGGAAAAGTACATAAGCATATTCAAGTGTTATCAAAGAAGCTTGGATAACTAGAAGTATCAGCATACCATCCTTGATTCGAGTTATCATCGGGAATATGGAAATCAAAATAGACATATGTTCCTCTCTCAAATTCCTCGCTTGTAATTTTTGGCTCCTCATGCCGTTGGAACCATGTATTATATTTCTTGTGGTATCTCCATGACTGCCTTTTCAATTCTCTTGCAGCTAAATATTGCTGGTAAGTGTTCTGTCACATCAATTCCAGTTTTAGAGGAATCCAGAGATTAAATAATTCAAAAAAAGAAACTGTTGCTTGACTATAAAAGAAAACTAGTGATTTGCATACCTGTTGATAATAAAATGCGAAGAATAAAGTATCACTGCCATATGGATCAATACCCACTCGTTCCCAGAAAGCAGGATTGTCAATAATTGAGGCCTGAACTTGGGGGTAGCTAGCAGGAGTGTCAGCCGGGTGCTTCTGGAAAAGGGAGTAAATACATATAATTGAGCACATAGAGAATCTCAGTGCACTGAATACATACATGAAATAGGATAGAAGATCAAGTTTCCTACAGGTATATAACTCTTCATGCGTTCTGAGTCTTTGGGCTGTGGAAGTTTGCTATATGCTGCTTCAAGCATCTGCATGTTATAAAGCTGATCGTGCATTCCCCCAGCATTCACAGCTGAACCACTAAGATTATCACCAATTGCACCAAGGTCAGAACCGCTCCTTCGAGCAATGACCCCGAGGCTAACTGAAGGCTGGCTCGGTTGCACTGGTTGACCAGGTGAGAGATCAGTATCTCTGGGTAACCTGTTACTGTCCGTCATAGAAGCAGAGCCTGTAGCCTAAGGCAACACACACCAAAAAGAAGAACAAGAAAAAGACTCAGATGCAAATAACTTTTTAATTTGGTTAATATTGCATGAAAGAAGCACTCGTTCAGATGTACAGATAATTGCATGAAATTTAGATGGCAATAAGAGAATTTCACAAAATCAAGCAACAACCAAGTGTTTAAAGTTGAAGCTTTAAAATTTAGTGAACAGTGAGCATAACTAGCTTGATTTTTCTTAATCAAGACATTCCCTAAATAATGTTTTGGCTCCAACAACAAATCAATAAGTTGACCCCATCAAAGAAAGAATTTTGATTACTTGAATTCAGTTGCTTTTTCCTTGAAGTTGAGCATATATTTGGCTTGTGTTGCCAATTCTAGATAATTACTACATAAAACTTCACCAGTAGCAAGATTAACAGGTCTGTCCACAAATAATTGTAGGAACAACATTTACTTTTTTTTTTTGCAGACGTCATTTTTTCTTCTCATGCTTTTATCTACTCTATTGAAGACACATACATGTACACTTTTGTTGCTTTTACTTAACCTCATCCTCCAAAATTTTCAAGTCACAGTAATAATTAGCATCATATTTCATATTTTCATGTAATTGAGCAACATCTATATCTGCAGTGATAAACAGTAGCCTAAATTCATGTAATTAAGCAGCATCTAGAAGTAAATAAAGGCCAAAGTGATGCAATGAGTTCAATAAGCAAAAGTAACAACAGTGAAGAAAGTTGCATGTAGCACATGATTAAAGCCTTCCAGTCTTTCTTTGGCAAACACTAGGAAAATATAAACCAAAATAAAGGAGGGGCAGTGAATTTTGTAAGCCAAAAATAGCTAATGAAAAAAAATTACCATGTATGGTATCTTCAAGTCATCATCATTTATGATCTTATTCAATCCAGAACTTGTAGCACTCTCTGCAGCTAAGTCATCACAGAGATTCTGCATCTGCTGTTGATCTTCTATTTTGGCAGCAACAATATCCACTTGATAAGTTGCATGCATGACATACTTACAACCAAGGGAAACTAAACCCATATTAATTATTGACCCATACCTGCATCCTTGGGTCCATTTGAGATCAATGAATGCTGGGAGGATTGCTGATGGATTGGCATTTGCTGATGTGGAACAGATGTAACAGAAGAGAGGCCTGATGCCTGACCTCCGAGTCCTAGTCCCACTTGAGGTGACAGAGTCAAACTTTGAGAATTGAACTGCAATAGCACAATGATTTGCCAAGTTCAAGAATTTTGCATATACATGGATACAGTCAAGGCAAATGAATAATATAGCAGCAGACTAATGGAACAAGTTAAATGTATATAATCTTCTTAAATTTTAATGACACAACCATCTTTGTCCTAGTGCTGTATTATAGTAGGTAAAAAGCCCATATAGCATCAATCATGATAATTCACAAAAATCATACCCAATTCAAGTCTGCTCTATGAACTATTAAATACCATTTAGTTTGGAATCAAGCTCAAACTCAAATTCAAGATCAAAACAAAAGTACAAAAAGATAGTTTGATCAAATTTTTTGTGTTTAGATACTAGTCTGGTTAGTGAATAATTTAAATTTTTTTGGGACATTTATACCCTTGGGTATATTATTTATTAAAGTTTAAATGAAAAAATTAATGGTAATATGATAATTTATTTTTAAAGTAACATAAAAATAGTCTAATTATCTTTTTGGTGTTTGGATGATAAGCTTATCAAAACAGAATGATTCTGATTTAGATCCCGAACCAAACGCACCCCTATTGTTCCAATGACATGGTATGCAATAACTTTTATGTCATTTTGCCAAATTCAAAAATTTTGCATATACATTAATACAGTCAAGGCAAATAAATAATACAGCAGCATACTAGTCGAACAAGTTAAATGTATATAACCTTCTTAAATTTTAATGAAACCACCATACTTGTCCTCATGATATATTATAATAGGTAAAAAGCCCATATAGCACAATGCTTGACGATCCGCCAAAAACATACCCAATTCAAGCCTGGAGCTGCCATTTTTCCAATGACATGGTATGCAGCTCTTTGATTTTTATGCCATTAGTAGTTGAGAAATGAGGATGCTGAAGCAGCAACCAAAACATCCGCCATGACCATTTTCAAGCAATGGTCAATAAGTTAATTGACCATCTTGAATTTAAACAAAAGATGATGATACTTCTCCTAAGTAACTATCATTTCATACATTTGGCTATATAGATTTCCCAACTATAAGAGATTTTAGACAGTTGCCTCTTTCTAGCAAGAAAATCATTCCATCAATAAACATGAATACAGTGAGTATAATATTTTTCAAAAAACAAAGAATACAATATTTTTCCTTCAGACCAAAAATAAACATCGTAGATTTTCTGTTAACAATCTTTAAAATTTTCAATCAACTACAATTATACAATACTAATTGACCCAAAGTTCCAAGAGCAACTGAAATCAGCAAATCTATTTATCTTGCACAAGGAATCATTTGATACCTAAAACAACACGAAGATCATGTCCATGTAGGTAATGTAGATTCCATAGGTTCAAGAGCTCAAACATCAACCTGAGATTATGGAGACTGAGGCAATATTTTCATAAGCTTACAACTTTAGTGTGAATTCATCTGTCTGTTCTGAATAAAATAAAATATTTACATTTAAACAGTTTATCACTTGTTGGTGACAGGAAATTTAACATGCTATGACAATCATGATTTAACTTCAACATCAATTTACAGCCAAAAATTTTCAATGGAAAATGCAAATTCGTCCATAGCAGTTACAAATATTAAACCCAAAAAAAAAGCTTCCTGCTATATGTTTCCCACATCTCCAACAAAGTTAACAACAAGAGGGCATCACAATATGCCTGTCGTGGAATAACCAACAAATAAGCCTATTAAAATCCAAGAGGAGCTTGTATACAAACAAATGACATCAAAGGGCAATTTCAAAACTGTTTAATCTCTCCCCAAAAAACAATTAAAAATCAAATCAAGGAAGAGACTGTCAAAGTCTGTTTTATTCCTATATCTGCTGAAGAGTAAATGCATACACTCTCCACATGCTAGATTGCCTGTAGGTATTTAACATAAGCAAAAGAAAAGGCCAACAAATGATAAGTCTGGCAGTTGTTAAGATTTACTTAGCATTCCGAGCAACCATTCGGACAAAAGAAAACAGGCAACAAAGGAAAACTTTAACAAAAAGAAAGGGAAAAAAATAAAAATAACTAATTGGTCTTTGAGGTGAAGCCTAAGGGTGCGTTTGGTTCGGGATCAGGATCAGAATCATCCTGTCCTGACCGGCCTACCATCCAAACACCAAAAATATAACCAGATTATCTTTATTTTACTTTAAATAATAAATTACCATACTACTCTTATCTTTATTCATTCAAACCTCAATAAATAATATATCCAAGAACATAAAGGTTCAAAAAAAATTTAAATCATTTACTAGCCAGACTAGCATCTAAACACCAAAAATTTAATCAAACTAATTTTTGTACTTTAGTCTTGATCTTGAGTTTGAACTTGACTTTGATTCTGAACCAAACGGTACCTAATTCTCTGTAGGAGTACCACATATAACACAAACACAAAAACACAATTCGTCGATATATACATGGGATGCCAGTAATAGAAATAGAAAAGAACCTGTTGTAAGAGTGAAGTTTGCTGTTGCGTGGGAAATTGCTTGGGATTTGCACCAGAAAGATTTGCCATGCCAAGGAGGTTACTGTGACCTTGTTGTTGTTGGACTTGTTGGAATTTCTGAAGAAACTTCTCCCTCTGATCAGGGACAATCTCAGGTCTACGAACCTGAACCTGTAGGAAATGATCAGACCATCTCCTTCAGCAAACATTATTGTTGGCCCTTAGTTCAGTCAGTATAAGAAAGTTATGCAAGCAATGATGCAAGTACATGACTGTGCACATACAAGATTCTATTCAACTGACTATTTCTGAGAATTGAGCTACAAAATCTGTAAGGAATCCTTAAATTTGTTTTTCAGTTGATCAGAATTTTCCAAAAATTTAAATTCTTCAAAAGAGATAAACTGTATGCATTAGATGTTACAAGATAGTACTTGTTGGTAGATAAGAACTTGAGAACAATTAATTATTAGGATTCCGGTATCATTTTATAAAAAAGGCAAAGCACAGATTACATTTTGGTTTAGCACTCAATTAAATCACATAGATTTGAATTAAATAGTACATGCAATATAACACACAATACAGGGTTTGTCAAGTGATCTTTTATTAGCATTTGATAAATTTGAACCACTGAAAATTTGAAAATGTTGGCTCACATCCACAAGTATAACAATATACATAAAGACCATCTATGGCATATCACATGCTCTTCTCATTGGTTGGCAACAAAAAGCAAAGATATGAACCAAATCCAAAAACAGAACGTCACAAAAATAAAGATGGAGTCAGGTAAAGATCAGTCCTTGCTCTTTCATTTATTTAACATGTGAGATTAAAAAAACTTAATTGTCAGGGAAAAGGGTAGATTTAGAAAAATGGCAAGTGATGCCAACAAGCTTCAGTTTTAAAACTTAAATTTGCTGGAAGTAAAATACCGTTTCATTTTGGCTCAGGAGTGAATTTGTAGTCTGAGGTTTCCATTGAACACCAGTTGCAATAGGAGGAGAAAACACCCTCCCACCTACAACACCACCTTCACCAACATTATAAGAGTCATTTGAAGCTACTCCATCATTGGTCTTGGAAACCTGCTGTAAAAGGATTCTGTTATCTAAAGGGGAAACTAATGGCTGCGAAAGGCCACCACTTGTACTTCTGTCATCAATACTCAAAGTGTTTCTCTTAACAGCATCAGTTACAGCCGAAACAGAACCAAGGTTTCCAGTGCTAGAAATACCAACAACAGAACTTAAAGTCATAGCAGCATTTATGGAAGGTTGATTGGATACCCCTCTGCTGATGCCCCGTCCTAGTACAATCTCAGGGATGGCTGGAGATGGTCTACGACCTGGGAAATTTATGTTATCATCATCCTTCATTGAAGTTGTGGGGTTAGCAACTGATGAAGGAACAGTAGTAGCAACAGTCTCTGTCACACTTCGAACTGTTGCTGGGGCAGGAAGAATTGTTCCAGTTGGTCCACCAACCAATGGTTTTGTAGAGATGTTAGTAGCGGCAGCTACACTGGGTCCTGCTGGGTTGCCAGAGATTGGCAGTGGAGATGCTGCTGATAGCAAAGATCCCATACCTCCACTTTTAGGCGAGGTTCTGGGAGCAGTGTCAGAATTGCTGTCTTGAGAAGCAGTTTCTTCACTGAGGTCCTGGGTAGAAGCACTCTGCTGAGATGATAATGACAAAGCAGACTGAAAACAAAATCATTACAAAGTCAACAACATGTACTCTGCAGTTAAATCAATGATAAACAAAGGAATTTTTCAATGCAAAATAGAATAAATCAAGAAGGTCAAATGAAGTCATTTATATCCAAGACTTTAGAAAATGTGAATAACATACTTAGCAGCAAATTGAGTTGTAAATTAGATGTATTTCTAATTCCCATGTTTTTTTTTTCCCAAGTAGAACTGCCATCAAAATATAAACAAAAAAAATTATAAGCACAAGGAACAAGAGATGAATATCTTAAATATGACAGATTGCATGTCCTACTGCACTTGCATTTTTTTCATTTTTGAATAAGCACCAACACTGGCATTATTAATAGGGTGTTTTCTGGGAAACAACCCAGCTAAACATTTTACTGCAGAAAACCACCTGGCCTTTCAAATTTTCAGGAAACCACCAACATTATACATAAATTTGCAAAAAACCACATAAACCAGGTTTAACAGCAATGGGTCCAAGAGTTTTATTACTTCTGTTTTGGTTTTGGTTTTCAATGTGAAAAAAAGCCTCATTTTAGTTTATAAAATTGGAACAATTTTGTTGTTCTCTTCCAAAATACAAATGATCATTGTGTTGTTGGCTATATTTGTCATATTAGATATATTATAAACAGGTAAGCCAGTCATTGTCATGCCAAAACCAATAAATATTAGATTTTGTGGGCCCACTAACATTCAACTAGGTTTAGTTGGTTTTTGCCAAATAAATGAGTAATGCAGATGGTCTCCTGCAAATATTGAAAAAAGAGTGGTGTTATGCAATTGAATGACAAGGCTTCTTTACTATTAAACCATAAAAAAGAAGAAATGGATAGCTTCATTAAGACAATTCTCTTGCTTGCCACATCCTAATAGTAATGTAAGCAACACATTCAATTAATATAATATTTTAGAACTAGACTTACAGGCAATGGAGCTGATGAAGCTGCAATAGCGTTCTTTAAGCCAATGACAGCAGTAGCAGGTGAAACACCACCAATTCCCTGTGAAAAAGGACAGAATTTTACAAGTGAATCTGATTGATGAAGGCATTCAATAAAAGCACACAACAAGACAGAAGTCAGCATAAATAACATATAGACCCCTCTGTTGATTTCTCATAATTTCATAGTTAACAAATAACAGAAGGAATAAAATTCAGGTATTTAATTTATCAGAGTCCATAGGCAAGTCAATATTGTCTTCCAATGACTTAACTACCTAATAACACACAAAAAAAACATTTTGAGCATTTTGCAAGGGCAAAAATGCAAAATAACACTTTAATTAATAAAAAGAGTTTATGTGAAATGGACAATGCACGTGTCACCACCCATTCAACAGTAACTACTCCATTTTTTCATTTTTTTGAATATCTAGAATAGGATTTTATCTCTCCTTTCAATCCTCCTCCACTTAATATTATAGAATAGACACTATCTCTTACTCGAGCAAGTTCCAATAACTTTCACAAATTTTACACCAAGATGTTCCAGCCGTAATCACACAAACAAAAGCACAACCAAACCCATGCATCCTGGTCATGGTTATGATAATAAGGAATATGGTAACAAAAACAACAACTAAAAATTGTACAAAAACAGAGCAGAGAATACCTTCACAAGACTAGAAGGACCAAGGGTGACCAAATCCTCAAGTGCGTCCACCTTTTCCAGAGGTAAAGAGCTATACAGCTCATCAACATCGCTAAACTCTTCAAAATTTTCCTGCATAACAATCAAGGATGCATGTCATGTACCACAAACAAGCGTCTACCATATCTCAAATCAAACACAAGCACACGTATGCATATGCAAGCAACTCTAGAAATTTGACATGACAGAGATTCACTAGTATAATTGATATTACACACCTGATTGCGCTCAACATAATCTTCCAGAAAATCTTTAACATCATTAACCTGCTCCGGACTCAATTCATCATTATCAAGAAGTCTCAATATCAACTCCAGCTTCATTATATGAGCCTTATGCCGAGAAATAGATGCTTCCAGATGCGTCTGAAAATGCAGCAGTTAGAAAAGGGCAAATAATGTCAATTGCCACCAAAAAAAGATATTGACCATCAATTATAAGATAATTGCTCTATTAAAAAGGTAAAGTGAAAAAGGAAAAGTTTTAGACCACACCAATCGTGGTGGCCTTGTCTTTCCTTTCTTCACAGAAAGGCCTTCAACCTCTGCTTCAAAGCTATCAATCTGATTTTCCAGCTCTCCAACCTACACAAAGGCATATTTGACGTGTCAAAGATTACAATACAACGATAAGAGAAAAAGATATAAGCATGATGCACACAAAAATATGTGGAAAAAAAGAAGTGAGCAGTAGCCTGATTCTGAATTTGCAAAATAATAAATGGAGGATAATCCATGTTCATGTTTTTCTTTCATAACTCTAGCTATAAAGCAAATTTCAACATATTTAGATGCAAAAAAAGTAGCAAATTGGCTCAATTAAGCAGCTGAAACACTAAAACAATACATGCAAAAAGTGCAAAGTCTCAGGCCACACACAAGCAAGGTGAAACACTTAGTGCATCCAGTTCTGGTGCTGAAACACAGGGGACCCAGTGGACTACACCAAATCAACAACAGAGTGCAAAATAAATGCATATGATAATAGTTTAATGCCAACACAAAAAATATCTGTATAAAAAATAAAATTGGAAAAACTTCGGATGTGATGAAAGATCTCCATACCACATTGTTCAACCAGTCCCTCGTCTCTGATTTAGCCTTCTCTTTTGGATCCTATCAAAAATTTTGAAGAATCAAATTAAGGAAAGGAAGAAGGTTAAGCCCATCTGTGTAATATAGGAAAAATCTCATAGTGGAACTTTAAGTTATAACTAGTGATATCCTCTACTATTAAAGTCAATTTCCTCTAAGAATTAAAAACAGTGACAAAGTATAGGGCTGTCAAATCTGAGAAAATCAAATTCGCCATTAAAAAACTGTAATTATTCCCTAGAATCAACAAGCTCCTCAGTACCACTCAAAAGAAAATAAATATATTAGCAGTGAAACTAGACATCATGTGCTTTTCATCATATAATGCATTGAGGTTTTAGCAGTGACAACATGAACTCTCAACAAGAAAAGGAACAATCCAGACCTTAATAAGAGGCATCAAAAATAACAATAGACATGCTTTTTCATTGACAGCCATATGTATTTATGCAAGGAAAACCAACTACAAAGATAATGTGATCCTTACAGTTTTGGGCTGTTGGCCTAGGCCTTCTTTGGAGAAGGCTTTTGTCTTAGTCTCCTTCTCACATACTTTAAACCTTTCCATTTCACGCTCAATAATTTTCCGAGCATCCATGAGAGCCTGCTCATAAGAGGCACTAACCTATGTCAACATATATGAGAAAAATATTGTCAACCTCAGAAATAATAACTTCCATTCTTGGAAATATACATTTGAATTGAAGCAATTATCAATCACAATATCATTAGATGAGGAACAGAAAATAGTGAAAGTCGCCAACGGCATCTAGTAGCAACAGAGGGTAATCAGCAATCAAACAATAAAATGGAATTAACATCACCAAAACTTAAAAATAAGGTCATTATAATTTAATTTCTGGAGGGATTCAGCAGGCATAGTACTACAAAGTCAACAAAGCTATGTCCCAGAAATCAGATGCATCCCATGGACAAAGATAGGTGAACATACAGCCAAAATATCAAACTCATTGGTAAACAATACATTGACTAGTTCAACCATTTTCCTGAAGCATGACTATCTTATATTAAAATTTCAAATACGTCAACTACTTCAACCATTGATTCCCCTCATCCATTCTTGGGCTATTTTCTTTGTAAAGAAATCTTTGGTTCACTAAAATCTTCATTGAATTAGTTGAGTAAACAACATAACACCTTAGCAAAGAGGACCAAAAAAGGCCCTTTTGTAGGGGAAAAAATTGCAAGCTGGTTAGCTTGTTAAGGTTTACACAAACATGGAAGACGAATTGAGACCAACATGTGAAAACATCAGGTGTTTAGCTTTGACATTTTCATATTATATTATTTTTTTTTCCTACAATGCAGGGGATGCACCTCGCTATTTCTGTTTTTTGTTATTCGCCTTTGCTTCAAGTTCCATATTGTAAATTGCTGATCGCCCTTTCTATTTTCCACTGTTACTGGCACATGATGCTATACCACTTCTATTTCCTTCTTTAATAAATTTAATTGATGCAATATTGACTGGACGGGCAAAATTCATCAGTTATTACACCATGACAAATGATGTAATCTGTCGATGCCAAAATTTAGTCCATCAGCATTGGCACAAGCAAAGTAGTAATCGTGAAAAGGCTAAATTCATCGCTAAAAGATGTTCTTCTCATCATAATGCATTCGGATTAATACAACAATTATCAGCAGCTGCGTTTCTTTTTTCTTTTTAGCTTGATTATACTACTTAAGCTATATTAATCTATTTGAAGCAACCTCCTTAACCATAAAGTCAGCCATTTCAACGAAAGCTATTCATTCTGCAAACTATAACCATTAGCACATGTTTGAAAGATCTACTGAAATAACTCATTTCACATTGCACGATCTGCCACAGAATACAGAGATTATTTAGAGAAAAATTCCATCTAAGAATACAAGGGAAGACTAACCTTCTTGTCCTTTATCTCGCTCGATTGGATCCATGTCTTGATCTGGTCTCGGTACCTCTGGAGCTTCTTGATCTCCTTCTTCAGATCCGCCTCGAATTTCTCCTTCTGGTTGGCGTTATCCGTATCATAAACCTACCCAAGACCCCCAGAAAAAACATCAACAAAGACGAAAAATCACCATGAAACCAACATCAGAAGAAAAAAAAAATAGAGATTTTCAAGAGAAAAAGGAAACAAAAGGGACTTTGTTCCAGATGCTATCGAAAACATCGACGCCCTCCTGGACCTTCTTCAGGACCCGATCGATCTCGCCTTGGAGTTTCCTGCTCGCTCCCATTTCTGTAGAGATCGAGCATTCAAGGGGCTTGGATCTAGGGTTCTGGTTCGTTTCTAGGGTTTCAGGAATCGGAGAATCGAGCTCGGGAGCAAAATGATAACTGAGCAGAAGAACAGCAGCAATGGGATCACGGATATGCACCGAAGAAGACCGGCCTCTAGGCCACCGCGGTCCATTTGCCTAGGAATGGATTTTAGTATGTATTGGATTAACAGGACCGTTAGATCTAACGACAGTGGAGGGTATGGATTTCGGCCCGACCCGAGTTCCGAACCATCTCGCCCGATTGAGCGAGTTTGGTTGAAAATGAAGCCACGCGTGCATGGGAAGTGATAAGAGTCATCGAGCTTGATTTGGTCTTCTCCAATTGGAGCGTCAAGCGTGAGTTCAATTCCAATGAAGTATGTCCCATTTTGGTTGATGGACTAAATTTACTTAGATTTGATTATTTTGTCATATGTTTATATGGATAATGATAAAATAATTTCAGTTAAAAACAATGAAAAGCGTGGGAAGTGGAGCTATTCAAGTGATGAAGTTTGAGTTGGTTCCTTTCGGCTAGATCATGAGAGTTCAATTCTAATTAAGTTGAATCTCATTTGGTTAACTAGGTTAGTTATACTCAAATTTAATTATTTTTGTTGTGCATATACTTGAATAGTAATAAAATAATCTCAATCAACAACAACTAAAAGTTAATGAAACACATCGAATTCAATAGATCAGAAGTTAAATTCATGAACCACAAATTCTGCCAATATTAAGTGGTCATATATGTACAATGCAATTAGTATCAAGCAAGTTCTAGTTAGTCTCCCAAGACATTAAGGGTGCGTTTGGTACGGGGTCAGGGCTAAGCTGACCCCGTCCAAACCAGATTATCTTCCAAACATCAAAAATTTAGCCGTACTAATATTATTTTGTTCATTTAAATTTTAACCATATTTTGACTAAAATACCCTCACTTGATCTGAACCGTCGGATCTCGATCCAACGGTTCAAATTGGGTAACAGCCGAATACCGTCACTTGATCTGAACCGTTGGATCTCGATCCGACAGCTCAGATCGATGAACAGTAAAACCCTAAGATACAATTACGCCCGCAACGCCTCCTCTCTCCCCCCCCGGCAGCCCAACACGCATCAGAGCTCCCACCGACGCCGCCGACAAAGCAGCAGTCGCCGCCCTCCTTCCCCCCCACCGACGCATCAGACAGCGCACGATTCTTCCCCTTCCCCGCCGACGACGCAGCAGTCGGCGCACGCGTTTGCTTTGTCCCAGTCGAGTCTCCTCCTTCCTCGCCGACGACGGAGCAGATTCCGCCCTCTTTCCTCGCCGCCGATGCAGCAGACGCCGCACGAGTATCGCCCTTCCCCACCGACGACGCAGTCGGCGGCGCACGACTCTGCTCCTTCCCCGCCGACGACGCAGCACGAGTCCCCTCCTTCCCCGCAGACGACGCAGCCATCGGAGCATGAGTCTGCTCCTTCCCCGCCGAGGACGCATCCGCCGGACAGGAAGATGAACAGTAATACGAAGACTACTCAACCGAAGGCATTTTAGTCAATAAAAAATTTTAACCGTCTGTTAACCAGATCAGGGACCAAACGGAATTTACTTGACTGTATTAACGTTTTACATTTTACCCCTTCTTTTAATCTTGACCTTGACCTTGACCCCGTACCAAACGGGCCCTAAGAGTCATAAGATCACAACATGGGATTACCCATTTTGGTCCATTGTCCCTTGTGTGCTTCTCAACAAGATTCACATTTTTTAATTATAGCAACAGCACAAAATTTCGATACAACAGAGGATACATAGAATAATTCACTGAAAAGATCGCCCAAATGGCATGCTCCGCATCAATTTATGGGCATTATATACAGTTAAAGCCAGTATAAAAATTTGCAGCCGCAACATGCAAATCATCCTCGTCATCCAGCCTCCTAATTATCTGAACAATTACAAAATCAGAACACCATCAGCATACCTTCAAGTTCACAGAAATGGTCCGAAAGGTCAAATTGACTTGTGTTTGTAGAAAAACAGAAACATAAGATGTAAATTATACTCATCACTTACATAAAAATGCCAACTACACCAATCAAGTTGGTGAGTAACTAATACCATAGGTTAACGTAGCAAACAATCAACATGTAACCCAATTGACACTACAAAAAAACCCACTACTATAGGTTGCCAATTGTTCCAACACATGCAATTTGATTCAGGCAGGAATAGAAAAGGCCTTTATACAATTTTGTTCAACTTTATTAGCTATAGAATTTTAGTACAGGCAAGGCAAAAAGGCCGATCAACATTAAGTTATGTTGAGTTAAAATCATACCACTGCTGGTTTTTCCTGAATTCTGTGAGCACTGGATAAATATTCTCGAAGGCAGTATATGTCTCATCTCTTACCTGTAATCAATATCAGTCAAATCAAGCAAACAGGCAAGGAAACCAAATCGGAAAATATACCAGGCAGAAACTTTTACCTTGGCCCCAGTAAGTACAATTTTTCCTGAGACAAAAATTAAGAGCACAATCTTTGGTTGCTTCATCCGATATATCAGACCAGGAAAGAGCTCAGGCTCATACTGTTAGAACAACAAGAAAATGCAATCAAAACACGCAGCCTACTTGAATTGTATTCAAAAACAAATACACAAAGTGAAAACTTACACTGGAGAAAGCACCATGAGAATATGCAAGGCCCTCGAGTCTTATAGGAAATTTGACATCGCATGAACCAACAATATTCTGAATCTTGAAATCCTAAGAATACATCACCACCATCAGATTATGTGTTTAGGAAAAATAGAGGTAACATGGCATCAGAAAAGAAACAGTGAAAAACTACTTCCACACTAGTGTACCTTGAATTTAGCAGGAAAGCCAAGTTTCTGAATAATACGAGCATACTGCAGGTGGAAGAAACCACATTAGACACCAAAAACTGTGTAACAGCATATGTCAAGTAGAAAACCGTCATCTATGGGAAGCACAATAGGCTCTAACCCTATTTCTTGCGAAAGAATAGCCTAAAAACCATGCAAATGCATAATTACATAAGAGCATCTAAGGCTGAAATAATAGTATATACCTTTCGTGCTGCAAGTTTTGATTGTTGTTCACTTTTTGCACCAGTGCAAACCTGGTCATAGAAACCCTCAAGTCAGAAATGAAATCATAAGCAAAGATACCTAAGAGCAAGCACATGATATCAGCACAAAAGATTATTTTTGAGTTGATTAAATTAACACAAGCCACTAGGTCCTCTTATGCACATACACCATCTATCATTAAAAAGGAAAAATTACATAGAAATATTAGAAAAACCAAAATACATTAGCATGCAAGGATGATGAATGAGACAATTTCAAAGGCAAAAATAGATCTTTTGTACAGAAATTATAACTATTGTTCAAAAACAAAAACAACTACTTGTAGCATTTCCTAGTAATTGAAGGACAGTTCAGAGGTCAAACAGCATATTTGCGAGACGAAGAACTGAAACAGTGAATAGATTGAAAACCATTCATTTAGAATGTCTCAAGTCACTTGAACAAACAAGTTGTAAGGGGTCAAGAATCAACTCACCATTTTTCCTGATGCAAATATCAAAGCAGTGGTTTTTGGTTCTCTTATTCTCATGATAACTGCAGCAAAACGCTATCAAAACAGCAAGGAGGTCAATTAAACATATGTGAATAGTTCCAAATATGTACCAGAACAACAGAACAAAAGAAAGCAGCTAGACACAGATACAAATATCTATGGATCACAGGATCAAGCAATTAGCAACCAATGACATGTTCCTCAAAAAGGAATGCTGTGAGGAAACTTATTTTTTATATTGAACCTCTTTGTTTTTATCAACTAAACAGTTTACTCTAGAATAGTCCCTTCTTTCTTCCCTAGAAACATTCTTATTTTTCTAGCTGTTGCTGGGCACCATTGCATCCTTAGTTGCCTGTCTCTATGGATCACAGGATCAAGCAATTAGCAACCAATGATGTGTTCCTCAAAAAGGAATGCTGTGAGGAAACTTATTTTTTATATTGAACCTCTTTGTTTTTATCAACTAAACAGTTTACTCTAGAATTGCCCTCAAAGTTTGACTATAGAATAGTCCCTTCTTTCTTCCCAAGAAACATTCTTATTTTTCTAGCTGTTGCTGGGCACCGTTGCATCCTTGGTTGCCTGTCTCTTCCACAAAATTTCACAAAACACAATATATTTTTCCAATCCTCACAAACTCAAACATAAGAATACCATTGTATGATCAGCACTTATCTCCTCGGAACAAATGCAGAACAAGGAGACCAGAAAAATATATCACACATGTCTTCCAATTCATAGTGGCCAATCATCTAGTTTGGAAAAAATTGAATGAAGGGAATAGCATGCAGGAAAGCAATCAACCAAAAGATTTAAAAAAGACAAACGAATGATGAGAATAAAAAAAATTAGCACCAAACTATAACATACCTTGGGGTTGTACTCCGCATTACGGGCTTGCAAAGCTATAGCTTTAAGATCCAGCTTGCAATCCAAATTAACAGTGGATACAATATTCCTAGAAATTCAATCAACACACTATAAGCAATGTACCTTTGGGAGAGAACCAAATTGATCATTCACAATTAATTGAACCCTTAATGAAATGAGAGTTGTAAGTTGGAACAAATATCTTTTTCTCTTATACTGAAATAAGCACAATTATGTAGTGTTCGTATGACCAAGGCTAAATTAAACAAATTAACCAGTCAATACTGCTGCATCAAAACTATGTGCAAGCCATGTTGCTGCATCTTTATTGAAATAAGCAAGAGTAGCGCTCCTATGGTTGGACCCTTATAACTCACACTTGCATTTCCAGGTAAATTCACCAATCAGTACTAGGACATCAAAAGCATACTCAAACATTGTTGACGCATCTCAGTTAAATTGAAACTTTTAGCCATGGACAAAAACAATCTTGCTTCTTGTAATCTAGATTATGTTTTTCGACTCAATTATCAGGAAAAATTTCTAAACGCGCCTCATAGTAGGTCTAAAAGATCTTACTTAATTGAACATAACTACACAATAAAGCAACATTCACATAGCTACAGATCCTATAGCTTGTGAAAGTTGAAGCCAGAAACAATGAAGTGGCAGGATACCATACTGAGAAAAACCCACAAAGAGAACTTGGAATATAACTCCGATTGTTTCTTGGCAGAGGACTTCTACAGAGCAATACTAAAAATAACATCTTTGAATCAATTCAATTCAGAGTGGTAGGTTATAAAAGTCGCATAAAATAGATGAGAAATTGAAGCTCATTGTGAGT
The DNA here is from genome assembly GCA_005019695.1 of Trichopus zeylanicus subsp. travancoricus. Classification (NCBI taxonomy): domain Eukaryota; kingdom Viridiplantae; phylum Streptophyta; class Magnoliopsida; order Dioscoreales; family Dioscoreaceae; genus Trichopus; species Trichopus zeylanicus. Next base: position 1,595,403 of record RXID01014214.1, read on the forward strand.
CCTAAACAACATAAAAACATGCACTCCACCATAGCACCTATACCTCAGGTTTACGGTCACCCCCACTAAATGCCAATTCCATGTCATATAGCTAGCAACTAGGTAAGATCTAGTTTCCCCACTTGGATTGAGCCAAGTCAATAATTTTACGTGCAGATCAGTACATTGAACTTGAATCAGAGATGCGCTACAACACAATACAAGGAGAAAAATAGTACAAGTAGCAGAAATCAGGAAACAAAAGAGAATAATAATGATATATATCAATGAACAGACTAGTGATGTATGAGCAGCCACAATATTCTGTGTTTCCTCCTGACCATCCTTCCGATTTGGAAAGAAAGATATTACAAAATTGCCTTTGATGGTTTTATACCTTTTCCTTTCTGTAGTACCATTTCAATTAACAGAAACAAATCATTAAGACATATCTTTATGAGTTTTTGATTTAAGTAAAACCAAATATCTACTTAAAAATCAGGTTCTTGCTCCCATGAGACCTGCACGCACCTACCAAGTGCAATTACTGCTAACCTGTTTGTTCATAGGGCACTAATAAAAGCTCTTGACAACATTCATCAGTTAGGATAACTGTAAATAAGCAGAGAAATGGAATCGACAATTTCCAGTTTCAAGAAAGATCCAAGTGCAAATATGGCTGTCATACCAAAATACAAATAGATTTTGGACACTTTTCCTATACTATGGAGGCAACAACTGATCAGTGCCAAACAAAGGTCAACAGCTCCTAAACATCTCCAGGCGCACAAAAAAAAACTTTGCAGGAAGACATTGGGAAAGCTTAAGCCGATTCCTACTCCATCGGATCATTAGATCTAATACATCTACAAACAGCGGATTTTATCTGCGTGCTTCCCGTGATTTTCCAAAAGTAATCAATCACAAAGCACCAGAAGCCAATCAAAATTGACCAGGCAAAGGGACTTACTGCAAAGTGGGAACGATGCCAGACGGGTGCTTAGAGAGATCAACCGGCTGGCTTCCCTCCATCATCTGATCCGCCATACCTAATATTCTCCTTATCCTCCTCTCAACCAAACAATTGAATCCACCACCGACAGAAATCAGCTCAGTTAACCCCGCCAACTCACGTTTCTGATTTTAACCAAAAAAGGTATGCACTTTTCCAGAATCTTTGGCTTCCAATTCTAAAACAAAGCCGGAAAATCACAAGAAAAGTCAAATCTTCAATTTTGGATCAATTCCAAGCGACGGCAAGTGGATATCTCAGCGGAGAAGAAGAAGAAGAAGAAGCACAGATCTGGAGATCTCCTGCGACATCGGACCAAATAGAAAGCGAAAAACGCTAAATTTGAGAAGAAAATAAGAGAGAGGGATTTATATGCGGAGGATTTGAAAAGAGGGGTCTTTTATAGGGAAGGATGCGAGATCTGGAGCCAAAAAGAGGGGGGTAGGGGGGATTTTAGGGTTCGTTTGGTCCAAAGATGACGAGACAGAGAGACGTGAGAAGAGGGCTGTCGGATTCGAGAAAGACGCGTGGAGATTGAACAGTTGGAGAAGACCTGTATATCAATGAACTCTATATATAGCCGATGACCGGCTTGCTCGGTGGAATTGTTTGTGGAATCGGTTTAGTGATCTTTGTTTAAATAATTTAAGTTTTGGGATCAACGCCACTAGTCAGGATGGCCGAGTGGTCTAAGGCGCCAGACTCAAGTTCTGGTTCTCGTGAGAGAGCGTGGGTTCAAATCCCACTTCTGACAAGTTCTTGTTGTTTTTAAAGGCCTCATTAGTTGCCTAGATTTATTTTTTTTCTGAAAGCATTTTTACTTATAATTTCAGTATTTACTTATAATTTTTTAAAAAAATTTTATTACCTATAACTTTTCAGTGTCATTTATTACAATTTTACTAAAGAAATTTTCTTTTACTCTTTATAAATTTTTATTTAAACCCTCAAAATTCTTAATTTATCATCCTCCACTATTTTTCTGAAATATTTGCAAATAAATCCTTCATAAAATTTTAAATTATAAGTTAAATATTTGTATATTTACAAATAGACCCTTAAATATTTTATCTATAAATAAGTCCAAGCTTTTTTTATTTTTTAGATAAAAGTTTTAAAAAGGAGTTTGAGGGTTTTAAGTTTTTTACAAATAAACACTTCATAAAATTTTCAATTACAAGTTTAATATTTGTAAATTTACACTAGGTGCTTCGAACATTTTGAATAAAATTTTACAAAAAATATCTTGAAGGTTTTAAAACTTAAAAATTTAAATTAAAAGTTTAATATTTGTATATTTATAAATTGACTCTTTGAATATTTTTATTTATAAATAAGTCAAAATATTATTATTTTTGAAATAAAATTTTACAAAAAATACATTGAAGATTTTACAACTTAAATTTTAAAATTACAAGTTTAATATTTGTACATTTAAAAATAGACACCTCAAATATTTTTATTTATAAATAAATCTAAATTTTCTTAGTTTTAAATTAAAATTAGATCACATCTACCCACATAAATATTCAAATTTTGATTTGGATATAAATGAGATATGTCGGATGAAATTGTATAGATTTCAAAATTATAGTATTTCATAGAACCACAAAATATAGGGGGTTACTTGCAAAATTTTTATTCGGGAGTTGATTGGCAATTTTGAGAAAATTAGGGAGTTTTTTGTAAAAGTATTATAAGGACTTATTTGAAAATTTTTAAATTTCTCAAGGTCCTTTTTATAAAATTTTATTTGAAAAATGATATAGTTGGGATTTATAAATAAAAATATTCAAGTGGTCTATTTGTAAATATATAAATATTAAATTTATACTTTAAATTATTAATTTTTAAAAACTTCAAGGTTCTTTTTATAAAAATTTATTTAAAAATAATAAAATTTGAACTTATTTATAAATAAAAATATTCGAGGGGTCTATCTATCAATGTATAAATATTTAACTTGAAATTTAAATTTTATAAAATTTTAAAACTTTCAAGCTCATTTTTGTAAAATTTAATTATAAAAAATGACAAAATTTAGACTTATTTATAAATAAAAATATTCAATGGGTCTATTTATAAATACATAAATATTAAACTTGTAATTTAAAATTTTAAGTTTTAAAATCTTCAATATCTTTTTTGTAAAATTTTATTTAAAAAATGATAAAATTTGGTCTTATTTATAAATAAAAATATTCGAGGTGTCTATTTCTAAATATAAGAATCTTAAACGTGTAATTTAAATTTTAAAGTTTTAAAACCTTCAAAATCTTTTTTTTAATTTTTATTTTAAAAATAATAAAGTTTAAACTTATTTATAAATAAAAATATTTGAATCGTCTATTTATAAATGTACAAATTTTAACTTATAATTTAAAATTTTATGGATGATTTATTTGTAAATATTTGGGAGAAAGAGAAGAGGGTGAGAAGTTAAGAATGTTGAGGGTTTAAATAAAAATTTATAAAAAGTAAAAGAAGAATTTTTTCCCAAAATTTTAATTAAATGACCATCAGGAATTGTAAGTAATAAATTTTAAAATAAGAAAGTTGTAGGTAAATACTAAAATTGCGAGGCATTTTTCATAAATAGAATAAAATTTGAGGGTTGTACATAAAAAGTCCTTTATTTTATTTAAATTATAATAATATTATAATTTGATATAGAAATTATTTGATTGAAAGTTCAAATCAAACTTTGAGATATGGAATTATTTTGAATCTTAATGATTCATCCAAATAAACATTGAGAATATTCACCAAATATAGAAATTTTGATAGTAAACATTCGTAATTTGTATTAAAATTGTTTGATAATAAAAAATCATTATACAATTCAGTCTTGTCATACTCTCATTCATTTTCAGAAGCTACTCAGAGAGATCAAAATAGAATAAATTTATATAATACACTTCTAAAAGATAATCTCTAATGAAAATGATCTCATTGCTCCACATCCTATTACAGACAAAAAATATAGTGTATCAATATAGATGTTAAAGAAAAAAAAAATCAAAATACCCTAAGGCACCATTTACTTCGGGATCAAGATCAAAACAGGATCAAGACTAATAAATCACTTTTGTAAATTAATTTTTTTATTAAAATTAATGATATAATAATTTAATTTTCAAAAAATTATTTAATTTTTTATAATAATTTAATTTAATAACAGTAAAAAATAAGTAATATTAATTTTGTAAGAAAAAAATAATTTTGAAAATAATAATCCTAATCTGATCCCAAACTAAATGGTGCTTAAATTTTTAGTATGAGACCTAAAATACCCTCGAGATAATTTCACTTGAGGAGGCTAGGTCAATTTGATTGACTTGAAGGTCAAATTAGTCACCATCTATAAAAAGAAAAATATTGTAAGCGAAGGATCTCTCTCTTATGTTTTCATCATTTCTCTCTTAAAAATCTTGATTTTAAAAATCATATATTGTATTCATGGTTAATATTTTACTTAGACATTTGAGCTTTCCTCTCTAATGAATATTAGATTTAATAAGTGCTTATAAATATTCTAATAATACATAGGGTTTAAATATGGTGTAGTGTTGAGGTTGAACTAAAGGGAAATAGAGAGAGAGGAATAGAGAAAAAGAAAAGAAAAAGAGAGTGTGTATCAGCTCTCGTATGTGGGTCTTTTTAGTGCTTCTTAGTAATTTCGTGATATTATTTTGGAGATTCTCTTTGAAGGTGAAGGTGTTGTTGAGACTTAGTGAAAGAATTTAGTTGAATAAGAAAGAGTATAATCTTTTTATAGATTCTTATAAAATATTTTGATAGTGGATCTCTCGCTCCCCACACAGACGTAATCCGATTTTGGATGAATCATATATATCGTTGTATTTTTTCTTATTATTTTATTTTATCTTACACTACTTCTTATTTCTTATGTTATTTGAGAACAATATGATTTTTGAACCTTCTGTTGCAAATTTCAATAATTGGTATTAGAGCTTAGGAGCAAATAACCAAGATAGCAAAGCCTTTACTTAAGGTGGAGAAGTTTGACAGTAAAATAAATTTTATATTATAACAGAAGAAGATGAAGACAGTTCTTATTTGTTAAGATCTGCAAAAGACGTTAGAGGGTCAAAAAAAGACTAGCTAAGATAAGCGATGAAGACTGTGAGAAGATAGATCAAAAGACATTAAATTTGATTATTCTAAGTCTGACTAATGAGGTTTTGTATAATATCATTGATGAAGAAATGACGATGGACATTTGGATAAAACTTGAGAAGTTGTACATGTTAAAAAGCCTCACAAATAAATTCTACCTGAAACAACAGTTATATGGACTATGTATGAGTGAAAGTACAACTATATTATATCACCTGAATACCTTCAATAAGATTATCAATGATTTGCTAAAAGTTGATGTGAAGTTTGAAGAGAACGATAATGTACTATTTCTCCTAATGTTTCTTCCTGTTTCGTATGATCATATTATGACCATAATTCTTTATGAAGAAGAAACTCTCAAAATAAAAAAAGTAACACCTAATCTTTTTTCTAATGAGAAAAGTAGAAACTCTAATTTTGATACGGCGTTTGGTGAAAAATTGGTAGCTCATGAAAGAGGAAGATTAAGAGAATGTAGAGAAGGCAAACAACAGTCTAAATCAAAATTGAAGGTAAAAATACAATGTTATTCGTGTAAGAAGTATGATCGCATTAGGCGATATTGCCCTAAACGTGGGAAAATAGAGTCTTCTAATATGATGACAGCAATAGCGGATGATACTTCTGAAAATAGTACAAATGGAGATGTTTTTACAGTATCCGCAGAAATTGACACTTCTAGTGAGTGAATTTTAGATTCTGCTAGTTCTTACCATATTTGCTCCAAGAAGGATTGGTTTATTTTTTTATGAGGAGAATAAGAAGGAAAGTATTGTTTGGTTGGCCGATAATTCGACCTGTGAGATCATCGATGTGGGAACAATCCAAATCCAGATATTTGATGAAGCGGTTCGTACTGTTACTGGGGTGAGGCATGTCTCCAAGATGCGAAAGAATATAATTTTACTTGGTGTACTAAACTTAAAATGTTGTAATTATTCAGCGAAAGATGAAGTCATGAGGTGACATGTGGTATTAGAATCCTGATGAAAGGAGAGAAGTGTGACAATATTTATCGATTAGTAGGGAACATCATTGTAGGTAGAGTTTCGACGGCTACAATAGTGAAGAGAAGGCATGATATTCAGAATAATTTAACGGGAGATAGACGTTCTTTTCGAATTACTTTTACTATAGCAGCAAATACAGATCATCCAAAAGGCTTCCAAAAATACAAGACTGTAGGCATAAAGCGTGAATTTGAGGTTGGCTCGAGCTCACATCTTATGATTAACAAAATAAACTAGTAGCCTAGGGGAAGGAGTTGGATAAGAGATGATGGCTGAAGCTTCATAATGGTGGCACACTTAAGTTCAAGCCAATGGTGGAGATTGTTGAGTTTTGAATGTCTCAAATTAGGATTAGAGTTTGAGTTAAAGTAGGAATCCAAAATTGGATTCAGACTTATAATTGATTTTGAATACGTATTATGTAATATTAGGAGTTATAATTAGAGTAAAACTCAGACTCAATAAGAGCCTATAAATCTTCTATTAATACATAGAGTTTAAATGTGGTATAGTGTTGAGGTTGAACTAGAAAAAAATAGAGAGAGAGGAATAGAGAAAATAGAGAGAAAAGAAAAAGAGAGAGTGTTGGCTCTCGTGTGTGATTTTCTTAGTGCTTCTCAATGGTCTCGTAGTGGTTCCTCCTTGTGTTTTCTTGAAAATTCTCTCTAAATATGGAGGCGTTGCCGAGACTTGGTGAAAGAGTTTAGTTGGATAAAAAAGAATACAGTCTTTCTTATAGACTCTTGTAAAGCCTTTTAATAGTAAATTTCTCACTTCCTATATGAACGTAACCCGATTTTGGGTGAACCATATTTATCGTTGTATCTTTTTTTATTATTTTATTTTATCTTATATTATTTCTTATTTATTGTGTTATTTGAAAATAATGTGATTTGTGAATCTTTTGTTGCGAATGCCAACATATTGGGATGTTGCCTTCAGCATCAACTCCAAGAGCACGTTCATCTGCTGTCGAGTGGCAGTGGCGTGGCTAGCTCACAGTGGAGGCGAGAGGATCATCAATGTGTCGTCATCGCTAGAAGGGATGCTGGCACCAGGGTATAAGGCGTATATCAAGTAGAAGGCGGTGGTGGAGGCAATGATGAAGGTGATGGCAAAGAAGTAGCGGGGTGTTATAATATCAGATGTGATGAATTAGTCATACATTGGATATTAGATAGATAGAGTCCAATATATAAAGTGAAAAAAGACTTATATCCTATGAGCTTAAGCTTTTATGATGGTTTGGTGTCTGACCCACTATATTGATCTGGTTCGACACTCTTTCAACTTTCCCAATAAGTGGTATTAGAGCTTTAGGTTTGAAGCTGTATAAACTCTTAAGATTGAAATTATCATGATGATGTGACTGAATTGAGTCACATGCTAGTTTCTATCCGTTAGTATGGGTTAGATAGTGGAACTGGTCGAGTAAAAAAGTTCTTGATTAAGAGTGTTAAATTGATGTTGTCAAATCACACCTGAATGGGGAGATTGTTATAATATCAAGTGTGATGAATTAGTCTCATATCGGATATTGGATAGATAAAGTCTAATATATATAGTGAAAAAGACTCATATCTTATAAGCTTAAGTTTTTGAGATAGTTTGATGTTCGACTCATTATATTGATTTGGTTTGACACTCTTGCGGCTCCCCAACAGCAGGATACAATGATCACGGCGAATTGCATGGCACCAAGGCCGGAGGCGATGAGCTATTCTACATGGGAAAGAGTAAGGAGGACATAAAGAGGTCAACACATATGAGCTCGATGGGGAGGATCGGAGAGACAAAAGACATCGCGGTGATGGTGGGGTTTCTGGTTACGGATGCGGCAGAGTGGGTCAATGGGCAGGTCGTGATGTTGAATGGAGGATATGATTAAGGGCTATTTGAATTAATTCTGATTTAAAATTAAGGGAATTGTCAATTCGGTCAATTCCGGAGAATTAGAGGAATTGGCTGAATTGGTAAATTTTAGTATTTGGATATATTTTGAAGTAAAGTTAAGAAATTATCAATTCTATTAATTTCGTGAATTTTGGTATTTGGATTTGAAATAAAAATCAATCATTTTCAAATAAGTAAAATTACTTTTTTTTATTTTTTTATGTCTATTTTTTAAAAAATATAAATATTTAATAAATTAATTAATTAAGCATATTTTGGTGGTTAAAAAAATATATAAATATTAAAAAATATTTACGTTAAAAATAATTTTTAAAATATTTATTCAATCAATAAAATATATTTTAAATTAAAAATTAATAATATATAAGTAAAAAAAGATGTAAAAAATTAATGAGTAGAGGAAAAAATTTTCATATGATTTTAAATAAAAAATTTAGTTTATTTTTTTAATAAAATAACGTTAGTGGTTAAACCAAAAAAGAACATAGAAATTTTCTATTAACCCACCCAAATAAATATGAGCTCCACACAATTAATTTGAAATAAAAATCAATCATTTTCAAATAAGTAAAATTACTTTTTATTATTTTTTTCATATTTATTTTTTAAAAAAATATAAATATTTAATAAATAAATTAATAAAGCATATTTTGGTGGTTAAATATATATATATATATATATTAAAGATATTTACGTTAAAAAATAATTTTTAAAATATTTATTCAATCAATAAAATATATTTTAAATTAAAAATTAATAATATATAGGTAAAAAAAGATGTAAAAAATTAATGAGTAGAGGAAAAAATTTTCATATGATTTTAAATAAAAATTTTAGTTTATTTTTTAAAAAAATAACATTAATGGTTAAATCAAAAAAGAACATAGAAATTTTCTATTAACCCACCCAAATAAATATGAGCTCCACACAATTCCGAACCGGAATTGTGAATTCTATACTTTTGAGAGAGAAATTAAAATATCACCGTTCGAAATTATTGAAAATATCAATTTCAGCCATTAACTAAATAATGAAATTAAGAAAATTGGATCCGAACTTGCTCAATTCTCTCAATTCAGACTATTTGAAGTTAATCCAAACAATCCCATAGTGTTTGAAGAAATGCATGGGAGAGCAGCTTTCTACTTGCGAGCCTACGAGTTCTGTGTAATAAACCAACATTGTTCCAATTCTCCATTTGTGCCTCCAATTATCCTGAATTTATTCATGAAATGATTTGTGCCTGTTCAATTATCCTGAATTATGCAGGATGAATAATAAGCTAAGGCAAATAAGCTTTTTACTTTATTTCTGGTTAAATTACTCTTTAAGATCAAGATATTTTAATTTTCTATTAACCAAACAAACCGATAATGTTTAAGTTTTTCTAATCAATTTATGTAAAAAAAATTTTAAAATAAATAAGAGCATCACAAATAAGTAAGTATACAAGGGTGTATATGCAAAAAATCTCACAATGACAAAAATATATACGAGAGTATAAACGTAACTTTCATACGATGCCAGGTGGGTGATGAGGTCGATGTTGGTCGATGTTTCCTGTTATAATGTTACGTGTGTTGAATTAGTCCCTATCAGATATTGAATAAATAAAATCCAATAAATATAGTGAAAAAGACTTATATCCCATGAGTTTAAGTTTTTGGGATGATTTGATGTCTGCCTCACTATATAAATATGATTTAATACTTTTGTGGCTTCCCGATAAGTGACTTCCTAATATTAAATATTGGATAGATAGAGCACAATAAATATAGTGAAAAAGACCCGTATTTTGACACTGTCGTACCTCCCCAACGGTTTCCCATTCCTTGCTCTCATTCTTCTCTATCTCCTCCTCGTCCTTGCCGACTCGAAGGTTGGGGATCGAGCAAGCGCCCCAGAGCTTCGTGACATGGAGATCTCTCTGAAGCCGTTGCCTTCACCTCTACTATCATCTCAGATCTCGCGTATTCCACAGCGTCAGATTGGCATGGGATCATCCCTTGCGCTCTCTCTCCGTCGTTCCGTCTCTCGCTTCAATTCTTTCCAAGTTAGTTGTTTTCAATGAAGATTTGGGAACACTTGTGCGGTAATTTAGTTTATTGCATGGTTTTGTTGGGTTTTTAGCAGTTTTGAGAAATTTTGCTTGAATAATTGGGTTTGGACGGGGATTTGGGGGTGGAGGTTTGCTGTTGGTGGGGGGCAAAAATTAGGTTTTGGTTTAGGGATTAGGGTTGGAGCTAGAATTATGGAGGTTTAGAAATTAGATGAGGTAATGAAAATCGTTCCGTTGATTTATTGATAGCTCATTAGAAAATAGGCGAAGAAAATTGGTTTTTTGAGGACTTCCTTTCTGCGTTTGCTTAACAAAACTATGGTTTTTTTTTGTTTTTTTTTTCTTCGTGTAACGAATGATCCTAGTACGGTTCCTATCCACCAAAGTAAAGCAGATAGGAATGGAATGCCCACATATCCTAAAATTTCACTCTGCTTAAGGACTTACACGATTTGTTTTTATTCTTATCTTCATTTTAAGGACGTCTAGATATACGTTACTAGTGAAATTTTCTCCTATCATTTTAAATTCGGTCAACTGGTCTTATGGTGATGCAAATAAGGATTATAGATGATATTATTCTCTCTTTTACCAACTGTAAACAATTGCTAATGCCTTTTTCATTAATATCATGACTTTTTGGGCTATTATTTCAAATTTGCTACTGTTCAGCCCGTTTTTATCTATTCAACCTTTATTGTCATTCACCACAATTACCACATATAGTTGTTTGTTACTCATTAATGGTTGTATTAGAAATGTGAATAGTAGGACTTAAGTTTAAAAAGATCATGAGATGTTGGTGTTAATGTTTCAGGCAAAATCAAGTGCAGCAGCTGATTTACAAAGATGCAAAAGCAGTCTTGAATCTTTATTCTGTTTTGAGAAGTCCATTCCGGAGGAGATGATTGAGAAACCAGTTGGGTTATCGTTGAGCAAAAAAGAAATAGGAAGTAACCCCCCTTGCACAGACTGTCAAGCAAAAGGTGCAATACTATGTGCCACTTGCTCAGGTTCAGGCTTATATGTGGATTCAATACTGGAAAGTCAGGGAGTTCTCGTGAAAGTTAGGTGCCTAGGTAACAATTTTACCCTGTTCTGCTATCATATTCCTCATAAAAGTTTTTTGTATTTTCATATGAATAAAATATTGCTCCTTGTTGGTTTCGGTTATCTTATATTTCCATCTAATCTCAATCATTAGTGACATATCCATGTAGATCACATGTGGCCTTCTAATGTTAGGCCTCTATCATGATTAATTTTCATCTCCTCTGAAATTTATACTTTTAGATCAGCTTAAAGTTTTTCAAACAGAAGTTTTCTTGACTTTGTTATTCTTTGTATGACATTTGGAAATTCTGAGCCGATGACTTGGTGGTATGAGCCAACACTACTTCTCCATGTCCAGTTTGTTGTTCTTTTAAGAATCTAACTTGAAACTTTTTTTTATAAGACTTGGTAAATTATGTGATGTTTTGAATTTGGACTTACTTTTCTGATGGCTTAAATAATAGATTTAAGTTGTGCTGTTTCATTCCATTGATTTGAGCCCCACAACTGTGTACTCATGTAAATGTAATTGGATATGATTAGCATCTTGTCTGTGTTTCACTCTCGTATCCTCTTTAGCTTATCATTTGTATGTCATTATTTTTTCAGAAAAAACCTGCATGCCATTTTTTGGCATGTTTTTCTTGAATTCTGTCTTGTCCCATTATCAATGTTGGATGAAGAACGGGATTTGTGTCCCTTAAATGTTCAGTTTATCTCCTTTATTCTCTGTGTTATCTTTTAATTCCTTCTAATGCATCCATTTCCTCTCTAGAGGCATAATTCTAGCAGTTGGATGGGACAGTTTTATTTTCTAAAAATTGCTTAATGTATTAAAGTGCTTCCACATTGGTTTTTAGTCCATCAATCACATCATTGAGAATTCTTATCAATATTAATATGGGGTAATTTAGGTTGTGGGGGTACTGGAAATATCATGTGTTTGAGATGTGGAGGGCGAGGACATCATGGGTTCAACTGAGTTACTGGTTAGTGTCTTTTAATTCATCTTGGTTATACATTTTTTTTCTTTTATTACCAATGGGCTAGTTTTAATTCTTGTACTTTGCCGATGTGGGACTAAAGACAATTATTGTTAGTCACAGGCACTACTGTCTATCCACTGACTCACCAGCCTACCGGGCCTAACAGCATATGTTAAAGTTTATATTGGACCTTGATATTGTTTCATCTTGGATTTGACATATTATGAAAGCAATCTTTGTGAAGAAAAGGTCAACCCTTAATTGAACTGTGCTCTGTTATCTACAAACACAACTAGGATTATTTCCTTGGGCCTGTAGAACTTACCTTCCTTATATTAGGCATTTGATTAGTTAAATTGTGTTTCAGTTGGGAAATCTATCTGTCTTACTACAGTGACAAGCTGCTATGCATCCTGTTTTGGTTTGCCTTAGTTCAGACAGACACTAAGTGATACAAAAACAAGAATGATTATAGAAAGTTTTCACTGTTGAAAATGCTCCATAATCTGTTTCCAGTAACAATTTTTGGTTAGTGGCTAAGAGTGGAATATCTGTTCAAAAATAATTTGAGAATTAATTCAATTAAATTTACGGCATGATTAAAATCTTACTGTTATGGCTATTAATGTTATATGTATGATTGGAATCTAGAAAACTTTAGTACTAGCAGATGAATGCGGTCTGATGACCATTTCCATGAGAAAATGAAAGAAATATCTTGCTTCTTTTAACAGTCTTTTCTTTCATGGCAAGCAGTTAGTTTTTTACCTTCCCCATTAATTTCCTTTCAGGTTCCACTATTGATTAGAATTGAGGACACAGCTCTGCAGACATGACAGAACATGTTCAGATTGCATCTGATTCTGCCTGAATCTTGAGCAGTTGGGCAGTTGTTTCAATATATGTCCTGATCTTTTTGTATTATGATGGTGTGTAAACTCTGTTATTTCTGAAGCTCGTCTCCTATGTTCCATATAGCAATCTTTTTGTGGATGCTTCGTATATCTATGATATATATATATATATATATATATATACACACACATATATATATATTATATATTTCTGAAGCTTGTCTCTTGTGTAACATATAGCAATCTTTTTGTCGATGCTTCTGTATGATGATGATGATGATATATGTGTATATATCTATATATAGAAGAGTAATGAAGCATCGCCTATGCTTATTAGGTGACTAGGCTGTCGAGAAGTCAGGCATGAAAGAAACATTGAAAATTGTATCACAGCATTCACCGAGAGTGTGAACTGTATACTGTTGCTATCAACTATCAACTCGACAGTCTATAACCTCGGCCTGGAGATGACTCCAGCGCCGGGGTCCGCAGCCTGGTAAGCCATCACACAAGCCTAAGGCCATGCAATTCCAGTCTCTGCCTGCATTCATCGACGAAGGATCCAAAAGAAGTTAGTTTCACTTCCTACTCAAAAATTGCTGAGCTTCATCCTTCTCGATCGCCGCCACCATCCCCTGCTTCGCAAACACCTCCTATGCGCCCCTCGACGCAGCCACAAAGCCCTCCTTTGCCCCGACGCTCGCGAATCCCCACCGGTCCGCCCGTTCCACCATCCCACTGGCGACTCCCTTCCAGCACCCTGCACAATAGAACAGAACTCGTCCAACCCGCCGGCCACCGCCTCCATTGCCTGCCCTGTCCCCCGGAAGACTCCGACCACCGGTTCCACCGCCCCGCCTAGGCATATTTCGGCGAGTGATTTCGTGCCGGCCTCCGCGAAAGCTTATCTTGCATTGAGCTTTATTCCATTGGCCAGTTGCATGTAAGCAACGCGTGGTATGGCCACGTGCATGGTAATCACGTGCATGCTCCATGCCAAGCTGAAGAAGAGCGCCGCCACGTAGACGCCGGCGAGCTGGGAGGCTTTGGCGGCGAGGCCGCCGGCCCCCAGAACCCAGAACCAAGCCTAGAAGACACTGGCGACGATCCCGAGTGGGACGAATCTTGTGATATCCGAAGAGGACTTGACGGCGGCAGAGAGGAGTTGGCTCGCGTTGTAAGGGGGCAGGTGACACAGCATGAGTAGAGGGCGAGAGACGTGAAGCGACAAAGGCGAGAACGGAAAGACCAAGGCCCAGGGCAGTGCCGGTGGCAAGGAGGACGAAGCTGGCGGCACAAGCTAAGGATTGTTGGAGAGTTGTAACCGAATGTAAAATCAAATTAATATAATAAATTATATATTAAATTATTTTAAAAATTTAAATTCACGGAATATAAATATTTTTCAATATATATATATATTAAATTTTATCTATTTAATATCCAACGTAAAATTAATTCATCGCTTCTCATATTATAATAATTTTTTTTTAATGTGTGATTTGACCGTATCAATTTAACATTCTTAATCAAGAACTCTTTTATTTGATCAGTTTTACCATCTGATCCACAGTAACAGAAAGAGACTGATATACGATTTAATTCGGTCACATCATTACTGTAATTTCGGTTTTAAGAGTCTACACAGTTTCAAATCTAAAGTTTTGATACCACTTGTTAGGGAGTCAAAATAGTAACTAATCGGAATAATATAGTGAGTCAAACACCAAATCATTTTAGAAATTTAAACTCATGGGATATAAGTTATTTTCAATATATATATTAAACTTTATTTATCTAATATTTGATGTAAAACTAATTTATCGTATTTGATATTATAACAAAGGATAGAGCGAACCAAAGAGAGGATTTTCATGATAATGAAAGAGTACTGAGGACTAAAAAATGTCATTTGTAAAGATTCTTTTCAAAAAAAAAACAAAAAAAAACAAAAAAAGAGCGAAGATTCATTCTACACCACTGTTATTAATTGTGAATAATGCATTCTAGTCCAAGAAAATATAATAATACACGAGTCAGACGGAAGAAGAAATGGAATCCAGAAAATATGAGCAAAGAAATCCAACATGGAAAGCTAAAAAGGAGTCGAAGGACGGAACGAGATCATAACTTCCTTTAGCGAAGAAAACTGCTT
Organism: Trichopus zeylanicus subsp. travancoricus; assembly: GCA_005019695.1. Lineage (NCBI taxonomy): Eukaryota > Viridiplantae > Streptophyta > Magnoliopsida > Dioscoreales > Dioscoreaceae > Trichopus > Trichopus zeylanicus. Next base: position 1,610,568 of record RXID01014214.1, read on the forward strand.
GCCATCCTCACACAATCATAAAAAGAAACCACTGACGAATCAAAGATAAAAAAAGGGGGAAAAGGAAGGAGATAGAACTACATTGCATGCGCAGACAAACCCTTGAATCGGTGAGACCGCAGCAAAACTCGAATTGGGGAAGAAAACTGAAGATTAAAAATGAGAACTAAAGAGAAAATTGAATTGGTGACATGAACGAAAGAAAGAGATCAGCTGGGGATTTTGAGTGGGTTCTGTCGTTGCCCTGTGATTGAGCTCTCGACGGTGCTCTGTGCTGATGTGGCGCTGAGCGATTCACAGGACTGAATGGCCTGCGTTCTGTCCATTGGGGTTCCATTTGCCAAAGGCTGATGCCCAAAAACGAACAATATGAGCTTCTGCTTTTAGCTCAATGCTCTCAATCACGGACTTCAGCCCTTAGCCTCTCAATCGAAAATTTTTGCTGTCATGGTGGAAACGTAAGTATGTAAACACGGTGCGCACTTGATGTCCGCAGGGTGCATCTTGCCAAGCACGTCGAACGAGTCCACCTTCACCCTCTTCTTCTTCTCGATCCTATCGAGCCCCTTCTTGCCTACCAATTTCCTCACCGCTAATTCCACAGCCTTCGAGTTTGTCAGGACAATGCAGTCTTGTTCCGTGCCCACATCGCTTGGCGTTAATGCCTTCGTTCAGTAATGCTTCGTGAAGACACGAGATGAATGGCTTTTTCCCAATCATCAGGAGCAGCCTATACCCAGACAACTGTATCACTTTCGACTCTTTCATCCTCAATAGTCTAAAAAAGACTCAAGTTAGGGTTCCATCGGCGGGAAACTCGGGCTATTTTGAGGAATCTTCCAACCAAGAGGAAGAGGAACAAGAAACTAAACTTTGGTTAGGGCTATTCTAAGGTGGTTTTAAAAAATATTTAGATAAATCTCCTTGGGGTGATATATGTAAAAAACATGAGATTATAGGATGAATGTGTAATTTTCCTTAAAAAATAAGTATATATAATTTCGAAATATTTCAAAAATTATATTACATTTTAAAAAAAGAAATTTGGTGATTGTATAACCAACAAACAACATAACTAAAAAAAATTGTGAAACTTGCATTTTTAAGTTTTTAGTAAAAAATCACATACTTCATATCTAATTTATGAAAAATCACCTACATTATCACTATTAGTAAAAAAACAACTCGCCTTATACTACAAATTAAAAAAAATATCTTTATTAATTTTTCAAAAAATATTTGATTTTATTGATTAAATTAATATAAAATGATCAAATTGTCTATATTTAATTTTAGTTTAGATAATTATAGATTAATATAAAAATAACTCATTTTATCTCAATTTCTATGAAAAATTAATTGTCCGATATTATAAAATTAAAAATTAAAAATCCGATTTTGTCAAACTAACTGTCTAATAATTGTAAACCGACTGTTTAAAATAAAACTAAGTAAGAACAATTTAATTTTTATATTAATTCAATTAATAAAATAAAAATAAAATAAAATATTTTTTAAAATAATATTTTAATTGAGAAATTTTTTTGTAAATTTATAATATAAAATAAGTAATTTTACGTAACTTAATTTCTTATTTAAAAACTCTACATTTTAACTGATTTGTAGGCTTCTTTCACACAGATTTGACAGCCACACTGAGGTTATTTTTAGTTTTGGAAATAAAAATATAAAAATATAAAATTTACAGAAACCATTAAATAAAAACAACAATTTATAGCTGAATCCCAACTTCTCTGAAGAATTCATGGAATTCCATATCAAAATATATAAACAATATCTCATCATGGACATCATTGATATCTAATTTACAACAATCACATGATTTCGGAATACAAGAAATTTATGTATACATCTGGGTAAGTTAATCTGATCAAATTATTTTTTTAATTAATTTTGGTAAATTCAATTTGCAAAGCCCTTGTGTTGGAAATATTGGGGTACATCCAGAAGCCGTGCATTTCATGTTATTGGCAGGCAATATTAAAGCTCCAGTGCAGAAATAGTTTTGCATGGGAGGTAGCAGACGCTCCAAATAATGTTAGTAATTCACAGTTGCCTTGATAGCGTCCAAGATCTGCGCACAAAAAAAAAAGGATTATTATGAGTGTAAAAGATTTTATATCCCTATAACTACGAGAAACTATGCATAATTCTGTATCCCTAGTAAGAGTGTACTGCTTGCATGTGTATATACACGAAGTACAAAGCTTACAGGAGCACACATAAAATCAACCAAAATTTCAGGGTGTTTGCAAATAGAAAGAACCCAAAAGAGAGAAGGATGTTACCTTGTTCTTTGTGGGCATATAGAATGGCTCATGGACAAGTGGAAAGGGGGTATCAAGGCCACATACTCTGGATACTGGAGCTTCCAGCTATGACACAAGTTAGATACAACAATTAAATCAATGAAAGTCCAGATGACAGTATCTCACAGAGGAAGGTCTAGGAGAAGAAAAATATATTTAACTTGCTTTGCAAGCGCTTATTGTACTGCCTTCCTTATACTAGAAAAATATGACAAGGACCTAATTTTCAGTTGCTAACATCTCTTTCATGTACTTAATGATAAGGTAGAACGGCCCAAACAAAGATAAAGATTCTGCCACCAGTTTTAAGTGTGAGTTGAACTCATCAAGATGAAGTTTTTATCAGTAGTCATTAATCAGCATGCAATATCATTCAGATCAATGTAAAAGAAGCAGTTAGCGGCTTAGAAAGAAGAATTATTCCTAGCCCCAAGATCATTTACCCTCAAAAAGCAGCGTTCGACAATTGAAGCAGAAATTTCAGCCCCAAATCCTCCAGTAATTGGAGCTTCATGGCTAACCTGCGAGTTGAAATAATGTGTTATAAAGGGCCAAATGCTTTCTGAGCACACAGATCCAATTTGTCCGCTCACTTACAATAAGCCTTCCAGTTTTCCTAACAGAAGCTTCAACTGTTTCCTTATCCCAGGGTACCAGAGTTCTTAAATCTATTAGCTCGCAAGAAATTCCATCCTGCAAGTATTCCACATATATAATATACTTCCAACAGAGTATAAGTCAACTATTTCCGAAACATGGATGGTACCACAAAATGCTTGGGCCTACATGAAATTTTTAATAACATTTAAATGTGCAAATGCTTGGTTGAATATCCAAGATCTTTGTTTCATTACATGTCTGAATGCTTAAACTGGCATTCATGCTAATAGTCAAATATTGGTAAGGCACTCTGCTAATCTAGCTATTTTAAATACCCTCCAACAACCATAAAATCAAGCCATATATTTATATTGGCTAGAAAAGATCCTACATGAGATATACACATATATAGATAAACCCCATGAATTTTCTCTTTGATATTAAAGGGATATTTGGATAGAAAGAATGAAAGGAATGTCAGATTTACAATGGCAGCAGTAGAGTTTAAATATAGCAGGTATTTTGATATTGAAAAGAGGGCCAAACTTCCAATGTGATAAACATTACATCAGTTTTATCCCCTGATTGGTATAGAATATGAGTTACACCTACCTCAAGCAGGTATTCGCTACCAAAGCACCACTAAGTGAATTGGGAACTCTTCTCTTGTCATTAACATGATTCACAATATCTATTGGAATTACTGTACTGCCGCCATGAAACTCAAAAACTGAGAACTGGTCCTCCTTTACAGGCTACTGACCTTAGCTGCAGCATCACATGCTTGCTCCAACACTTGAAGCTGAGCGCCCCACCCAACAAGTGTTACATCGCTTCCTTGATGAATCACCTAATCAAAGTTGATAAGAAGTTCAGAATTTATTTTTCTCATACAAGGAATGTAGCCCTGTTGGGTAGTACAGACCTCTGCCTGAGAAAGAGGCAACATGTAATCATCTTCAGGAACTTCTTCTACAGCCAACCGATATAACCACTGGGCAATACACATGAACATTTAAGAGCAGCATTTTATAAGCTAAACATTAGCTAAGAGATCAAAATCTAAATTCTAACTAAAATTTACAAATCATTTTTGGAAGACTTGGAGGTCATATCATTTATCTCAATAATCACAATTTTGATATAACACTTAGATCAATTAAACTTGATGCAAAATTGTACAGATACCTTTGGCTCAAAGAATACAACTGGGTTTGGATCTCGTATGCAGGATAATAGTAAGCCCTTGGCTTGTCGTGGGCCTCGAGGAATTACCACCTATGGAAAAATATCTTTGTAAAGGTTACCGATAACATTTTATGGACATTTAACCAGCTCATTGACATGTTCCAAGTATTATGTTGAGATGCATCTACCAAGACTATAACAGTAAATCTGGACTGACTTCTCTAGAAATATAGCTCATGGGAAGTGAAACACATAGACCTTAAGACCAGGAACATGACAGAAGAAGGACTCCGGTGATTGGGAGTGATAATGGCCACCATGTCCGACAGCTCCATAAGGAGATCTTATTGTCAAACCTAAGATAAATAATTGTCCTAGCATGAGTACATTACAAGTTACAGGAGCAAGATTTACTATGATGGAGCTTACCACCACAATTGAATTGATTCCCGCTCCGGTATCTGAATTTAGCTGCTTCATTTACAATCTATAGTTCAGAGGAAGTTACAGAAACGTCAAATATAGTACAATTCAATAAGACCACAAACTAAATCACAACCTCCTAAGCATGAAAATCTCTATAAAAGGTCTAGGGACTCCAACTCCAGCTAAACTGGGATAGCCATGCCATCATCGAATATTTAACTGACAACAAGATGGAATTGATGATAGGAAGCTTTAGGATAAATCTACAATCTGGAGTTCCTTGCAGGAAATTTGAAAACAAAATGAACAATAAAGATGCATCAATTGGACAATTGTGCTTTGAACATCTCGAAGATTCAAGTGGAGCTGCTTGCTTCAAAAAATGCCGGTATTAGGTTGAAAGGTTTGGAGTTTTGAATTGCTACATGATTCATCACAAGCTTCAGACATGACAGCACATGATAAACTGCTATGTGGACAAAAAAAATGCTAATACTGAAATTTAATGAATTTGGGACATTTAAAGAAAAAGATAAAATGTCTCCATGAAGTGTTATTTATCCAAACCAACTGGGAGGACTTGCTTTATAATTGATAACAAGATGACTGAAGATAAGGGATAAAAAAGATTATGTAGAAAAGACACATACCTGGTCAAAAGCAGGGTATATATAATCTGCAAACTGAATTTCAGCAATTGCACGGTTTCCCTATTAGTTAAAATACTTTATTACCAATGAAGAACCAAAAATGGACAAAGAGGATGTAAAACAACAAAAAAATGTGTTAGAGATAACAGTCACCATTGCCGCCAAGCCAATAGCAAATCCAGCAATCCCCTGAATGGAAGGACAGGTGAAAGAAAATACACAAGTCAAGTTAAATATGGAAATAGTTAAGATTAAACTAGCCAGTAATGTCTAACATGTTACAGTAGGTGAAGTTTAATAAAAACAACACAATGAAATATTCTTAACCACGACTAACAGTGATGCCTACTGGTGAGCAGGTTAAGATTAGATGCAAACCTGCTCACATAAGGGGGTATTAAAAACTCTGTTTTGACCAAACCGATCAGCCAAGCCTGTTGTGCAGCGGAATACACCACCAAAGCCAACATCCTCTCCAAACACATAAGCCCTAAAAGAGAGCAATAACTTGAAGAAACAAAACAATAAACTTGGCCAAACACATGCATTCTTGTCTGTTGTGCTTTTTGTTCTAACACCTTGTCATTACAAACATAGAGTGTGAAATTTTAAAATAAAAGGTTTACATCCCCAGTTCACACACAAAACAAATTCATGTTTCCTTTAAAAATGTGACATTTATTTGCTTGAGTACACCAGTGATAATCATATTATTTCTTTTTCGGCCTATAAACATCAAACTTTGCCGTACATCACTGGGACGGTCTCGTTTAGGTAGTAAGTCAAATTTAGTGCACATTTTCCAAAAAGCCATCAGCATTTCCTCTTCTTCTTCAAAAATTACATCTTTACAGAACCAAGATTAGATAAATTCGATGTAGCCAGAACATATCGATCTCAATAACATCGTAGAAGTCCTAATTGATCACTGAGGTGTCAGTAGCTAAACCAGCATCAATGTACAATCTTCACAAAATAGAACAAAAAGCAAAACTAGAACATCGAAAAGCCCCAACATTCCACATCGAATTCACCTTCCCCATACAAAATAAAACCAAGAAAATACAGGAAAAAATCAAGGTCTCACCTAGGATCGGTCTCGAGGGCGATGTGGAGGGCCTGGTTGATGGCGGAGAAGAGGTTGAGGACCTTCCCGTCCTTAGCGGGCTTCTCCGCCTCCTCGCAGGAGCTGGAAAGGGCCCTTCTCGCGATCGAGAACCTCGCGCACAATCTCCACGAAGCCATCTCGAGGCTCCACCGATTGGAGCGAGAAGTGCAGTGAAAAAAAAAATGAGGAAAAAAATCTCTCTTTGATGGGATAAGTACGAAGAAAGTGAGACGGGAAATAAAGATTGAATCTCAAAAGGAAACAAAAATTGAGAAGGTGAAAGCGACAGATACTTAAAACATGTGGGCAAACGGTCTGCCTCAAACGGGAGATCTGACATTTGCATGTTAAACCCTCCGTTTTTTGAACTTTGCATTTGACCTCTCTATTGCAAAGACCTCCCTAATTTATATATATAAATTTTAGCAAAAAATCATCTTATAATATTATAAAAAATTATTTATTTTATTGCTATTAGTAAAAAAAATTAGGGATAATTACCTATAATTTTCTGTAATTAGTTTTAATTACTTATAATTTCTCCGTAATTTCCGGAATTACCCACACCCCTTTTCTCAAAATATTTATCTACACTCCCTAATTGTTATTTAATCAAATTTTTTTTCAAAAAATTCCGATTTTACCTTCCGTTATTTTTATAATTAAACACCTAAAAACTTATTTTTTATTATTTAATACTCCGAAATTTGAATTTTTGCAAATAACACCCCGAAATTATTCTGATTTACAGAAAAGTCCCTGAAATTATTGCGACTGCGGCGATGGTAGCGGCGCGAGGGCGACAACACCGGAGGTCGGCGGCGGGAGTGGAGGTCAAGGCCGGCGCACCGGCGCGCTTGGCACACGGGCGGGACAGCCAAGGCCGAGGCCGTCCACGCCCGTGTGTCTGAGACGGAGGCTGAGGCCTGCATGCTTGTGTGCCAGCCTCGACCTCCGTCCCTCGTGCCGACGCGCCGGCCTTAGCCTTCGTCCTTGGCACGCGGGCAGGGACGGCCTCAGCCTTGGCCGTCCGCGCCCGCATGTCACCCTCGCCGCCGTCTCAATAATTTCGGAGACTTTTCTGTAAATCGAAATAATTTTGGGGTGTTATTTGCAAAAATCCAAATTTCGAGGGCTTTTCTGTAAATCAAAATAATTTGGGGGTGTTATTTGCAAAAAACGAAATTTCGGAGTGTTGAATAATAAAAAATAAGTTTTTAGGGGTTTAATTATAAAAATAATCAAGGGTAAAATCGAAATTTTTTGAGAAAAGTTTGATCAAATAACAATCAGGAGTGTAGGTAAATATTTTGAGAAAAAGGAGGTGTGGGTAATTTCGAAAATCAGGGGTTGTAGATAATTAAGGCTAATTACAGGTGGCTATAGGTAACTATCCCAAAAAATTACTTATTTTATACTATGAATTTATAAAAAAAATTATCTCGATTAAAATATTTAAATAATAATTTATTTTATTCTATTTTCACTAATTAAAATAAATATAAAAAATAGAATTATTCTCATTTAATTTTAGTTTAGATAACTATTAAATTAATATAAAAAATTTTAGTTTATGAAATTAAAAAATTTTGTCAAACCAATTATCTAATAATTACGAATCAGTTGTCAAAAATAAAATCAAATAAAAATAATTTAATTTTTTATAGTACTTTAATTGATAAAATAAAAATAAAATAAAATATTTTTTAAATATTTTACATGAAGTGATTTTTTGTAAATTTATGGTATAAGTCGAGAAATAATTTTTTATAAATTTATGATATAGGTGGAGTGATTTTTTATTAATAGTAATTAATTAGATAAAAAATTTTATTTCACAAGTAATTTTTTATTAAAAATTCTACATATAATCCATTCAATTAGATGTTCGAAAATTTCATTTCTAACCCCTAAAGTTCAACCTTGTTCGAATTCACATATGAATTTGATGGTTACACTCACATCTTATATATGAAAAATCCGCTGTAAATTAGAAACAATAGCACAGAGAATGACATATTATGAATTATTTTTTCTAAACCTGATGACAAACTGTAATATTAAAAAATTGGGTATCTCGAGCCATTGCTATTGATCCCCAGACGTGAGCGTGCATGTCGCATGATCTGTTTAGCTTGGTTTGAAGTCCGAATTGTCACCCCACCCTTTTACCCTGGTCTTCTCCAAAATATTATTCTTATCAAAATAAAATACACCAAATTGTAAATTTTTATTTTTCATTTTACATTTTTGCGTTATATTTAAGTTTTCACTATTTTTTGTAGGAAATCATAAGTTTCTTCAATTTTAAGTTTTTAACATAATAAATGGATCCAAAATAAGTTTTTAGAAGTAAAATATATAAGTATTTATTGGTTACAAGATGAAGGTGAAATACGCTTTCCAAAAAAAACCCAAAAATCCAAGGAGCTTCATAACCCCACACCACAGCATTCTCAATCCATGGCTGCATTGCCAGCTCTTGGATATCTCGGGAAGCTCTCCAATGGCGAAAGAATCCCCGCCCTCTTCGAATCCAGCTGCACATTTTGGTCTGGAGTTGGTTTTGGGTGGAGGCACCATGATAGCACACTTGGGATTCACAGAAGCAGCAATGGAGGAGCTTGCTCCTCCTTGATTCCGAAGGCAAACATTTCCAGTCTCAGTGATAACGAGTTCCTTGGTAGTGATGAGGAGGAGGAGGAGCATAATTATGGTCCATGATGCCTTAATTGGATGGATGATGTGAAGTACTGGTTTTAGTTTCCATCTGTCCCCATCGACTCCCAACCGGAGTTGATGCCTTAATTCGATGGATGATGTGAACTATTCTCATTACCATGCTAGCTATCAATTGATGGGCTTGGCTCATCAAAATATGTATGAAAAAACCTGTGGAATCAATTTTTGCTTGTGCCATTGTAGTTGAGGTGAGCATACATTGGATCACATAAAGCAAGACAGATTTGTTCATGGATGCTTTATCGAAGACTATTTGCGGAATTGCTGCAGTCATGTGAAGATGAGTTGGGCAGACACATTTCATGTATAAAGCTCCTTGTCTGAATTGTAACAAATGGTACTAACATGCCCTAAAACTGCATCTTTTGCCATATACATGTCTAATGCTGATTGAACCTTGTCAGGCCTGTTAATGTCGTCTGCTGGAGGGGTGGTATTTGTTTGGAATTTTATGGAGAAGTTTTGACCCCTTTGCCAATTGTCACAAGCAATACATTCATGTGAAATCTTAAGATAGGTTCTTAAAATAAACTCTAAGACTGAATTTGCTATATTGTAATGGCATTTTCATATCCCATCTCCTACATAATAACATTTTCATAAGAATAGGAGTCACTGGTGTCTTCGAACTTTTTTTTTCATTAATTTGTTAAATATGAAGTATTCTTATTTCCTTCGGCAGACTGATGTTCTTGAATATTATGATCAGACAGTATCTTTTCCTCAAAGATCTTTCTATATTCGTCCGTCCTTAGGGAATGATCCATGAGTCATGACTGTTTAACATCATTGTCAGATTCTATTAGCGAACAATTATTTTTTATTGGAAATTTCGTTTTTGTAGAGTAGTTTCTTGATAATACATTTCAATATTTCAGGTCCCACATCTATCGCAAGTATTTAAGAGAACAAGGATCAGACATGAGCTTCGCAGCACAAGTATATTTCATCGTGAATCCTACACTTGTCAGTAAGTGCTCTTCTTCCCACTCTTTCAGTCAATGAATTGTGAATCTACATGGAATGTCTAGGTATCGTTTCTTGAACAGGAAGTCTAAATAAATAACCCTCAAGCATAATACTTTGTGGCCTACTGAGAGATTAATCTTAATGTGTAATTACACAGTACTCTGTGATATCTTGTGATATTATTCTACCTTTGAAATTCTCAAATTCTAGACAAAATTGCTGGAATCAATATTATTCAATGCTACATGGAATTTGGTCGGTTTGTATAAGTCCTAACACTCAATCCTTTCTTTTGAACATAATGACTGTTTTGTTCATCTACCTTGCGTGCATAACATATATTTTCAGAGTAAACCATGAGAATTTCTTATCAGAAAGGAACTGTGAGGATCATTTGTAGTCATAGATCGAGTTAGTAACAAAATAATTTGTTTCAACAGGTATTGCTCTTCTCCCGCGAATCTGAAAATTGGCCATGATCTGCCAATTTCACAAGGCAGCGATGCAGATCTTTAAAGCCTTTAACACATGTGGTACTCATAAAAAATCACTTGATTTGGGTATTGGAGGTTGAAAAAACAATTTAAATGAGCATAGGTCACAGCATGTACAAGGTGCGATTCAAGAAAAGGTCAGAAAACCTTGGAAGAAGCTAATATGACGCTCATTAAGGCTCCACAGTTTCCTCAGTTCCTACTGCTTTGTTCCTAATACGTCCTTTCTGGTGTACGCCCTTGGATACTTCAAATATTTTTAGCCACCCAGACTCCAAAATTTTTGTTTTCCTCAATTATTTCTTTTGCTAGGCAGCCTAAGTTGCATTCCTGTTGCCTTCGTGAAACAAAGTGACCCTGTTTGAGCAAGAATGAGTTGGTTTCTTCCTGATTTTCCCTTTTGTAGACATTCGGGTTAGCTCAATAAATTTCACATAACTGACTTCAAACTCAAATCCAATTGCTCCCCATAAGAAAAAATGCTAGTTGAACTAGTTCAGAACAGGAACTATAACCACTGATTTTCCAAGCCAGAAATGAGTTGTCATTTCAATAAGTATACAAAAAAAGAAACAAAACTAAAGTCACCTCGACGCAAGGCAATTATCCACCATGAGCACATTTGGTCAAACAGAGATGCAATAGAAACAACACAGACTGAAACAAGCAACACATTCACATTGAAGGCAAGAGTACTAAGCCAAACCCTATAATTGAGTTACTCTTGAACTGCAGATTTTAAACAATGCAAAAGCCAGGTCAGCAAAACCAAAAACATAACTAGAGACCAAACACAAAAAACAGAAGGGGAAAAAACAAAAAGCAAAAGCTCTTACTGATTATAAGCAAGAACACAACCGAACACATATATCAAACTTTATGAAAACAGGTCAATAGCCTCTACCACCTATAAAACCCCCATGTCACCAAATTCCTACCCAAAGGACACATTTAATCAAGAAAAGAAAAATGCGAAACAAGGATACCAAACCAAATATAACTACGCACTCTAAAAATTGAAGCAACTGGTTGACCACACTCCGAGGAAGACTTCCATTGGTCTCAGATGTCTGCTCCCAAATCCACAGCATGCAACCCACAATCCAAATATCGGCACATTCTTCGAACTTTGCTAAAAATATCAAGCCCTAGGAGAGCTGCAATTGGAAGGGAACTGCTTCTTGAAGCTAACAGCCATTAGCCACACCATTTGCTACAACATGCTTCTCTGCTATTGGCATGGTAGTATTTGCACCATCAACAGCAACAGCAGCCACACCATTTGCTTCAGAAGGCATCTGCTCAACATGAGCGCCACTTACTGCTTCCTTCTTTAAAATCGCAAACACTTCCAAAGGCTTCTGCAAAGTGGTCTTTGCAATTGCATTGTCCTCGTTTTTCTCATCAGTGGCATCTCTTGCCTTCACACTTGAAAGCTGAAAGACAAATATCATCAGTCCACAACCCACAATAACAATATTAAAAATGTCAAATTTGCAGTTAAGAATCTGCATGTATCATGTCTCTAAAAATTGATTTTGTTTGTACATCTACAAGTTGAAAACATGCCTGTTTTTGAAACTGCTGTTGCTTTGCCCTTTTCTCTTGCATCAATTTCTGGCGTAACTCATAGAACCCAAAATCATCTAATATGGAGGTCTTGTGAGCATGCTCTTTGAAGAGCCTAAGCATCTGGAGACCCTGTTCAAGTTTTACCTGCCAGTCAGAAACCAAAAAGAATCAGCAAATATGACAGGCAATTAAATCAATATAATAGGTCACAAAAAGTCAGATCTGTTCTGACCTCCTGAGTGTCTCTACTGTTTGTAACTGGCTTGTTGTCATTGTTCTCTAGGGTGATATGCTTCAGGATGCTATTTGGTACATCTTTGACAATGTGCCACTTGACGGGGAAACAACCATTCCACTTGTCCTGCTGCCAGTACTCCACAGTCTTGTTGAAGTCAACTCGGCCCACCATCTCTGCGACGCCAACAAATTGTCCGCTCGTGTTCACCTAAAAAAATAGAAAATAAATGTTTCAGAAAACTAACTATCAAGCAAAAAAAGAAAAGAAAAGAAAAGACAAACAAGACCACTTGAAAACTAAAAATCCAGTCTTACAGAAAAGAACAAAAAGACCGGACATCCATCTGCCTTTTCTTGAGCTTCCTGGTAAGCAGCATCGAGCTTCTTGTTACCATTGGGAGTACTAGCCCACACATTGTACTTGACACTCTTGTGGATATCATCCTCGCTGTATGATTTGATGATATAAAACTTAGCATCAGCATAGTTTTCAGGGAAATCATCCCGGTTGTATTGTTCCCTGTCAGGCACCACACTTGCATCATCAGCATTTCCATTTGTAGGAAGATTCTGCCCCTTAGCTGCAGTTGTAAAATTGGTACCAAACCCCTTTTGATTTTTTATGCGACCACTTCCACCTCTTGGACCCCGGTTTAGTTCTTCCAAATTATCACTACCGTACCCATAAAACCCATTGCCTCGGCCTCTAGGCCTGTACTTGGTATATGGAGCTGACCCCCACCGACTGTTCATTCTGAAGTCATAACTGTTTGGTGCAAATCCCAGGCCTGACCTAAATGCAGTTCCACAATCACCATACATTCGATTGCTTGGGTACATCCTATTTACAAAACCAGGAGCAGTAGGACCCATGCCAGATGTAGGCCGCGGCACATGTAAGCCCTAAAAATTTTTCAAATCAATTTCATAAGCCCCAAAAATTTCTTGAGTCAATTTCCCAAGAGGTTGGAGAAAATAAATCTCAAACACTGGAAACCAATGCAATCTGCACTGAAAATAGTACTTGAATAACATCACATACCATAAGTCGATTTGGGAGAGTTCGGAGATTCTGATTTCTCCCCGATGTGTTGCTGCCAACACTTGAAACAGCCAAAGGAGCAGAGACAGTGGTTGACAGTCTTGGCTGCCCATCAAGGAATGCAGAGCCATCATATAATGGAATTGGAGATCGCATCCCATCAAAGCCATAATACAGATCCTGGTGACCAGAAGGAACACCACCAGGTGAAACACCAAGACCATATGAACCATTCATTGACCATGATGAGTTTTGGTGGTTTGGCTGCAACTGAGCTGCTGTGTTGTGCCCAGTTGCTTTCCCATTTGCTATTCCATTTGCATTTACTTTAGATGGATCTGCAGTTGCAGGAAGCTTATCAGCAGCAATAGTCGTAGAAACTTCTGCCTGAGAAGTTGTAGGTTGGCTAGAAGTTGTTGATGCTGGAGGTGGTGTTGGAGGCTGATGATAAAATTGGCCAGGATACTGGTAATGCTGTGGACCATAAAGCTGACCATCATGCCCCATGGTTGGGACTGGAGACCCAGGAGAAGGATAAGGACCATAAGGAGCATATCCATAACCAGGGTGATACAAATCCCCATAGACTCCCTGCCAAAAGATAAACAGAAATAGATTAAAAAAAAAGAAGTTCTAAAGGAGACAAGTTATTCAAGTACTTCCAAACCTAAAAGCAGCATCCCTTTCACTGAATTAACATACAATTGTACAATAAATTGATGGTATAAGAACTCAGTGCAGGACGTAAAAAACTTACGGAAGGCATTTCCGATCCATCAGGACTGACATATCTAGAGTAGTCAGCCCACTCATTCATCAGACCATTGTAACTCCCTAACCAAAAATAGTCAGCATAGGTATCCAATCAGGAGATTCCAACAAGACATAGTAAACAAAAATATAAATGTATTTTTGTGCAAGTAAACTAGAGGACAATAGAAATAGTAACTTAGTGATAAGCTACTTAACTATTCATATCAAATATTAAATCATGCTGATAATGCAAGGAACTATCTTACCTCCATAATAATAACCTGGCGCTGGATACCACATGTTCTGATCCGGAAGTAGTGGGGACACAGACCGCTCGTTTGGAGGGATTGCTATTCTCGGGACATCTCCACCATCGGCAGAAGACTGCTTCATTAAAAAATATACTTAGACCTTTTAGCACTCAATATGAGGATAAGAATAGCTACAAATAACTATAACAGTAAAAGTAATGCCTTCTTGGTTACTTCAGCAGCATCTTGAGATTTCTTCTTGGGGTCCAAGGACAAATTCTGCAGTAAATCTGTTGCTTCTGTGAAACAATAATAGCAAGAAAAAACCCATTAGATGACATCTAACGCAAACTAATACACACAGTTAACAACTGCGAAGAAGGCAAATAGAAACTTGTACATTTAGGTAGTCATGCCACACTACCATGATTCCAGAGTACAAATAAACCCAAAGAACGGACACACAAACAAGATAAGCGACGAAATGAAAGAACAAAATAAAACCATCATAAATCCTCAGCTTGAAAGTTCAACTTCTCCTACACAATACAAGTACCTAATCTATAATCAAGAATTGCCATGGCAATAAAACCTAGCAGAAAAATGTTCCCATAATTGTCGTCAAAACCCTAAAATCAACATCAAATCGACATATTTAAACCCAGAACAGAGATCCCTCCATTTCCAAAACAGCCAAAAACAGATCTGAATCTAAAGAACCAAGAGTTAAGCGCAAAAACCCTCTAACATCTCTTAGGGACCAGCTAATCAGAGAAAAACCCTAAACCCCAAAACTTCGAGCACCAGAAACCAGACCACGATCCACCTCCTAAAACCTTGCCCTACAACAACAAAAACTAGCTCCAGAACCGCCAAAACCGGGCACAAAACAGATCGCGGGAACAAAACCCAAAACCCTAGATCAAGGGGGCGAGGGCATACGCTCGGCGACGGGCACGACGGCGGCCATGGTTAGATCCGGCGAGGCGACCTGGGCCGGCGAAGAGGGGGCAGAGGTCGAGGCGGGAGGAGAGAGAAAAACCCTAGAGGGAGCCAGCCGCCACGAAAGGCGCAGCAGGGAAGAGAGAGGGAGAAGGGGCAGCGGAGACCTTGTGCTTCAAATAGCGCCGCATTTGGGCCCAAGCCCGGATTTTTATTTCTTAGGAATGACATGTCTCTTTTTCCTTCATTCATACCTTCTCTTTGACAGGAGAACCAATTGGAATTGGAATTGCTCTCTCTCTCTCTCTCTTTTGGAGGGAGAAAGGCCCTAATCTAATCTTATTGGGCTTCAGATTCTGGCATACGGGCCCATTTTTGTAGCGACGATGGGCTTCTCTGCTTCTATTGCTCGGTCGAATTAGATTTTTTTATTGTGTTTGGGAACGGATTGAGTGAGGATTTAGGCAAGTCAACCGGAGTTGTTTTTTGACAAATTGGGGTTAAAAAGATTTTAGATTAAGGGCGTGTTTATTTCACAGAAAAATCAAATTCTGTAAATTAAAATCCAAAAAAATATTTGTTTTAATATCTGTTTTATGAGAAATTTGAATTCTTGAAAAAATAAAATTATTTATTTAAAGATTTTGATTTTTGACCAAAAATCTAGAAAAAAGTTTTAGGTTACATGAATGTCACCCGACATCAATTAATTTTCAAATATTTTAATAATTAAAATTTAAAAAACATTCTATAAATTCTAAATATTTAATAATTAGGATATTTTAGATATTAAAAATATTTTATAATTTTAATAAATTGAGGTATTTTATGTATTCAATGTACTTTTACATAATTAATAATGGACTTTTATAATTAAAAATTTAAGATATTTAAGGCCTCATTTATCCAATAAAGATCAAGATTATTCTCTTCCTGATCAGCCCAAAATTCAAACACCAAAAAAATAATCAAACTAGCTATATCTTATTTTAAAAAACTAAATTACCATGCTATCATTACCTTTATTCATTCAAATCTTAATAAATAATATATCTAAAGGCATAATGATCCAAAAATTTACACAATTTTCTAACTAGAGTAACATCCAAATACTAAAAATTTGATCAAACTATTTTTTTATATTTTAATTTTAACTTTGAGCTTGACCTTGATTTCAAACTAAACGGAGCCTCAAATATTTTGAAATATAAAAGTAACATTAATCTTTAAGTTTTTTTTAGCATTTAATCGTGATTCACTTAAACATTTCAAAATTTAGAAAATTAAAATCCCCAAATAAAAAAATTCAAAATTCAAAATTTTCAAATCACTCAAACCAAATATGAGAAAAATTTTAAATTTTCAAGATTCTCAAATTCATAGCCCAAGTTTTTTTTTTGGCAAACAAGTACTAAAAAGTCGGAGCTGAAGTTAATCCACTGTTGGTTTAATTGTGTATCGAATCCGAATTTTCCGGAAAGTCTTAATTATATTAAGAAGTAATTTAGTGGGTCTAATCCTTATCTAGATTTATCTTCTACTAGAAGACTTAAATTAGTAGAAGTCTTATTTGAGTCAGTCTTTTACTTTGACTCAAACATAGTTAAGCCACATTTATAAATACTCTATTGATGTAAGGGTTTCAATATAGAGTGAGAGAGAGAGACATAAATTAATACTTTCAATACGTCTTGTGACAATTAAGCTACTTAGTCTTTTGTGAGAGTTAGTGATATTAGAATTTCGTCTCCATCGTTGTAATCTTCTCTTCCTCTTTTCATCAATACAATATCTTCTGAATCGTCTTCAACATATATATCTCTTGTCTGCTATCTTTTCTTCGTTTCTATTCTTCTTCTACATCGTGAATTATGGTGGACATCGATATTCTACGCCACAAGTGGTATCAGAGCTTGGTTCAACATGTCTACTACGAAGTTCAATATAGAGAAATTCAATGGAAAGCAAGGATTTTCTATTTGGCAAGTAAGAGTTTGTGCAATTATTACTCAACAAGGGTTGAGAAACACATTGGAGGACGTCCAGCCTGAAAATGACGCCGAAATTGTCTGAGAAAACTAGAAGGCTAGTGCAGATAGTACAATCATCCTCAATCTCACCGATGAGGTACTCTATCCGTTTCTTGATGAAACATCACCTTCAGAGTTATGTAAAAAACTAGAGAAACAATATATGAGTAAATCTATCTCAAATTGCGTTTATTTAAAGCAGAAACTCTTCAATTTTCGAATGAGAGAAGATACGAATATAGTTGATCATCTTAATGCTTTCAATAAACTTGTCTCTCAATTGTTAAGCATTAATGTTAAAATTGAAGATAAACACAAGGCAATTATTTTATTATCACTTTTACCTCCTTTTCTTGAGAATCTTAAAACTACTCTTATGTATGGGAAAGATTTGAAATTTGACGATATTTCTGCTGCCTTCTATCTAATGAATATTTGAAAAAAATTGGATGGGATGTGTCACACTCAGAAGCATTAATTGTCAAAGGTCGTACCAAAGAAAGATTAAGGACAGGTCGTTCTAGATCCAAATCCAAAGAAATAAACTGCAGGTATTGTAAAAAGATGAGACATGCAATTAAAGAGTGTTGGAAGCTCAAACCAAAGAAAGAAAGAGAATCTCAATGTAAAGAGCAAGCCAAAGAACAAGTATCAGTTGTTAAAGGGAGTTCTGATGATGATTTTGGTAATATCCTCTTTATTAGTTTTAATTTTGATCGTTACCATGATATTTGGATTCTTGATTTTGATTGTTCTTACCACATGTGTCCTAATAAGGATTGATTTGAAGACTACAAGTCTTATGATGGTTGTTTAGTTTTGATGGGTAATAACAATTCATGCAAAAGTGTTGGAATTGGAACAATTAAAATTAAGATGTTTGATAATATTATTAGAACTCTTACTGATGTTAAACATATTCCTGATTTGAAAAAAAAATTGATCTCTTTGAGTGTTTTGGATTCTGCTGGTTATAAGTATTCTTCTGAAGGTGAAGTTCTTAAGGTTGTTAAAGACTCATTGATAGTGATGAAAGACCTAAAGCATGAAAATTTGTATGAGTTGATAGGAAAAACCGTTACAGGTGGAACAACAATTTCTTAGGCTTCTTCTTCTGATATGACCTACTTATGACATATACGTTTCGGTTATATGAGTAAGGTTTAAGTGAGCTCAACAAAAGAAAATTACTTAAAGGCCTAAACTCATATAAATTGGATTTCTGCGAGTATTGTCTCTATGGTAAACAGTCCAAAGTAAAGTTTAACACCGGTACTCATTGCACTAAAGGCTTAATTGATTATATTCATTCTGATGTGTGGCGCTCTCCTATTTCATCAAAATCTGGTACTCGTTATTTTGTCAATTTTATTGATGATTTTTTCAGAAAAGTGTGAATTTATTTTTTGCATCACAAAGCCGAAGTGTTTTCTGTTTTCAAACGGTGGAAAACTTCAGTTGAAAAAAGAACTGGTAGAAAAATCAAATACCTCAGAAGTGATAATGTCGGAGAGTACAAATCAACAGAATTTCTCAAATTCTGTGAAGATGAAGGCATCAAACGCCACTTTACCATCGCAGGAAAACCTCAACAAAATAGTGTAACTGAAAGAATGAACAAAACATTATTAGAGAAAACATATAGTATGCTCAGTATAGTTAATCTTGATAAAGATTTTTGAGTAGAAGCAGTCAATACAGCATGTTTCATTGTGAATCACTCTCCTTAAACAGACATTAATTACAAGACTCCTGAAGAGGTATGACTGGTCAACCTGCAAATTATTCTTCTTTAAAGATTTTTGGTTGCTCTACTTATGTGCATGTTGTCAAAGATAAGTTAGATGCATGTTCCAAAAAGTGCATTTTTTTGGGTTATGCCAAAAGTGCCAAAGGTTATCATTTGTGGAATCCTACTATTTCAAATGTAATTATTGAGAAAGATATAATATTTGATGAAAGTGTTATGCTAAAATCTCTCGAGAAAGGTCCCAATAATATAATACAAGTGGAGATGAAGCATGTAGTTCATTCAGAAAAAGATATTCAGGGCATGCCCAACTCTTAAAAAAATTCTAAGAATCAAATTTCTGAAAAGACTCCACTTTGAAGATCTCAAAGAAAAATAAAGCCACCTGAAAGGTATAATTTTGAAGATATGATAGTTTTTGCTTTAGTTACTGACAATGGTGATCCTTTTTCCTATAAAGAAGCAATGCAGGATAAGAATTCTTCTCAGTGGCAAGCTGCTATGAATGAATAGATGGATTCCCTTCAAAAAAACCATACTTGAGATATGGTGAAATTACCAAAAAGAAAAAGAACAATTAGTTGCAAGTAGGTATTTCGAAAGAAGAGGATTTCTCTGAGATTGATGATATTAAATTCAAGACCCGTTTAGTTGTAAAAGGGTATTCACAAAAGGAGAGTGTTGACTTTAATGAAAATTTCTCTCTTGTGGTCAAACACACATCTATTCGTTTTTTACTTGCTTTAGTTGCTTTTCATAATCTTGAGTTAGAATAGCTTGATGTCAAAACTGTCTTTCTGCATGGAAAATTAGAAGAACAAATTTTTATGCAACAGCTTGAAGGGTTCATCCAAAAAGATAAGAAAAATTTTGTCTGCAAATAGAACAAATCACTTTATGATTTGAAACAGTCTCCAAGATAATGGTATAAAAGGTTTGACAATTTTATGCTGAAACAAGATTTCATTCACTGCAAACATGATTGTTGTATCTATTTTAAGATACATGCCAATAACTCATTTATTATATTGCTTCTTTATATTGATGATATGTTTATCGCTACTCAAGACATATCTCTATTGAATGATTTAAAGTTTAAAACGAAAAATGAATTTGAGATGAAAGATTTAGGTGCTGTAAGGAAGATTCTCAATATGGAGATTGATCGAAATCAAAAGCATGACAAATTATGACTCAAACAGAGCAAGTATCTCGAGAAAATTATTTCTCATTTTCACATGCAGAATTCAAAACCCGTAAGTACTCATTTGGCATCTCACTTCAAGCTTTCAACTCAACTATGTCCTTCTACAGATGAGGAGTATGCATACATGAAGAACATCCCATTTTCAAGTGCTATTGGAAGTCTAATGTATCCTATGGTATGCACAAGACCTGATATTGCATAAGCAATCAGTGTTGTTAGTCGTTATATGGCAAATACAGAAAAAGAGCATTGGCAGACTGTAAAATGATTATTAAGATATATCAAAGGTACTCTTAATATTGGTTTATGTTTCAACATGAATACAGTTAATACAGTTCAAGAGGCCAAAATTATTGATTACGTTGATTCAGACTATACTGGAGACCTTGATCGACGACGATCCCTCACTGGTTATCTTTTCACTCTTTGTGGAGGACCTATTAGTTGGAGGTGTACCTTACAGTCAACTGTGGCATTATCTACAACAAAGTATGAGTATATGGCAACTACAAAAGCCATCAAAGAAGATCTATGGTTAAAAGTATTAGCAAGTGAAGTTGATTTTTCTCAAAATGTTCTTATTCTGTGACATTCAAAGCACTATACACCTTGCAAAAAACCAAATATAACATGCCAGATTAAAACATATGGATGTCCGATTTCATTTTATTCGGGACATTATTGAAGACGAGGAAATTTCTTTACAAAAAATTTGTACTTCAAGAAATCCTGCAGATATGTTGACGAAAGTGATTCCAATTGACAAGTTCAAACTCAGTTTGGACTTGATCAATATCCAAGATCGTTGATCCTTCCCTATTAGTTAATGGCAAAAACATCTATTGAAGATTCGAATTCAGAGAATAAGATGATTCGAGCCAAGGTGGAGATTGTTGGCTTAATTGTATCTCGAATCCGGATTCTTCGGAAAGTCTTAATTATATTAGGAAGTAATTGATTGGGCCTAATCCTTATCTGAATTTATCTTCTACTAGAAGACTTAAATTAGTAGAAGTCTTATTTAAATCAGTCTTCTACTTTGACTCAAATATAATTAGGCCACATCTAAAAATACTCTATTGATGTAAAAGTTTCAATATAGAGTGAGAGAAAGAGACATAAATTAATACTCTCAATACGTCTTGTGACGATTAGACTACTTAGTCTTTTATGAGAGTTGATGATATTGGAGTTTCGTCGACATCGTTGTAATCTTCTCTTCCTCTTCTCATCAATACAATATCTTTTGAATCGTCTTCGACACATATATCTCTTGTATGCTATCTTTTCTTTTTTTTTTCTTCTTCTACATCGTGAATTGTGATGGATATCGATATTTTACGCTACAATCCATCACTCAACCCTAATCAATTTACCCCCCAAAACTGGGGTTGAATGAAAAAGCAAACTCTTATTTGTTCTTTGAGAAGGGTTAAATTTAACTCCTCTCTAAACTAAAATTTGGATTGAAGTTAACCTATGCCATGTCATTTAACCTGAGTTTTAATACTTCCAAACAAAACCTCAAAGTCCCAACATTCCAACTTGAACCCTTCTTATGTCATATGAATGCAACAGAATAAATCACTTTGTAATCCACTATAAACATATCAAGAAGGACCATACTCATCCTAATTAATAACATAATACCAAAACTTATCATTGATAACATGTATTGAACGTACCACAAATTTTTTAAAGTGCAATCAATGACTAAAAAATTATTCAATCTTTCAAAATCTATTAAACATTTAATCTCTAATCTAAATTTGTATCAAATATATCACTAACATCAAAACAACCCACACTCAATCATACAGAGCATGCAAATATACCACACATACCAAATTGGAACACAACAAATCTTATAATAAATAATATATATCAAATACTTATCAAACAAATTCAGTCAACCTTATAATAAACATGTATCAAATAGTAAAGCAATTATTCTCATTTTTTGAGAATAACATAGTCAATCTCTAATATACGAGATGTGCGTACAACTATCAAGTCAATACTTAGAAATGTAACATATATCAAATATTTGACATATACTAAAAACACACACAATCAAACAAAAAAAAATGAAGCAAATACATAAAACATATATGAAGTAGATGATTGGCAATATAATCCATATGCATCAAATATATCATATATGCCAAAAAGTCACATACACAACTTGATAATCCACAACATTTCAAAATATAGTACATCCACCAAAAAGCCGCAAAGTCGACCTTTTCATTCACAATTTGTATCAAATATATGGCACATACAAAAAAAACATACAATCAACCTTGTAAATTGTAATTAATAACATGTATCAAATATATGATAAATCATACAAACAACAAAGGCTTGCAATTAGTTTATTGACTACATGTATTATGTATATCACATTTACCAAAATAGACACAGAATACACCCTATCACAACTTATATCAAGTATATCACATATATAAAAAAGACATATAATTGGTCTTGTAATGCAAAACAATTATCAAATACACGCATTTACCTAATATAGAATCTACAACCCATACCAATTATATCACACATCACAATGGCACTACCTTATGATTAATAATACGAATCAAATATATGAAAGATATCCAAAAGATGCATTATATGATAATCCATCAAAATTAAAAAATACATCACATATACCAAGAAGGCACACAATCAGTCTTATAATTAATAACAGTTATCAACTATATGAAAACATATAAAAAAAACACAAGGTTGGCATTGTAATCCAAAACACATCAAATATCACACTGTAAAGGCATGTGGTTTGCCTTATCATCCACAATCAGATGCAAAGAGAGCTATATCACACACAATTTGCAACATGTTGCAGCAAGAAAAAGGGAATATACAAGGAACAAATACAACAGAATACAACAGAATTGCAGGATTGTTTGCAAGAGAAACTACAAAAGCTCATCAAGGAATACCTTGCGACTCCAAGGAGACAAGCCCATGTATTATTGGTAAAGGGAGATGGGCAAGCATATGGAGCAGGGAGCACATAAGCACATAAAATATGCAAGCCAAAAACTTTATTCAAATATTATTTCCTACAGCCCAAAAATATAAAAAAAAATAAAGGCTCCACCCACATATTTATTCTTTCTTTTTTTTTTCTTTTTTGAGAAAGAGCTCCACCCACGTATTGATCAGTTTATCTGTTAAATACACCATGCTATATTTGTGTCCATCACAAAATCAGGAAGAGTAGCACTAATTTCATTTGGAATGTAACCCATCAACATTTTTTGACTTGTTTACTAGATTTGAGAGCAGAAAAGAGTTGATTTTTGTTGCCCAATCCTGCAAACATATGAGTATGAAACATAATTACTGGTTCAAAATCTCTCAAGATAAGCTTCAAGAAAACTCAACCTTCATAAGTAATTGACTTCATCAGAAAAAGGAATCACATTGAGTTGATGATTGTTACCTTGGGGACTTCACTTCCCTGAGGATCTTCGCAGCATCTTCTGGAAATACAGCATTTATATAACAACCACTCCCCATCTCAAAACCCCCAATGCTATTCAGATGCGGAACAATCTGCAGGAACCAATGACTGGAAGGTAAACATGACGCCGGCAGCTCAAATGGCGCCGTGTGGATCATGAAATTGAATGGTGGGTCATTCAGCTGCCGTGACAACTTGAACAGCATCAACTTTAGCAGGCAACCAAAATCGACAGCCTACAGAGATAAACCAATAACTTTCTGAACCGCTAGTAGAAATTATATGCATAATTAATTTTGGAGAATACAGCAACAAGAATGAGATCATCATTTCTGCATCAGGCAAACTTATAAAAAAAGGTCTGAAGTATTGGCTAGCACTGATCCAATACAGATACTGCATGAGGTGTAGAGAAACAGCGGATGTCTTCAATTGGGAGAGAGGAACATCAATTGGTTCCAGAAAAGAATTACCCTTTCATCATCTAGCTCATGGAAATGCACTGTATGATCCCTTGGAATGATCCAAATCTCAAAAGGAAATGAAGCTGCAAAAGGAACAATCGAGAAAAAATGGGAGGACTCGTGCACCAAAATCTCTTTGATTTGGATATCACATAAAGCACACTTCCGGTTCCTATCAAAGTAGTCTTTCATGCTGTCCAACCTCGTAGAAACAAGGGGAGGTACCATTGGGAGACCAATTATCTGACTGTGTGCATGACTCAGTGATGCCCCAGCAGATGCGCCATAATTCTTGAACACCTATTTAAAAGTTTTTACCAACAACCATCAGTTAAAACAGAAATCAAACTTAAAAGCAAAGAAACATACACAGAATCTTTCTCCAAATCTATATCTATATATAAATTTATAGATATAGATATAGATATAGATATATTGAGCAACTAACTTAAATAATTCGCAAAGCATCAACTCCTGCATCCATGCATTGATTAGTTCTGGAAAAAAAAACTTTTTTTCATAAATTTGCGATCTAATGAAAGGTACTGATCTGAAATTGACTTGCCAAAAGAAATTAGGGATATATCCAATTAAATATTGGTAAAACGCTTATTTTAACAAGTAATATTTTCTTCTATTTCGACCTCGTAAAAGCTCAAACCTAACACTTGGGAGGTATACAGTTCAAAACTTGAACTTGCTTCCATTCAATTGGAACAGAATCATACTGACTATCATTTCCTTGTTCAATAAAAAGAACAGGAAAATGCTCGGGAATTTTTAAATCAATAAAATTCAGCTAGCATTGCAAAAGATTCACCTGCACGTACTTGATGGATCCAAGCTTCTTCAGCTGCAGCACTCGCCGTTTAAACGCCAGCACAACATCCGCGACCTCAGCATCATCGAGATCTGGCAAATGCACACCATGGACGGGGGTCTCGATCACAACATCGTGAAACCCAAAGCCCTTCAAAACTAAAACCCCGTCGGAATCATGGCTCGGGGGCTCCTCCTCTCGCCGGAGAGCCGGGTAGAGGTTCTTGATGACGCGGACCTTCCAGTTGGCGGCGGAGGGGCCGGTGGGCACACGGAAGATCTCGGGGGCGCACTCGTGCTCGTGGCCAGCGCAGAAGGGGCAGGAGGATGGGTGGGGGCTGGGGTTCGAGGCCGGGGAGCGGGATTTGAGGTCGGAGGGGCGGCGGGACCTGGCTGGAGAGAAGATGACCCAGCGGCTGAAGACGGGGTCCTTCCGGAGCTCAGAGGTCCGGGTAGGAGAGGAAGAGTCGGCGGCGGAGGAGGAGGACATCGCCGGCGAGAGGCGAGGGTTTCGGCGAGGGGTTGGGATTCAGGGAAATGAGGTGTCGAATTTTGAAGGACGCAGTTCGCGTGGAATGACCGCAGAGCATTTTGAAGCAGAAGAATGCCCACGATTAATAACAATTTTAATTTTGGCCGGGGGTTTTTTTGCAAGGTGTATGTTTTTTTCGAAAACAACCCTAACTTCATTATTTTCAGAAACCAACCCATATTTCATAATTTGCGTTTGCCCAAAACTCCATAAATTATGAATATTTTACATTCTGCGGCAAGGAAGCAAGACAAATTTACCAATTAAACCGAGAAAATTCTGTCTTAAATTATTATGCATACCCGCAATCTGTGAGTAAATTAAATTTTGATTGCACATTCAAAATGAAGAGCGATAATTGATTTAAAATATATTAATTCACGATTCATCAATCCTTGAATCAACTAATATTTTGTTTATGTTTTGTTTTGTTAAGATGATTGGCTTTTTGAAAATAATTAAAAAAAGTCAATTTTTGCGAATAAATCATAATGTAGCTATCATGAAAATATTAATTTCGGAGTTCAACAATCAAATGAAGATATCTGAAATTGTCAACCTCAAATTAGGAATAAATTAATTTTTTTTATAGTTTTAATAAATCTTATTGTCTTTCCTAATATGAGAGACTAAATTATATCTTAATTAAGATAATTATCTAAATTTGCCAATTTAGTATTATTAGATTTTGTTATGCATTTGAAAAAGGCGATAAAAGAAATTTTTTATTTTGGGATTATGTAATTATTTTCCCAATTTAGTATTTTGCTTTGTTAATAGATTATTTACAAAATGGAAGATTGCATGGAGTAAAATGTAATTGTCAAAAAAATAAGAGACTTGTGCATAATGTGACAGCGGTTGATTATTTCAAACCAAAAGTAAATATGAAAAATGTTTCTCATCTCATTAAACCAATAAAATACAAATAAGGAATAATCTAAGAAAAATAAAATGAGAGGAGACCCCTGCCATCAAAATGGTAGGTTAGGGCTTGGAAGGAGGTTAAGTCGTACCAATCCAGTAAAACCTTGTCCAACCTCTATAAAACAAAAGTTTTAAATCATGAAATAAAAAACAAAAATTTTTTTGCACATTTTTGTTGACATATTTTTTATGACTAAAATTAAAATTCTTATTCCGATCAACTCTACGATAAAAAAAATTGAAAATGCACCACATATATTTTCGTCAAGATAGTTATTTAGAAACAAAATTGTCAATTACTCTTAGCGCAGAGGAAGTGTGAGGGGTTGAGGGGAAGAACATAAGAAAGGAGAAGAGAGATTAAATCCTAATTAATAAAAAGTTATTTTTTTATATAATATTAAGATTATATATATAGCCCTCAAAAATGATTTAAAATTTTAATTGTAATAGACAAAATAAAGACTCAAACTCTAATAAACATAGATAATTTGTTCTAAATAATAATATCTAAATTCTATTTCATAACGATTTACAATAATTATAAACTCATACTCAAAATTAAATTCTAATTTATAATAATTTATTGACCAAATAAAGAAAAGCTACAAATAACCAAATCCAAAAAGTTAGATTTTAGTTTTTGAAGGTTATTTATATATTTTAGATAAATATTATGGAAAACATAGATTTTGAACTACAACTATATCATTCATGATAAATCAAAATTAGAGTTGAAAGTTCACTTTAACTTCAACTTCGATTTTGTTATAAAATGATATAATTGCCCTTCATCAAATATATATGTGAAAAAATATTAAAATTTATAATTACTATGGAGATTTTTTGCTAGAATCGCGTGTGTAAATTAATAACATACATGTAATGCATCTCAACAGAAATTTTACAATATTATATATATGGAAAAATAAAACAACATAGACGTTGAATTGTTGGAACATTGTCAATTATAAAGATGCGAAATGATAGATTGTTTGTTCTTTACTCATATTTTCTCTTTAATCGTGATAAATACGCTGTGAATAGTTTGTTATCACTTCACTTTTCCTATTTTAATAATAACAAAATAAAATATGATTATTTAAGAATTTTTATATTAACTTACGAATAATATGAAAAATACTATAATATAAATTATCAAAAAATGATGGTTTTTTTTTTACTCTTCCAAGAACAATAAATAATAAAATATTGGAAACTTACAAACAAACTCGTTTGCTGCACATTAATCATTTTTTACTTAAGCATGGTAAACAATAATCAGAATTAAGTTCATGCAGACAATAAATTTAATACTAATTTATGACTAATTATTTTTATCAAAGAGAATATATTGACTCTTTTGAGGGTAGAAGTTTGTTTTTTGTTATTATCCAATACACAAAATATTATTGTAAATAGAAAATCACAAAAACAAAGAAATGTAAAATAAAATTTTATTTTTTTTTATAGAAAAATGAAAACAAGATCGATATCCATCCAAAGGGCGAATGTGGATGGCTACAACTACAAATCTACCATTTATTTATTGATTTTTGCCACACTTTATTGATGCACAACAATGCATGCATGAAATCCTGTGTACAAAGCCAAGCACGGCTTCGGAAAACGGAGAGAAAGAGAGAGAGAGAGCGTGTTGTGTTACAGACAGGGAGAGAGAACACCACCCACACACCCACCCCACCACGACCACCTCCTCCACCTCCATTTTGGTCGCCCCCAAATCCCCCGATTTCTGTTCTTCATCTCGCCGATCGTCGCCGCTACCCAACCCTAATCGATCGCCGCCTCGCCCCGGGGAATGCTGCCGATCCGATCGTAAGCCCCGCGATCGATCTTTTTTTGCCCCCCTTTTTTATTGATTTTTTTTTTTTCTGGACTGTGGTGGATCGAATGGCGATCGTGATCGGGGTGCATGCTGCGGCGGAAAGTTCTGATTTTGATCTGGTTTGATATTTGGTTTCTTGGGTGTGATTTGATTTATCCGATGATTATGGACATGGGAAGAAGATCGCGTTTTTTGTGTTGTTTTGCGCTTTTTGGATTTGGGGGTGGATTGAGGTTTTGGATTGACGGGGTGATCGCTTTTAGGTGGAGGAGATTCGCGGCTGGGCCTTTGGGAATAGCTTTTTTTGGGAAAAAGAGGGAATTTTTGTGTGAAATCCGGACTCTGATGATGATGATGGGAATGCCCCTTCTTTTTTAGCTACATTCGATTCCTTTCCAAAGGTTGCGGTGCTGGGAAAGAGGCTTCTTTTGGTTATTTCTGTGGGGATTTTTCAATTTTTTCTGAAGAAAATGCGTCCTTGTTGTTTTTTTTCGTCGAGATGATAGTTTCTAGGGAGAGGTTCTGTTTTTGATGTTAGAAATTATGTTTTTGATGTTGATACTGATGCGGATGTCATAGTAGCATCTGGATTCCGAGCTATTGGATTTTAGTTCTCGTCTCATTGCTTGCATCCCAAGCGAATTCTCATTCTTGCTTCTTCCATCCATCATTTGTGGACATATTTTGCTTTTTGGTTCTGGTTTATTTGTTTCATAATCTGATTTATCGATGTTCTCTGTGGCATTACCTTTTTTGGACAAGGTGAACGGAAAGAATTTCCTTGAATTTAATGTGAATGTGATTATTTACATGGGGAGAGGATGCCAGAGCTGCGAAGTGGAGCAAGGCAAGCTCGGTTGAAGTCAAAAAAGCTGGATGATATTCCGCCCCAACCTCAGCCGCTTGAACAACAAGAGAATTGGTTGCCAGCTCCAAACAGGGCAGGGAGGCGTGCTGGTGGAGGCAGAGGAAGAGGCTCGAATGCTGCAGCAGCAGTGAAAGGGCCTGCAATTGCACCGGTTAGGCCAGTTAGGCCAGCTGTTGGCGGCAGAGGGAGAGGAATCAGACTCATTGATTTGGATACTGATCAGCCTTGTGAGGTTCTTCCAGGAGCTGCTGCTGGGGGCGTGCAAGACTTCTTTTTGAATCAACCTATAGGCTTTGCTGCTGAGAAAGATTTAGTGATGGAAGGCAGAAGTGCGGAGAAATTGGTAGGAGCTGAAGATGAAGCAACTACAGCTCCTGTCCCTGAGCGAGTAAGTGTTTTTTTTCTGATATTCTTAATCTTTTTTCCATGTTCTTTTTAGGTGTTGCATCTGCGTGATATCTATAGTGGCAATTTAGAAGGAATAAATTGAATGAGTTGCTGATTTATTTTTAAAGAGGATTGTGTTTTCACTTTTTCTCATCTAAGTTTCTCGATCCATTGTCATAAATATAGCTGCTGAGCTTCTCCCTGAAATGAAGCAGGAGTTCCTAGTGATGATGTTTACATATGTTGCAAATTTTGTTCTGCATGCCTTCGGATGTCGTTTGCTCAGGAACTTGCATGAATGCTGACCCTAGAAGAAGGTCTCTTGATTTGGACTTTCTTTTTATTGCAGTTGCAGTAAACCGTCTCCTTGACATATCTTTATTAGCATTGGTTCTGATCTTTGAGAATTTCATAACTTTTTTTATTAATTTGCTTCTACAATCATAGTATGAAATTTATGTTTCTTTGAATCAGGCTGTCAACATTGAATCTTTCATACTGATACCTGTTTTATAGTTTTCCGATTTTGTATGTTCATAATTTCACCTATTTTCATGTTATATGCCTCCTGTACTCTAGTCAGAGATTATCTTCATTGTTCTATGAATACAAACACAGTTACTAAGAGGCCAATGCTACTTTTCTGCATTGCAGGTCCAAGTAGGTAATTCCCCTGTATATAAGATAGAGAGGAAGTTGGGTAAGGGTGGCTTTGGTCAGGTATATGTTGGGAGAAGGGTATCTGGAGGAACAGAGCGCACTGGACCAGATGCTTTTGAGGTGGAATTCAAACTCCAAGCCGTCTTTGCAGATTTATGGGAACAAATCATGATTTGGTCTTAATTTTTGTATCCTCTGTAGGTGGCATTGAAATTTGAGCATCGTAGTAGCAAAGGTTGCAACTATGGCCCACCTTATGAATGGCAAGTCTACAAGTAAGAAATTCTTTCTCGCCTTCCGACTAATATGCATTTTTTTCCTGGATAAGTATTAATCGATGTGCCTCTTCTATTGGTATGTAATTAAGCACTCTAAACGGATGCTATGGAATACCATGGGTTCATTACAAGGGCCGTCAAGGAGACTATTACATTTTGGTAAGTCAAAAGTATCAGATTAGATGTCAGGAGTTGAAGATCAACATTGATCAACAAGTCTATATGTTGTCAAGAGTTGTGTGTTTTTCGTTAACAAGATTTATCTAGTTCAGGTCATGGACATGCTTGGGCCCAGTCTATGGGATGTTTGGAATTCTGTAGGCCAAGCGTAAGATGACATTGTTCTTATACTATTTAATCAAGGATGTATTCTTGATTGTCCTGTCTGATTGATTAACCTTTTGGAGCAGGATGTCAGCAAATATGGCTGCTTGCATTGCTGTGGAGGCAATTTCAATACTTGAGAAGCTTCACATGAAGGGGTACACATCATTATTGATTTTTTTTGCTTTTACTGGTCTAAGCAATTGCTTATTGCATTTTTAGAGACTGCTACTTAGTTGTTGGAATGTTCTTTGCATTAGGTTTGTGCATGGAGATGTCAAACCAGAGAATTTTTTGCTTGGTCAGCCTGGAACTGCTGATGAAAAGAAACTTTTCCTTATTGATCTGGGCTTAGGTAGGCTGCAGTTGTTACGTGGTTTTCTTTTTTGTTCTGTCAAAGTATTGGTATACTACGATATGTTCTGGATGAAACTACTTCTTTATGGATTTTTATGGTGTATATGTTCATCTGCTTCAGCTTCTAGGTGGAAAGAAGCATCTTCCGGTCAACATGTTGACTATGATCAGAGACCAGACATTTTCAGGTTTGAGATTATGTTAATTCTCTTATGGTCTGGAATACATTCTAATATTTTTCCTTGGCAGGGGAACTATAAGGTATGCAAGTGTGCATGCTCATTTAGGTCGTACAGGAAGTAGGAGAGATGACCTTGAGTCTTTGGCATACACACTTATATTCCTTATCAGGGGGAGGTTACCATGGCAGGGCTATCAGGTTCAGTTTCTCATTTAATTGCTTATTGGTCTGAATTCTTACCATCAGCTAATCATGCTAATTTTTAACTGAGATTTATCATGGTATGATTAACAATGCAGGGAGACAATAAGAGTTTTCTTGTTTGTAAGAAAAAAATGGCGACTTCTCCAGAATTGCTATGTTGTTTCTGCCCTCCTCCATTTAGACATTTTCTTGAAGTAGTGACAAATATGAAGTTCGATGAAGAGCCTAACTACTCAAAGCTTATTTCCCTTTTTGAAAGTTTGATTGAACCATGTGCACCTATGAGGCCCATTAGAATTGATGGAGCTTTAAAGGTTTATATGACTGCAGAATTTTTGTTTAAGGAGAATAATTTGTTGACCAATTTTTATGAGAACATCATGCAATTTACCTGCACAGGTTGGACAGAAACGTGGCAGACTTGTTGTAAATATTGAAGAAGATGAGCAGCCTAAGAAAAAAATTCGACTGGGGAGCCCAGCTAACCAATGGATTTCAGTTTATAATGCAAGACGGCCTATGAAGCAAAGGTAAGTTTCTCTAACTATGTTTCTTCTAAGTTTTTTCTCGCATTTGGCTTTCCCTCTATATGCAAAAATCTCAATATGTAAATTTATAAGTATAAAAGAACCAACTACTCCTATAATATTGACATGTTTTTCTTTCTGTCATAAAATTTCTTTTAGGTATCACTACAATGTAGGTGATGCAAGGCTTAAACAACATATAGAAAAGGGAAATGAAGATGGTTTATATATCAGCTGTGTGGCATCTTCGGCAAATCTTTGGGCCCTTATTATGGATGCAGGAACAGGCTTCAGCTCTCAAGTTTATGAATTGTCTCCTATCTTCCTGCATAAGGTGTGCCACAGCAAATCTAACTGTCTCAGCAGTTCCTTCTTTGAATCAGTAACTAATGCCATCAGCTGCTGCACAATCTTTTTGTATGTTCCTTTTTCAGGACTGGATCATGGAGCAATGGGAAAAGAATTTCTACATAACTGCAATAGCTGGGGCAAATAATGGAAGTTCTTTAGTTGTTATGTCCAAAGGTACATTATTCATATGCATACATATATTAATATTTATATTCTTGATTAAAATTCCTTCTAGCATTTCTGAATAGCCATGAATGTTGTAAAAACTGGACTGGATATCAAACTGGAGTGCATCCCATCCAGCCAAGTGTGTCATACTGGGGATCTGACAGGTTTAACTGCTTTTACCAACTTAACTTGGCTTGAATAACACACATCCATTTGGAAGTTGTTTCATTATCCTTTTGGCCAGTTAGCTTCTGTTCATTGTAAAAAAGTAAAGCTGTTTTTGTACTCAGCCAAGTTGCTATATGATGTGATGATGTTAACAGTAACTAGAAAAAAGAGGAACGAGAAAGAGGTGGCACCAACAATTGCAAAAACTTTAGCAGTTATCTGGGTAGAGATTTCTCAGTTGGTACTACACTAGGATTCTATGGTATCAATATTGTCACTTTTTATGAGTTTTATTTTTCTGAAAAGTGCTTGTTGACATCCAAGTACTTGTAGCATTGAACTTGTCTGAGCGTACAACTTGTACTGAATTGGCATTTTTGTTACAACTCTCATTCCTTCTATGTTACAAAGCTATTAATGTGATAGATCAAATTTACTCTTCTATGACAAATCAGTTTTATATAGACTATCACATAATGTCCCAAAGGACAGAACGTTAAAACCCTTTCTTGCTAAATTTCTCTAGGTTTTGTCATTCTGCAATCAGAATGGCTAGTGGTGGAAGTAACATACCCAATTGACATCAGAAAGTACAAATATTATTTCTAGACTTCTCTGTAGTTATGCCATTCTAAACAGTAATGAACTATGTAGAACATAATAGAGAGATGTCCATGTATATAATAGTTAGAATTCCTATTCTTTCATCTCTCAACAAAATTAACAGAAGTTTGAGATTGTTATCTTTATTGTTTCAGTAATTTAGCATGTACCAGTTGTTGTGTTGGACGAGCATTCCAGATTTCTGTCTTGACCTTGAGTTTGCAGTATGTGACTTGAGTGTTCTTGATATTGCTGTATATCTGCAGGGACCCCTTATACTCAACAGTCCTATAAGGTAAGTGAATCATTTCCATTCAAATGGATTAACAAAAAATGGAAAGAAGGTTTTCATGTGACGTCCATGACAACTGCTGGAAGCCGTTGGGGTGTTGTCATGTCAAGGAACTCTGGTTTTTCTGATCAGGCAAGATCATAAGTCCTTCCCTTCTCTAAATATGAGGTTCCTTTGTTCATTTGATAGCCATACATTCTTTTTTGGAAATTTATATCAGATTTCTAGTTATAAGCATACATTTGAATACTGCGATGTCTGTCCATTGTAGTGATTAAGATTTACACATCCATTGCTGCTAGAAACTAGTTCTTGTATTCTTTTCTAGATATTTTGTAAATGGATAAAATTTGATTTAGATTAAATACATTTCAGCTCCAGAAGTTCATTTGATGGATTTTTTTCCTGCTTTTCAAATTGCTAATGTATCCTTTTTCTGTACAAGTATCACAGCTACTACTCACCAAAAAAAAGGGAAGAGTTTAGAGAGTATCACAGATACTTTTAGTCTTTATTTTTTTCTATGTTACTTTAATCTTCATAAAAATTAAATTTGCCTTTTGAGAGTTGCCACTGTTGCTAACACAATTTCTTCCTCACTTTGATGAGTAACTGATTACTGCTTCAGATGGCAAGGAAATGACATCCACCAACCACTTGGAACTATTAGTCATGTTCTTATTCAGCTTTAAAGTCTGTTGCAGGTTGTGGAGTTAGACTTCCTTTATCCAAGTGAAGGAATTCACAGGCGATGGGAGACTGGCTATAGGATAACTTCCACTGCTGCCACCACTGATCAAGCAGCTTTCATATTGAGCATACCCAAGCGTAAGCTGATGGATGAGACGCAAGAAACTTTGCGGACCTCTGCCTTCCCTAGCACCCATGTGAAGGTATGTGTGTACGCAATAGCTAGTAAGCCATTTATATGATCTAATTATTGTAGCAAATAGTCTTACTTTTGGATGATCTTGTAATTCTTTACTAACAGAACTCTGCGAATTCTGCAACTGTTTTTCTTTTCCTTGATCTATCTTTGCTACTGGCTTGGCATCCAAAATATTGTTCAGCATGCAGACTTCTATATCCAATCATGAAATATCTCTTGCATGATAGCACAATTTCTTTCTTTTTTGGAATCATTGGAATGTTCAAGGATAACTTATTCATTCTTCTATAATTTGTACTGCTTTAGTCTTTCCTGTGTGAATAACAACAATTAAGGCTCTAGATCTTAAGTTCTGGATCGGTTTCTAGCATATAAGAATAATGCTAAAAATATGTTTGCAGGACAAATGGGCCAAGAATCTTTATATTGCTTCAATTTGCTATGGCCAGACTGTTTGCTGATGAGCACATGAGGCAAGTCGAGAGGAACAACACGTGAGCACAAAATTTTGAACAATCAAGGTTTGTTCTTGCACTTGTGCATTGGAAGTGTATTTGTCAATTGGGATCGGTCAGCTTTATCCTTCCAATATTCATAGAAACAGAAGAGAAAAAAAAAGGAAAAAAAAAATTGAGCCCTCTCATTCTTCCTCATCCTTGTAAAGAAAGAAAAAAAGAGTTACTCTGCCTTTGGTCAATCTTGCCATATCAAGTCTATTGCTTTGTGAAGGGTCCATATGCATATATGTTCCTTTTCTCTTTTTTTTTCCCCTGTGGCAATCAAAGCGAGTTGTGCTTATCTTAATTTCAAAGTTGCTTGAATTAACTGAAACAAAAATAAACATGGGATCTGATTTCCCGGGGAATTATTACTTCTAAATTATTCCTATGTTTTTAGCTTATTGTTTTCTTACAGTTTGTCTTGGCCTTTATGTTGCATTATTTGAAGTGTGTTGATTTATATTTATTATTTTGCAGTTATATTGGCTGAATGATCAAAATCGGTGTTTGTTTCGTTCGGATCCAAAGATGGAAGAGATAAATGCTATATCCAACTGCACTTCAACATAGAAAATCGCTTATATATCAAAAAACATTAGTCCAAATAAATATCAGTTTAATGTGATAAAAATAAATAGCCAATTGATGAGGTAAATGTTTGTTCGGTTTGTTGAATTTGAAAGCTCTGAAATTTCAAAATCTCATCAATTTTTTAATTTGAATGATGTGTTTATTTTGAATGATTTTTTAATTCTGCATTTTAAAATCTCGTTTGTTTGGTGAGATTTTTTATTTTAAAAATAAAATTTAAGGATATTTTTATAATTTTTTAAAATTAGGTTTTTTAATAATTGATAATATTGTAGGGTCAATTCGTAAATTTGGTATAAAGTAAAATATATGAATTTTAAAGTCCAATATATGACATCATGTGCTTAGTTTAAATAATAGGTACTGATTTCAAAATCAAGGATTTGAAAGTTTAGCGTGTTAAAAGATGAATTTTATGTTTCACGAATCTCGAAGTCTTTAAATTTGAAAGTCTGTTGAAACAAAGCGTAGGTTATTCGAGCTAGGAGTTAATATTATTTGGGTTTAATTTAAAAGTGGTTAATTGCATATAACTCCTCGTAACTTTTAATAATTGAATATATTTTTTCAGAATTTTTTGTTGGCTTGCGAAATTTTTTCCGATTAAATTTAACTTTAATGGAAGGAATATACCGAAAATATTTCATTGACGGGGTTTAATTTCATTTGAAATGATTATTATATCCTTAACTTACTCAGCGCCCTTTATCTTCCCCAAATTGCATTGAGATCACGTGGCTGTTGTTGTTTCGCCTCCCGTGGAGCCCGCCGCCACCGTCTCCAATTCCGTCGTCACCCACCACCATTGTTAGATGGGGAAGGAGCGGCGGGGAACAAGTGCTCATAGTCGACGGCGAGAATTTTTCAATCAGCCGACGCCTTGCTACAATAGGGACGAGAGTCGCTTGCAATCACGGGGGGCGGTTGGCGGCTCGATCTGCAGAAGTAGGGACCTGGTAGGGACCGATGATTACGGATTTGAGTTAAGTTTGATAAGGAATAAAGTCGTAATTTCACATATTTAATTCATTAATTAACCATAGATTAATTGATAAAATAAATTGAGAAGTTTTTCATAATAAGGAAGAAGATTATAAGAAATTATCTGTAATTATTTAAAAGACAAGAAGTTATACGTAAAAGTGTCGTGAGGAGTTTATATGCAATTAACTCATTTAAAAATTTGTGTATTAGTCATATTCAAATTTGATTTCGACCGTGGGCCAAACCAAATCCAGCCCATTAATGGCCCATTTCGGGTGGAAGCAAACTTTTGAAATGTAAAATTGGCGGGAAATTACTGGTCAACACCCATGTTAGAAGCAGGATTTTTTTTGCATATACACCCTTTTTTTTTGTTCAAATACAGCTTTAAATACTAACAAATCCAGCAGAGACTTTCTTTATGTAAAAAATCAGTTAATTCTATCTAGGTTTAGTCTAATCCTTTTTTAATCATAATTCGAAAAATGTTTAATTAAATTGAAAATTAATTCATTTGAAGTTCAATAATTATGTTATAAATTTTTTCCATATACAAATATTTGAAATGAATTTGAAAATTAAATTTGATTCTGTTGATCAAATTTTGATTCGGAAAATAATTTCATCCACAAAAACCTTCAAATAATCTCGTGTTCCACCGAGTAGCAAAGCTATGGACCAATAGAATCTCGCAAACTGATAATTATATCCAAAAAGAGATTTTTCCAATATCTACCGCTTTCTTTCTTATTTGCAAATGAATACCCTTTCATATTTGCGAATACCT
Organism: Trichopus zeylanicus subsp. travancoricus; assembly: GCA_005019695.1. Taxonomy (NCBI): domain Eukaryota; kingdom Viridiplantae; phylum Streptophyta; class Magnoliopsida; order Dioscoreales; family Dioscoreaceae; genus Trichopus; species Trichopus zeylanicus. The sequence continues at coordinate 1,648,059 of RXID01014214.1, forward strand.
ACCCATATTCTTTATTTGTACACAAGTGCCAATCTATGTTGTGTTTATAAAAAATCTATATGTCATGCATGGCCTTGTCTCTATAATTAATAAACTGAAAAATGAGTTTTGTTGCTACCACAATGTTCAAAAGTCAGTATGTTTTTTATTTACTCAAAAAAAATAATTTACTTTTTTTATTAATTGTGATAATATATAAATATATTAAGCTGACTAATGGAATTGTTTTTACATATAGACTATGAGAGTTAAATAAGTATTTTGAGATGAGAAAAAAAAAGAATGGAAGCAAGTGGAGAGGATAAGAAAAATTAGGATTTTTCTTGCATTGACATGAAATTTATATACATAAAATTTTATGTGATTAGTTAATTAAACTCAATCCACTACAATTAGGACGGACTGAGAACCAATATTACCTTTCATCCACCATTTCATATTGAGAGACAACATTTTTTTTTGTTGCTCTATAGGATGTAAAGCAAATCATTTTTATTCAACATCAGGAGACCAATTTCTATGCAGTGAGAAATGAGCAAAACTACTAATATCACGGGGAAGGTTATAGATCAATTTATAGTGATACAACTAAAAAAAGATTTGGCTAATAGAAATATTTCAAATCAAATAAAATTATCGTCAATGTCTTGTTGACTAATGAAAATATTTTAAATCAAATAAAGTTATTGTTAACACCTCATTGGTCAACAAAAATACTTTAAATCAAATAAAATTATCGCCGATACCTTATTAGCTAATAAAAATACATTAAATTAAATGAAGTTATCACCAATGTCTCATTGGCTAATGGAAACATTTTAAACTAAATAAAGTTATCGTCAATGCCTCATTGGTTAACGTACACACTTTAAAATAAATAATGTTATTACCAACGTCTCATTAGCTAATGAAAATATCTCAAAACAAATGAAATTATCCCAACACCTCATCGCCTAATGAAAATACTTCAAATTAAATAAAATTATCACTAATACTTCATTGGTTAATGAACATACTTCAAAATAAATGAAATTATCGCTAACGCATCATTGGCTAATGAAAACACTTCAAACTAAATGAATTTATGGTCAATTTCTTATTGGCTAACAAAAATACTTCAAAATAAATAAAGTTATCACTAACATTTTATTGGTTAATGAAAATATTTTAAATCAAATGAAGTTATCATCAACGACTCATTGGTTAACGAAAATATTTCAACTAAATGAAGTTATCGCTTGTTGAGTTTTAAGTGTCTCGAACTCGGATTAGAGTTTGAGTTAAAGTAAGAATCCAAAGTTGGATTTAGACTTATGATTGATTTGTAATATTATGAGTTGTAATTAGAGTAAAACTCAGACTCAATAAGGGCCTATAAATATGCTATAATATATAGGACTTAATTTTGGGGTAGTATTGAAGTTGAACTAGAGAGAAATAGAGAGAATAGAGAGAAGAGAAAGAAAGAGAGTGTCGACTTTCGTGTGTAAGTCTTTTTAGTACTTCTCCGTGATCTCTCATGATGGTTCCTCATTGTGTCCTTTTGAAGATTCTCTCTTAAGGTGGAGGTGTTGTCGAAGCTTAGTAAAGAATTTATTTGAATAAGAAAGAGTGTAGTCTTTTTTGTAAACTCTTATAAAGTCTTTTTTTGATAGTGTATTCATTGTTGTGTTATTTTGTTATTTTATTTTATCTTGCATTATTTTTCGTTTCTTGTGTTGTTTGAGAATAAGGTGATTCGTGAACCTTCTACTGAGAATCCCAATAATTGATATCAGAGTTTATAAGCAAACAATCAAAATGGCAAAGTCCTTACTTGAGGTAGAGAAATTTGATGACAAGATAAATTTTACCTTATGGCAGAAGAAGATGAAGACGGTTTTTACTTGTCAAGGTCTGCAAAAGACGTTAGATGGTAAAGAAAAAAGGCCGGCCAAGATAAATAATGAAGACTAGGAGGAGATAGATCATAAGATATTAAATTTAATTATTCTAAGCTTGACTGATGAAGTTTTGTATAATGTCATTAACAAAGAGACGACGACAGATATTTGAACAAAACTCGAGAAGTTGTAAATGTCAAAAAGCCTCACGAACAAGTTCTATATGAAACAATAGTTGTATGGACTGTGTATGCATGAAGGTACAACTATATTACATCATCTGAATGCCTTCAATAAGATTATCAATGATTTGCTGAAAGCTGATGTGAAGTTTGAAGAGGATGATAAGACGCTGATTCTCCTGATGTCTCTTCCCGATTCGTATGATCATATTATAACTATAATTCTTTATGGTAAATAAACTCTTAAAATGAAAGATGTGACAGCTAGTTTTCTTTCTAATAAGAAGAGAAAAAACTCCAATATTAATATGGAGTTTGGTGAAGGATTGATGAATCATATAAAAAAAAGATTAAGAGAACGTGGAGAAGACAAGCAACGGTCTAAATCAATATTGAAGGCGAAAGTACAATGTTATTTATGTAAGAAGTATAGCCATATTAAACGGTATTGTCCTAAATGTGGGGAGATAGAGTCTACCAATATGGCGACGACAATAGCAGATGATAATTCTGAGAATAGTACAAGTGAAGACATTCTTACAGTATCCGTAGAAATCGGTACTTCTGGTAAATGAATTTTAGATTTCGGTAGTTCTTACCATATTTGCTCCAAGAAGTATTGGTTTACTTCTTATGAGAAGAATAAGAAGAAAGGTACTTTTTGCTTGGGCGATAATTCAACCTATGAAATCGCCGGTGTGGGAACAGTCAAAATCTAGATGTTTGATGAAACGATTTGTACTTCTACTGGGGTGAGGCATGTCCCCAATATGCGAAGAAATCTAATTTCACTTGATGTACTAGATTCAAAAGGCTGTAATTATTCAATAAGAGATGAAGTTATAAAGGTGACACAAGCTATTAGAATCCTGATGAAAGGAGAGAAGTGCGACAATGTTTATAGATTAGTAGGGAACACCATTGTAGGTGGAGTTTCAATGGTTACAGTAGTGAAGAGGAAGTATGATACTTGGAGTGATTTGATGAGAGATAAACGTCCTTCTCGAGTTACTTTTGTTATAGTAGTAGATACAAGTCATCTAAAAAGCTTTCAAAAGTACAAGGCTCTAGGCATGAAGAGTGAATTCGAGATTGGCTCGAGTTCCCGTCTTGTGATTAGCTAAATAAGCTAGTAGCCCAATGACAGGGGCTGGATGAGAGATGACAGCTAAAGTTTTGTGATGATGACACACCCGAATTCAAGCCAAGATGAAGATTGTTGAGTTTTGGGTATCTCAAACTCGGATTAGAGTTTGAGTTAAAGTAGGAATTCAAAGTTGGATTTAAACTTATAATTGATTTGTAATATTATGAGTTATAATTAAAGTAAAATTTAGATTCAATAAGAGTCTATAAATATACTATAATACATAGGGCGAAGTTGTGGTGTAGTATTGAGGTTGAACTAGAGAGAAATAGAGAGAGAAGAGAAAGAGAGAGAATATCGGCTATCGTGTGTGAGTCTTTTAGTACTTTTTCGGTGGTCTCTCGTAGTGGTTTCTCGTGGTGTTCTCTTGAAGATTTTATTTAAAAGTGGAGGCATTGCCGAGACTTAGTAAAGGGTTTAGCTGAGTAAGAAAGAGTATAGTTTTTCTTGTAAACTCTTGTAAAATCTTTTTAAATAGTGGATCCTCGCTGTCTTATCTTGTTATTTTCTTTTATTTTATATTACTCTTCATTTCTTGTGTTGTTCGAGAATAAGGTGATTTATGAACCTTCCGCTGAGAATCCCAACAATTACTAATGTCTCATTGGTTAATAAAAATACTTCAAAAATAAATAAAGTTATTACCAAATATTTTTATTGGCTAACAAAAAAATTTTAAATCAAATAAAGTTATTGTCAACGCATGTATAAAATTTTAAGGTTGAAGCTCACACAAATGTATTGCTAATATAATCTTTAAGATTAAATTTTTGTGACAAGTGATTGAAAAATAAAAGTATTTTTTTTTAAAAAAGGCACGCTACAAGGACAAAAATAGAATTTCTCATTAAAAAAATATATTTAATTAATTGACATCCAACTATATATTTTAGGAAGAATATTATCTAAATATATCGTGGAACTAAAATACTCTCATTTGGTTTGAGATTATGACTAGGTTAATCCTAGTTGAACTAACAACCAAACAATAAAAAAATAGTCACATTAAAAAATTAATTAATTTTTACGAAAAAAATGATATTAATTATTTTAATTTACTAAAAATGATAAATTATTATAAAAAATAATTAGTTTGGTCAATATCAAATTATTATCAGATTAATTTTGATAAAAAATAATTTTAAAGTAATGTCTACTAATTTGACTAGTAACCAAGCGCGGAAAACATAATTCAATTATTTTTTTATAGTCGAACAATCTTCTAGACTATTTTAGATCATCTCTTTTCAACGCATCCTAACATCTAACAAATGATAAGGAAGCTATGCAGAAAACAAAAAACAGAAAAAAGAAAGCATTGGCAGTTATTTGCAAATATGGAATAATTAGGTACCAACTTTTGAAGCAACAACCAAAAAATAAAAAGAAAAAAAGAAAAAAGAGCAAAATCCGATCACTTCCACCGCTTTAGCAGAAGTTTTTCCCGCGGGAGAGCAGACCGAAACCTACATAAAAGAGAAACTCCGAAGGGGAAGGACAGTTTGGTAACCCTAGAAAACTGAGAGATGAACCAACGTGCTCTTGGAGGGAAACAACAAATCCAAGAGGCAAAAATTCCAATGTAAATCCCTCCAAAGTTTCGCTCCGTAGCCCCGCTTCCGTCCTCGCAGATCCAATCGAAACAGGTTTTGTTTCCGACCTCTTTTCTTTTTCCGTGATTTTTCGTTGTTTGGTTGTTTTTCTCCGGTTTTTAGGGTGGGGGGGGTTCTGTTGTTTGGATCCAGATTGGAAGTTCTTCTGCCCGAAAGGTGGGATCTTGATCTGTTGTTTTGGGTTTCCCATGGAGAAAGAGGCGGAGAAAAAGCGGCGGTTGATTTCGAGTGATTCTGACGGTTCGGAGGATGATTTTCTCATTGCGCCTCGCCGGAAACTTGCTTCAGCTGCGGCTCAGAATGGAGCGGTATCTGCGGGGGAGATGAAGGCAGGGAAGAGGAGAGTCGTGAGCTCGAATTTAGGGAAGAAACGAGCGTGGTCAATGTCGGAGAGAAAAGGACGCAAAGAGGAATCGGATGACGAGATCACGGTTAAGAGGATCAAGGCTGAGTCGTTGAAACATTCTAGGAGGAACAAGGGTGAACATGGCAATAAGAAGGTGAGGACGGATGCTGTCAAGCGTAGCGATGCCAGAGCAAAGATTAGGAGAGAGAAAGGTTTGGATTCCAAACCAGCAGTCCCTCCCGATAAACAGAGGAATGATTTTAATGAGAAGAGATTGCAATCCAAAAAAGTTAACTTTAACGGGACTGGCAAGTCCCCAGCAGACGATAGACAGATGGATGATTCTATTGAGAGGAGAATGGAATCCAAAAGATTGGATTCTAACAAGTCTTGCAAGCTGGAAGCTGCCGATAAAACCAAGGACGCTTCAAATGAAAGGAGAATAGGGTGCAATAAGTTGAAATTGAGCAACACTAGCAAGCTGGAAGCTGGCGATGGACAGAGTGATGAATCCAGGGATAGCAGAGTTGAAGACAAAGAATTTGAGTCCAACAAGTCTGGCCAGCCAGAAGCTGGTGAGAGAGATTTGGATGATACCAAGAAAGAGATAAATGAAGCTGAGCAACTTAGTGTGGAAACACCTGGCAAACCAGAAGGTACTAGTAGGCAGAGTGATGACCCCAGGGATCCAATAAGGGAATCTGAAAAAGAGAATTTGGACAAAGTTGACGAGAGAGAAGTTGTTGATAGAGTGAGGGATGACATGGAAGCTGGGGATTCTGAAGCTGAAAATGTTGTTCTGGGCAAGTCAAGCAAGCCTGAATTTTCAAACAGAGGGAGGAATGACATCTCAGATGGGAGCATTGAAGCTAAGAAGCCTAATTCAGGAAAGTGTTGCAAGTCAGAATTTCCTGATAGGCAGAAGGATAGTCCTGGGCATAGGCAAATTGCAGCTCAAGAAACTGATTCAGACAGGTCAACTGAGTCAGAAGCCGATGAAATGTATGATAGCCCTGCAGACATGAAAATTGAATCTAAGAGAGTTGGTTCAGATAAGTCTAGCAAACTGGAATGTGGAAAAAATGGATTGTTAGAAAGCTCTGGTCAGAGGACCTGTGATGTATCAAGAAATAAGAGCACGGGTTCTGTCTTTGTCAAAAGGAAAGACCATGGGATTTCAAAGCACAGAGGCAGGGAGGTGCAAGGAAAGGATGGTGTTCAGAGGGTTTTGCTGGGTAAAAAAAAGACAGGTGGGTTTGAGAAGGTTCATAGGGAAAGCATGGAAGAATCTAGAAATAACTTATCGTCTTTAAAACGTTTTATGTCATCTATGGGATCTCCAATTTCTGGAGAAAGAAAAATTCTCAAGAAACCAAGCTCTACTTTTACTCCACTTGTGGATCGCATACATGTGGGAAAAAATTTGCCAGCACAGAAATACAAATCCAAGGATAAAAAGTTGGTCACTTCAAAAAGACAACTGAAGATTGATAATGTATCTGATGCTGATGACAATATGATCTCTAAACCCAAAGGCATCTCCAGTTCTGGAACTTCTCTTTTGGACAATAATACCGAAGATAAACATGGTACAGGACGTGCGACTGCACGCCGGAAGCTTAGAGAGCAGATAAAAAGGATACTTTTGGATGCTGGCTGGAGTATTGATTTAAGACCTAGGAGAGGCAGAAATTATGAAGACAATGTGTATGTTGCTCCTGATGGAAGAGGTTACTGGTCTATCACAAAGGCATATGCAGTCTTTCAAGAACAAATAGATTGTGGGAGAAGTGATGAAAGAAAAGAGCTGTCTAGTAAGTCATCCAAGAGGTCTGCTGGAAGCAACTGTAACCTAGGAGGGACGAGTTCTCCAATCTCTATGGATGTGTTGAGTATACTGAAACGGAAGGTTGTTAACAAGAGAAGAAGCAAGGATGAACTTGAAGAGACCTCAATCAAGATTGCTGGTCTTAAAAGAAAGAAAAAAGAGGAAAAAACAATCGAGGATGTTAGAAGGATTAACAAACTAAAGAGAAGCATGTTTTGTAGCACAAAAAGCAGTCGTATCTCCACAAAACAGATGGTACATATTCCACAAAGAGACAAAAATAGTAAAAGAGGGTGCGCCCTGTTGGTTCGTGGTTCTAACCGAGAAGCAGAATGTGATGATGATGATTATGTTCCTTATGTTTGGAAGCGGACTGTACTGTCGTGGATGATAGATCTGGGAATTCTGCCTTTGAATGGGATGGTAAAGTACATGAACAAAAGGAGAACCTGGACAATGCTGGAAGGACGCATTAGCAGGGATGGCATTCACTGTAACTGTTGTAGCAAGATCCTTCCTGTCTCAAAATTTGAGCTTCATGCTGGGAGCAAACTGCATCAGCCATATGAAAATATATTCGTGGAAAAGTCAGGGTTGTCCCTTTTGCAGTGCCAACTGAATGCATGGGAAAAGCAGGAGCCTTCTGGAAGACAGGGATTTTACCATGTTAACATTGAAGGGGATGATCCTAATGATGATACCTGTGGTATATGTGGAGATGGTGGTGATCTGATATGTTGTGATGGTTGCCCTTCAACTTTTCACCTGAATTGCTTGGGATTGAAGGTACATCAATGCTATGATTTTCTTGTAGTATAATGTGCCTCTGCTGATGAAGGGAGTTCATACATGTGTTAGTGTAGATTCTTGATATCAATTTATTCCTTTTTCTTTCTCCCTATGGTGCTGCATTCTTAATCCTTTTTCTTTCTCCCTATGGTGCTGCATTCTTAGTTTAACTTTTGATTGAAATATGAGTCACAGACTGTGCATGTAGTTTGTCACTACATTAGACACAAGAAATTTTAGCTAAACTAAGCACAAGGAGTGAAGGGTTGTAAACCAAGGATAAAAATAAAGTTAAGTGAAGGCCATATCTTTTGTTGCCTCCAGATTTTGCTGATTCATTTCAGAATGCTCTCAAAGCTTTACATCTTTGCATCATGTTCTAGGTGCATTATAGTCCTTCCATAAGTGGCTATATAATCGCTCCTTATAAAGTTGGCTCTATAATTTTTTTATTTGCAGAAGCTCCCTTCTGGTGACTGGCACTGTACCAACTGTTTGTGCAAATTTTGTGGTGTAGTTTCTCCTCCCCGTTCTCAAGAACGTGGTGACATGCTTCCTCTGCTGCTTTCTTGTTCCCTTTGTGAGGAGAAATGTATGGGTTCACTCATTTCACATAACTCTACATTCAGAATATATTCCTTATTGTTTTGTTTATACATATCTTTCTCTTCTAATTTAATGATCTATGTCATGATTTAGATTTTTTTTTCCTCATTCAATTTGTAGATCACAAAAATTGTATTCCTGAGGATGATGATATATCTGTTGTTTCAAATGATGCACACACTTCATTCTGCGGGAAAAGTTGTTGGAAGGTAATAATCCTGGTTTTAAGATCTCAATTCCTTTTCCAAGGATGTGCTTAGTCTATTGCTGTGCAAGTTTTGGAAAAACAAAGGCCTTAATCTCAGACATTATGAGTTTGACTTTCAGTTGTTCATTTATTTTAACGAGCTGTATATGGATAAAATTCTGATATTAAAACTTCTTCTTGCGGAAGTATATTATGTTTTAGAAAGTGAATGATCTCAACTAGTCTTTACATGATTTGTTTTCCAAAACTTAGCTATTTACCCATGATAAGGTGACATGAAAATCCTATCTCCTGTTTCCATGTATTGCACAAAGAGCCTGGCCTATTATCTAGCTAATGATATCTTATCGATGGATCTATGGAGTGCAGTAGTTAGCATTTCTTTCTGCTAAGTGAAACCTTGTCTATAGCAACTTCAGTAATTAGTAATATTAGTGCAGGTCTTCAAGGGGTTGCAGAAGCTTATTTGTGTCAAGAATGATCTGGAAGCTGGATTTTCCTGGAGCCTTATTTGTTGTTTTGATGAAGATTCACCCAAACATCAATGTGAGCTAGTTCAAACAGCTGAGTGCAACTCCAAGATTGCTGTTGCACACGCTATCATGGATGAGTGCTTTCTGCCTATTAAAGATGAAAGAAGTGGCATCAACCTGATCCACAATGTCGTCTATAACTGTGGGTAAGCATCCCTTGGTTCCTGATTGAGTGAAATCTTAATATTTTATTGACAAAAGCTGCTTAATATATTCTTGATGGTTTATTGATATATGGGATGAGAGAATTGGTGGATAACTTTGAAGCCTTTCAAGTTAGTTGATTCATTAAGTTTTCTTTTTTTTTTTCCTGCGTCTGATGGTGGATTAGCATCACAATCCAATCAAATTGAAGGATGGTAATGCAGGATTTCTTGTTTCACTTTGGATAGCTGATTGATATTACCATATGCTTTGTAGGTTGTTTTAGAGTTTAGCTTCCATCAGTTTGGACATTCATGAGGTTTACAAGATTATTGTCACCCTCGAAAACTTTAGTTTACTCGAAGCAAATGGTCCAGCAAGGAAAAGCTTCGGTGCTTGACATGACCTCTAGTAAAGCTGCCAAGAGAACTTCCTGTGAGATTTTATGCCCCTAGGAGAAGTTTATCAGAAGATACTGGTTAATAGGTAGGATCAACTGGATCCTCTTCTGATTCAGCAGAAGGATTCAAGTGTTCCATATGCTTAACTTGTCTTCTATTAGGAACCGAAAGTAGTTTATAAAGTGCTGTTTCTTTTGCAATAACATGACGCTATATGCAGTAACAAGTAGAATAGATTTAGTTTTCAAGAAAGCTAAATAGACCTGTTGGATGTATACCAAGATTGTCTTTATATAACTGTTCTGACTCACTTATGTAAGTCATAGAAAACTAATATTTTCAGGAGGTTACTTATTTTTGAGTTGGGCTGATGAGTTATCTGATAACTAAATATGTCTTTTGCAGTTCAAATTTCAGTCGGCTTAACTACAGAGGCTTTTATACTTTTGTCTTGGAGCGTGGCGATGAAATTATCTGTGCTGCATCCATCAGGTATCATTTTCTAACTTTCATTGCTGTGCGTGCTCCTTGGTGAAATAATGATGAAATCTTGAAAAGCTCTAACAAAATTAACCTGAATAGAATAGCCACTGCTGTTTCCTCAAAATAAAAAAGAATACATGGTACTTGCATGTCAATATTTGTTTTTATTGTCTTATCTTCACAATTAGACAGTATGTAAATTAAGTGCATAGCGAGTGGTATTGAGACCCGTAAGAAAGGTGAGTTGTAAGTTCAACTATACCTAGCTATTACAAGGAAGTGTGGACAAACTATTTTGCCAAATTTGTTACATATATACCATAAATGCTGCCACTTAAGATATGATGGTCCTCAACTTATGCTTTCCATTACAAGTCTTTGTCTTCACCTGCAGTGGCTCTTATGCAGAAGCTTCAAGACTCCTTTCTTGTGCCATTTTGCCTTTTGATGCAATGCAAGTTATCTTGGAAACAGCCTTTTCAGTTGATTCAACATAAACATTGCATATCCAATTTATGTCAAATCACTGCAAAAAGAGAATAACAGATTGTTTAAGAATTGCACTTGATTATTACTGAAATTATCTACTTTCTTGAAATTTTGTGATACTGAATGTCATTTCTCCTTCCTCTAACAGAATCCATGGAACTAAATTGGCTGAGATGCCATTCATTGGTACAAGGAATATGTATAGACGGCAGGGGATGTGCCGTCGACTTCTGACAGGGATCGAATCAGTGAGCTATCATGAATCTTTATTTTTTACATAGTTGTAACATATCTCGAAAACCATAATTTAAAAACATACCTAAATGTTATTTTTGCTATCAAATTCTTTGTGCCTCTTAGGACATGTTTGTTTCATTAGACTTTTAGAGCCCATTTGGATTGAAATTAAAAAATGAGATGATCTCATTTTGGAGTAGTGCCTATAGTTCAATTTTAGTTCAAAATCAAGACTAGCTAGTTTGACTAAACTTGAGATGATCTCAAACTAAATGGGCCTTAAGTTTCAGGGACTTTGAAATTCATGGAACATGAAAGTCCAGTGTTTAATAGACTATACTTTCAAATCCCTGTTTGGCCCATTAATTTGGAAGAAAGTCAAACCAATTTGACTGGATGTTGAAGTGCATGACTTTAGAGTCCCACATGTGACAACAGGTGTTGGATTATAAAATCCCTTTTTCAATTTTTTATATTAAATTACAAATAGACCCCTTAAATCTGATACATTTACAAAAAAACCCTTTGTTGAAAATTACAAAATTATCCTTGGAATCTAATTTTTGTCTAATGAAAAGTCCCATCAAACAAACACTGGATTTTGGAATCTAGAATTTAAAAGTTATTCAAAACAAACTCATCGGTCAAATTTAGAAATCCATAGACTTTAAAATCCCAGGGCTTTGAAATTTCAGAGATTTTACAGTCCAACAACTTGTGCTACCCGAGCCTTGAGTTGAAAATGAATCTTGGAACCAGAAGAAGATATCTAAAATGTATAGAATGATGCCAGGATCTAAGATCGTTGATTCCTGTATTCTAACTAAATTCATTCCTTTTTTTCCCAATAATCATTGGCTGACTTGCTTAATGAAGCTCTTGCATCCAAGTTTTTGCTAAGACAGTGGTTTCCTTTTGTTTTGTTTATTTTTGTTATTTCTTTATTTTTGGTTCTTGTGGTGATTGTATTTGACCAAAATTTTTTTTGATTTCAGGCACTCCTAACCCTCAATGTTGAAAAACTGATTATACCTGCTATATCTGAGCTGACAGAAACTTGGACTACAGTGTTTGGATTTAAGCCTCTTGATATTTCACAAAGACAAGAAGTTAAAACTGTTAATATGTTGGTTTTCCCTGGTACTGGTCTATTACAGAAGGTGTTGCTCAAAATGAATTCAACTGATCATGGTGCTCCAGATAAAGGTAGCTTGGATGTCATTATTTGGTTTTCTTCTTTGTCTTCTTTTGTTGTACAAATGGCTGGTGCTTAAGTTGATCACTTTTTATTTTAACTCCTTGTTTTCTATTCAATGCTTTTGTAGTTGGCAATGCTGAGACTGATGTGGAGCAGAAGCGCACACCAGATATGGTGCAAGGATCTTCTGTACTCTCGCTTGTTGAGCCCAAATCCGCTGCTTCTGATGAAGTTATTACTGAGAAAGAAGTTGAGGTTAAAGACATGGAAACTGATGACCCAGCTTATGTTGCTTCCATGCACTCCACTTGTCTGCTGTCACTTGGTTCTGATGGTTCCTGTCGATCTGATCTTCTATCTCAGAAGTTCCCAAAGACTGTTGCTGATGTGGAGCTGGGTCTTCAGGCTAAGATAATTTATCACAGACCATTGGGGTATGAAGAACTGCTAGTTGATAATTCAGCTGAGACTAAAATAATTCTGCCTAGTGATGGCAATGTGGCTGATAAATGCATATTGGAAAGGGAAAATTCTGGTCTTCTGCTGAACCAACATGAACATGCTGTTGATGATTTGTCAATTGGGATTAGTGTTTTGCCTAATGATGGTAATGCCGATGATAGTTGCAAAGTGTCAACTGTTTTGCCTGATGATGACACTTTGGATAACAATTGCCAGGTGAGAAAAACAGATACTGAGGTTGTGTTAGGCCCTCATGCTATTAGTGATTCTTTGGTAAAATCTATTTTTCAAGATAAAAACGTGTCTCTAGATGCTTCTGCTTCTACTTTACAAGATATGTTGCCTGAAAAGCAGCATTGTGAGGCATATGGTGATTCTATAGTTGGTCATAATCATGACAGAAAATCAAAAGTTTAATGTAACATTGGATTCCGTGGTTAATATGCCTCTTGTACCTCTGGTAGAGTCAAATTCTGATGTTGATATTGTAACATTAGATGAGGTTAAAACTGAATTTGTTGCTGTCGTATCTCAGTCTAGTATGAACAATGGTAATGCTGAGAAATGCACAACAGAGAATATTAGTTGATGAATGTAGATAAAGTGCAAAATCTTTTTGAGTACTTTTGGACTAGATCCTGCAACTGTGGACAAAGAATTCAAACTGCGATCTCATACCTAGTTGGTCTGTCTCTACAGGTAGCTTCTGACTCCGTCTCATTTCATTCTTCTGTATCGATTTGAGTTAAGAATCAATTCATTCATATGTTGACTCTTGGTTCAGGTGATTGCAATTTGCATTTTGTGGTGAATGAATCTTAACAGTAATCTTTAATTTCTCCAGTCCCAGCAATTTGCCTGATACTTTGTCTTCTCTCGATCATTACCATTTCCAAGGCTTCTGCAAACCTGACATCTGAGGTTGCAATGCTGTAATTGCAATATCTTTGCTGCAAGGATGTGATCTTTGGAGAATCGTGAATGGTTTACCAGGTACTGCATCCACCTTGGTTCAGCTTGAGTTGGCAACTGCAGATGAAGTCACTGACTGATATTCTGCTGTGCCTGGTCATATTTCTAGCAAGAGGGAACCTGAGACAAGTATTTTTGAAAACAACTTGAGAATTGATTTTTTGAAGTTCGTTCTAATGTGCTGTCAGCATTGCCAAGAGGCTGCTAGGCTATTTTTCTGAATATACAATTGACTTCAATGATGTGAAAATAGAATATATCTTCAAGACATCTGTATCTGGTTGCTGATTCTGTTGCTGATGGAATCACTGACCGAGATATACATATATGCTAATTGATACAAGCAGGCTGCTTGTCTTGTTGAAAGCAATGGCGATCAACTTTTTCTGATTTTATTTTTCTTCTATATCTCCTCTCCCTTCTCAACCATATCTGTGTTCAATAGGCTTCTTATGAATCATGGGTGCTTGTTTTGCCAGATCTTGGAATGTCCAAATGGAAGATGAGCCAAGCGTAACGCAGAAGGTATCATGATCTTCATCTGATTGAAATTTGGTTTAATGTTGATGATGCTTGGAATGTTAAAATGTAACTGTATTGAAGCTTTGTTATGCAAATTCAGAGACAGTAATTGCTAGCATCTATTCTAGGTGATCAACCTATGCATGATCTTGGATCTACTCAATCAGTTTTACTGTGACATTGACTCAGTTGCAATGTTCTTTGTTATGCAAATTTGAAGATGATGGCAATTGCTAGCATCTATTCTATAACTAGGTGATCAACCTATGGACTGTAGGATCTACTTAATATTGGTTTTGTCGTATCATCCACTCCGTTGCAATGTTCTTTTGATGATATTAATTCTGAATATATTCTGGGCAGGCTTGTGGTTTTGTTTTGAAGGCATCCAGTGCGGGCCTTGCAAAGACTGGGACTGGCTTACCTTCCCTGCTGTACATAATACCTATTTTGACATTATGGGTGCATTATTTTTGCTTTGATGCACCAGAAAATCAGTGTTAACACACTATTCTTGTCACTTGTAAAGGATGTCATTTTGGTATCATTACTGGTTTGCCATAATGAAACTATGTTTCTTTGCACAGTGCTCTGATTCAGTCGCGTATTATGCACGGTGGAAACAGAGAATGAATATTGGATATGTAAAATGAAAATGAACACATTCTATTTTATTTATTAATTTTAGATGCTTAAATTGGTTATTATTGTATGGCAGAAAACCAGGGATATTTTGAATATTTGCAGAATGCCACGTACTATCAAATTAGTTGCCAGATCGCATCAAGTTAACCAAAAAGTCTCAAATATTCTTAATTTTTGTTTTGATCTTTGGCCAAATTATCATCTTTTTAAAGGAAGTGTTTTTAACAAGTAACTACAAAAAATTAATTTTCTTATATTTTAAAATTACAAAAAATTATATCAATTAAAGTATTAAAAAATATTTTATTTTATTTTAATTTTATTGATTAAAATTAGTATAAAAACTTAAATTATTCTCAATTATTTTAGTTTGAACAACTCTTAAATTAATATAAAAATAATTTAATTTATTTTAATTTTTATGAAAGATAGATTGTCCAATGTTATAAAATTAAAAAATAAAAATTTAATTTTATTAAATTAATTATTTGATAATTGTGAACTAGTTGTCCGAAATACAATCAAATTAAAACTAATTGGTTTTTTATATTAATTTAATTGAAAAAAATAAAATAAAATAAAATATTTTTAAATATTATAATCGAAGTGGTCTTTTGTAAATTTATAGTATAAACTATTGGTGATTTTTTGTAAATTTACAATAAGAAAGGTGGTTCATTACTAAAAACTATTAAAAAAAAAGCCCCAAATTTGGATTTATTGGATAGGACAATTTGCTATTTTTCATGTAAAAATAAAAATCCAAATAAAAAAGAGTTTTTTTTGGATTTATTAGTGACAATCAGAATTTTTGTGGTTTTTTTCGCAAATAAATCAATGATGCAACTTTTTTTCCTTCCAAAATATTGGAAAGGCTAAGGACATGTTTAATTACAGAAAACTACTTCAGTTTTCTAAAAAAATCTCTATAGAGATAAAAAATTAGAAATATTGTTCAATAGTAATTTTTTTCCAACTTAAAAAATTAATAACTATTTTTTTATTTTCTAAAATTATATTAGATTTTGAAAAACACTTTAAGAGTTGTTCTTTGAAGTTTCCTTTGGAACTTATTTTCATGAGAAAACATGAGGTTCTCATATTTCTCACTTTTTTTTACCTATTGAATTTTGTTGTTACCCTTTTATTATTATTTGATATTTTATTTATATTCGATTTCTTATTTCTTTTCTAGTCACATGTCTTCTTTCTACTTCGAGTATTTCTTTTTTGTTGTTATATGAAATCCATAACTATATTTCTCTTTTCCATGTGTCCTCTTGTAGTTTTTGGAGTTCGCATTTTTCAGCTGTTATTGATTAGAATAGAAAGAGGGATATTGAACAAAAGCTTGTAGATAAGATTTACAAATTTTACTCAATATTAGTTTTGTATTTTACTGAAATGAACACATTCTTTGTTTTTTTAGAGTTTTTTTTTTGTAGAAATGAAAATATAGAAACAAAGAAAATTAGAGATGAAAAATCAAAAAAAAATTTTGTAATCAAATAGGTCCTAAACTTTTTAATAAAATAATAGAGCTTTTAATAAGCAACCATATGTCTTATTACGAATTTACAAAAAATCACTTATTTTATCACTATTAGCAAAAAATTATTTATTTTATACTATATATTTATAAAAAAGCATACCAATTAAAATATTCACAAAAATATTCAATTGTAATTCAATTTTATCAATTAAAATTTATATTAAAATAAAATTATTATAATTTTATTTTAATATAAATCATTATTAAATTAATAAAAAATAATTTATTATTTTTTAGTTTTTATGAATGATTGGTTGCCTAATTTTATGAAATTCAAAATTCAAAATTTAAGTTTATCAAATCAGTTGTTTGATAATTATGGACCAGTTTTTTAAAGTAAAATTGAATGAAAATAATTTGATCATTTATATTAATATAATTGATAAAATTAAAATAAAATAAAATATTTTTAAAAATATTTTAATTAATGTGGTTTTTTTTATAAATTTATAGTATAAAATGAGTATTTTTTTTTGCTGATAGTAATAAAATAAGTAATTTTACTTAAATTCACAATAAAATAGAGAGTTATTTACTAAAAATTAAAAACAATAAGTAGACAGGTAATTTTGTGAAAAGACCTAAAATTTAAAAATTTCAAGCCTTGATAAAATGGATTATTGGGAGCTATGCGCCAGCCCAGACGCCCAATTCAGGTCTCAAACGAAACCTATAAATATTCTTGCCGCCTTGTTATCCTCTTCTCCGCAACCGCCGTGATTGTGAAACCTTAGCTCACCACCATGGTACTTAATTCCCGATCTCCAAAACCCTAAGGCCTCATTTGGTTTGGAATCCGGATCAGAAAAAGTCTTATTCAGAATTATTTTTTCTTATAAAATTAATATTACGTATTTTACACTGTTATTAAATTAAATTATTATAAAAAATTAAATAATTTTTTGAACTTTAAATTATTGAAGCATTAATTTTAATAAAAAAATATTAGTTTATAAAAGTGGTTCACTAATCTTGATTCTGATCCTAATCTGATTTCGAAGCAAACAGTATCTAAGGCACCGTTTGATTTGAGATCAAAATCAGAATCAAGATCAAGACTAGTAAACCAATTTTATAAACCAATATCTTTTTATTAAAATTAACCATATAATAATTTAAAATTCGAATAACTATTTAATTTTTTATAATAATTTAATTTAATAATATTAATCTTATAAATTATAAAAAATAATTTTAAAAAATATTGATCTTCCAAACCAAAAGCTTCCTAATATCTCTCTCATTTCCTTCTCGTAATTTTGATTTTTCTCAATTTTCTCACGGTTTTCGTACGCGAATTCTCGCAGTCTCTGGTCGCGAACGAGGATTTCCAGCACATTCTTCGCGTGCTGAACACCAACGTCGATGGCAAGCAGAAGATCACGTTTGCGCTCACCTCCATCAAGGGCATCGGCCGCCGCTTCGCCAACATTGCCTGCAAGAAGGCCGACGTCGATATGAACAAGCGGTATCGATTCGTTGATCTGGTTTTTGTTCGGGTTCTGTGGATCTGTGAGCTTAGGGTTTGGATTCGGTGCGCTTTCTGCAGGGCCGGCGAGCTCTCCGCGGCGGAGCTGGATAATTTGATGACTATTGTGGCGAATCCGCGGCAGTTCAAGATCCCGGACTGGTATCTCAACAGGAAGAAGGATTACAAGGACGGGAGGTACTCCCAGGTCGTCTCCAATGCGCTGGATATGAAGCTTAGGGATGATCTCGAGCGCTTGAAGAAGATTAGGTCAGTTTTCTCTTTTCACCGGTATTTTGGTGTTTTTTTTAGAGATAATTAGGTATACCTGTAATTAATCTTAATTACCTATAATTTTTGTAATTTCTGAACTACTCAAACCCCTTTTCTCAAATATTTAATTACACCCCATATTGTTATTTAATCAAAATTTTCTCAAAAAATTCTGATTTTACCCTCGATTATTTTTATAATTCTTATCTTTTATTATTTAACACCCTGAAATTCGGTTTTTTACAAATAACACTTCAAAATTATTTTAATTTATAGAAAAGTCCTTAAAATTCAGATTTTTGCAAATAACACTCCGAAATTATTTCGATTTATAGAAAAGTCTTTGAAATTATTGCGACGGCGGCGAGGGTGGCAGCGCACGGACAGCGACACCAGAGGCCAGCGGCAGGAGCAGAGGCCGAGGCCGGCGCGTCGGCGCTCCGGCACGCGGGCGCGGACGGCCTCGGCATGCGGGAGATTGCCGTCTGGTCGCTGCCCTGCGCCCCCCACGCTGTCGTTGCTCTGCGCTGCGCCCCCCATGCCGTCGCCGTCGCCGTCAGTGCTCGCCCCTTGCTCTGCCCTCGCGCCGTTGCTGCCCTGCCGGCGAGAACACCGCCATCCCGTCGCTGACGTCGCTACCGCCCTCTTTCGTCCTCGGTAAGCCACCACCTCCTTCTGAACCCCCCCTTCCCGAACCCCCCCTTTCCTTCGCGGCCGAGGCCGGCGAGGATGCTCGGCAGAAGAAGGCCGGGTGGCGAACGTCTGCGCGTGATAGCGCCCTGGCGTGGACGCCGGAGGTCGGGTGGTCTCGGCCATCCGCACCGCGCGCCCTCGAGCCAGCGTCTGCCAGCCGCCCGCCGCCGGACGGCCTCCGACTCTCCCCACCCCTCTCCCCGCCTGACGGCCTCAGACCCCCTCCTGTTTGACGGTCTCGGACCCCCTCCTCGCCCGACGGCTTCGGACCCACCCACTGCTCCCACGCCGGCCCCCAAACGGCCTCCGACACCAGCCCACCCCACCCCACCCCCCACCCCCCCCAACCCCCCCGCCCAGCCCGCCCATGGCCTCGGACCCCCTCCCCGCCGACGGCCTCGGACCCACCCACCACTCCCGTCCCCGCCTCACTGCCTCAGACCCCAACCACCCCCCGCCCTTCCCACCAAGCCACCTGCCACAATTCTTCTATCTATTTTTTATATCTAATTTTTGATATTGTGTATTTACAGATGGCTGATTCAGAGAATCTGGTACGATTTGTGCTCCGTTATGGAGGATATTGGAAGAAAGTGGAATATACTCAAAAAAGAAAATATATATTTGGTAGACAAAAGTCTTTACTGATTGATATAAGAAAATACACATTTACAGAATTATAGACTGAAGCCTGTAAATTGGTCAAAGTAAGGACAAATGAGTTACTTGTGATCAAGTATTTATATCCAAATAGCAGTCCTTCAATTTATATGTCAATCAGCAGTGAAATTCAGCTGGAAGCAATGTGGACAGTAATTTAAGACTTGAAGCATAGCAATATCTATATATCAGTGGAGGACATAGACGATCCTTTATCAGTGTTGCTGCACCAAGGTTGACTCCTTTGACAGGAGAATCTTCTGTGTATCACAGTGTGCAAAGAGATGAATATATTGATTCAGATTTAGATGATTGTCCTTCTGATTCTAATTTTCATAGTTTGATGTATTCTTCTGATGATGATGAAGATGATGAGGAGGAGAATGATAATGATGAGTTAGTTGCTGAGCAGGAGTAAGAAAATATAAGACAAGGCGAAGAAGAAGGAGTAGAAGACAGAGCGGAAGATGATTTATTACCTTTACTTGAAGATAATTTGAATGACAATATTTTAAAAATAGGAGACATATTTGAAGATGTACATGCATTCAGATTGGCTCTTAGACAATACTGTATTGTGCACAGATTTCAGCCTTTATTTGTGAAGAATGATCGTAACAGAGTAACAGTCAGATGTGCTTCTGCGAATTACCGATGGAAGCTTCATGCTTCAGAGAGATCTGATGGTTCAGGTTTTCAGATAAGAAAAATGAAACCAGTTCATACTTGTATTGCTGTTAATACTTCTGAAAATAAAATGGCAAATGCTGAATGGGTAGGCAGCCAAGTTTTGCATTGGATGTGTGTTGACAAGTAAATCACAGTCAAACAAATACAGAATATGATGAATGAAAAATACAGTCTCATACTGACTTATATGCAGGCATGAAGGAGAAAAGACTATGCTTACAGGATTATTCATGGCAATGAAGAAGAATCTTTTAATTTGTTTCATTCGCTGAAGGCAGAGTTGGAGAGGAGGCATCCTGGTAATATTGTGCATATTGCTCAGTGTCCAGATATGTCTTTTCAGAGATGTTTTATGTCACTATATACTTGTAGGAGAGCTTTTCTTACTGGATGCAGACCTATAATGGGAGTTGATGGATGCTTCTTGAAAAGAAAATATAAAGGCACATTGCTTTCAGCTTGTGGAATTGATGGGGAGAATAACCTAATTTCAGTTGCATTTGCAGTTATAGAAGGAGAAACATACCAATTTTGGTTATACTTTCTACATAATTTGCAATGGGTTATTGAAAATTTGAATAGTTTGGCTATTATTTTAGATAGGCAGAAGGGTCTTTCTGATGTTGTGAAGAATATTTTTCCATATGCTGAGTATAGAGCTTGTATAAGGCATGTGATTGCAAATTTGAAAAGATCCTACCCTGGGAAAAGGTTAGAAAATTTGATTTTTAATGCTTCAAATGCATTTTTGCCTACTGAATTCGTGAAGTACATGGAAAGGATTAAACAGCTATCTATACCAGTTTGGTAGTACATGAAAGAAATAAATGATTTTGCATGGAGTAGAAGTCACTTTGATTATTTAGTGAAATGTCATTTTGTGACTAATAATAGTTTTGAGTCATTTAACAATTTTATTCAGAATGGCAAGGAGCTTTCCTTTCTTGAATTACTTGATTTCATCAGGCAGAAGATAATGGTGAAATTTGCCACAAGAAAAAAATGAAGGATCCCACTGGTCTGAAAAACTAGTGCCAAGAATAGAAGTTTTTATTAGGAAAGTTTCACAGGCACGAGGCGGATACCGTATCTGGAGGTCTTCTAATGATATTTCAGAGGTCAGTGATCCTGCAGGCCGATGGATTGTGGATATAAAGCAGAGGATTTGTGACTGTAGGCAATGGCAGCTGATAGGAGTGCCTTACGTTCACGGTATTGTTCTTCTCCTTGATGTTCGACTTGATCCTATTGATTTTGTTGATGACTACTACACTCTGGAGACATACAAAAAGAGTATATGATGTTCTTGTCACTCCATTGCCAAGCAAGTAACTTTGGGTGTCTGTGTCAAATGCTCTGCAAGTACTTCCTCCACGTTCAAGGAGGCAACCTGGTAGGCCTAAGAAGAAAAGGATTAAGGATTTAATGGAAATATCAAGTAGAGCAATATATACTTGCAGTAGATGTGGTCAGCTGGGACACAACAAGAGAGCGTGTAAAGAGACTCTTGGACTACAGCAACAAATTGATGTTTCTGGATCTAGCAGTAATCAACAGTCAGTGGGAAACCAATATGTTGGAGAATGTGGCAGGGGAAGAGGAAGATGAAGGTCTACCGTAATGACTTCAAATTTTAGTATGGATTTACCATGTGAGTTTTTCTTTTAAAAAATTGACAATTTTTTTCTTATTTTATGTGATTTTGAAACAATACATTAATAAATGTCACTGTGTTTTTTTGTAGGAAGTTCGTCAGATCTCTAGTATCAATTTTGATTGGGTAAACTGTCTTCTCGAAAATGATGAGGATGTCATGTTGCTTGGTTATCATAACTATGAGTGCATTCTGTTTGCAGGTACATATTTCTGCTAGATAGACTGGGGAGAGTTAGATGACAAGGTTTTGGATTGGCGACTCAGGAGGAACTGTCATATCTTTTATCATCCACCTCTCTTTTGTTAAATGAGAAATGAGGAGTGTTATTTTAGACACTTGTTTCGTTAATGTTCTTCAAATTCTGATTTATAAGGAATAATGGAAGGTTTCCTTTTTTGGTTGAATAATGGAAGGTTTCCTTTTGTTGGACAACAACAGAACTTATTATATTGTTTTGTGTCGTGAACTTTCTAACTGCTATTGCTATCTGATTACTGATTAGGCTAAATTGTTCTAGCAAGCTGAAAGCTTCTATTATCGTTCTGGCAAGCTATATGTTATAAAATCTCAGGAATGATTGTCATTCATTAGGAAGTGGCTTTCTTTATCATCTCCAGTTTTACATAAATAGGATTTATCCTTTTGGTGGGAGATCTGGATCTGGTATGATTTCTCTCTGTACTCTTTCTTTAGTTATTTCAAAACTTAAAATTTAAAATTACAAGTTTCATATTGTACATTTAAAAAAGATCCCTTGATTATTTTTTTAATAAATAAGTCAATATTTTAATCATATTTAATATTAAATTTCACAAAAAAAAGACAGTGAAGGTTTTTAAATTTAAAATTTAAAATTACATATTTAATATTTTTACATTTAAAAATAGACCACCTTTAATATTTTTATTTATAAATAAGTCCAAATTTTATTTATTTTATAAGTAAATTTTACAAATAAGTCATTGAAGGTTTTAAAACTTTAAATTAAAAATTACAAGTTTCATATTGTACATTTACAAATAGATCCCTTGATTTTTTTTAATAAGTCAATATTTTAATCATGTTTAATATTAAATTTTACAGAAAATACAGTGAAAGTTTTAAAATTTAAAATTTAAAATTACAAGTTTACTATTTTTACATTTAAAAATAGACCACCTTTAATATTTTTCTTAATAAATAAGTTTAAATTTTATTTATTTTATAAGTAAATTTTACAAATAAATCATCGAAGATTTCAAAACTTAAAATTTAAAATTACAAGTTTCATATTATACATTTACAAATAGATCCCTTGATTTTTTTTAAATAAGTCAATATTTAAATGATTTTTAAAATTAAATTTACAGAAAAGACAGTGAAAGTTTTAAAATTTAAAATTTAAAATTACAAGTTTACTATTTTTACATTTAAAAATAGACCACCTTTAATATTTTTATTTATAAATAAGTCCAAATTTTATTTATTTTATAAGTAAATTTTACAAATAAGTCATTGAACGTTTCAAAACTTAAAATTTAAAATTACAACTTTTATGTTGTACATTTACAAATAGACCCCTTCAATATTTTTATTTATAAATAAGTCTATATTTTTTTATCATATTTTAAGTAAAATTTTACAAAAAAGACATTAATGATTTTTAAATTTATAAATACAAATTTAATATTTATACATTAAAAAATAAACCCTTAATTTTTTTTTTAAAAAGTATAAATTTTCCTTATTTTAAAACTAATTTTTACAAATACACCCCTCGCCGGACCATCGCCGGCCGGCGTCCGTGCCCGCGCGCTTGGGACGGAGGCCGAGGCAGGATGGCGCGTCGGCCTCCGCCTCCACTCCCGTCGCCGGCTCCCGCCCGCCTCCGCCTCCGCTCCCGCTCTCCCGGCCTCCGCCTCCGCTTCCCCCCGCGCGCTGCCACTCTCGCCGCCGTTGAATTTCGGGGACTTTTCTGTAAATCGAAATAATTTCCGGGAGTTTATTTGCAAAAATCCGAATTTCGAGGACTTTTTTGTAAATCAGAGTTATTTCGGGGTGTTATTTGCAAAAAACCGAAATTCGGGACGTTAAATATAAAAAATAAGTTTTTAGAGTATATTTGTAAAAATAACCGAGGGTAAAATCGAAATTTTTTGGGAAAATTTTGATTAAATAACAATCAGGGGTGTGGGTAAATATTTTCGAAAATGGGGAGTGTGGGTAATTCCGGAAATTACGGGAGTTGTACGTAATTAAAACTAATTACAGAGACTTATACGTAATTATCCCTTTTTAAAATGTTGAGGAGAAAATATACAATTCCATAAAAATTTAAAATTATATATATAATTTTTTTAATTTAATTTTTTTTTTATAATTTGACTAGATTTTAAGTATTATATGTAATTGACTAGAGTAAAAATCATTTGTTATTATGCATCCACCGTGAATCGGTTGTAGAATTCCTTTTGCCAGCCTATCATGATAATGCCTTTTTTTATTTATATGTCCTTTTAGAACCACAAAATGCTTGTAGCCTACAAAAATCATATTCGCACAGATGAGGAGTGTGTTTGCGAAAAAAAGAACCCTGGGAACAGGAAGGGTCGCAGGGACAAGGTTGTTGATTCCCCCTCCATGCGGTATGGCTGCACGTCTCATGTCTTCACCCGGACTACCTGTTCCCTCTGCACAAGCAAACCCCACAAACGTGTCTGCTGGCTAGCCACCTACCCCTAGGGCTGTGCATTATTCGGTCAAAACCGAATTAATCGATCCACCGAAACCGAATAACCAATTCGGTTCGGGTTATTCGGTTCTCGGTTCGGTTTCGATTTTGAAAAAAAAAAATTTAAAATTCGGTTCGGTTTCGGTTTCTGATTTTTGAAAACCGTAAAAACCGAACCGGACCGAATTATATATATACCTATATACTGCGGTTAGGTTTCGATTTTGGGCTAATCGGCTCAAACAGCTGGGCCGAACCCGGAACCCTAGATAGCCTATATAAGCTGCGTTTTCTCAGAGCGGTTCGCCGCTCTCGCTCTCACCTCTCGCTTCAGCCCTAACCCTAATCCCTCTCGCTGTCGGCGACTCGGCGCTCTCGCTCTCGCTGCTCTCGCCGCTCTAGCTCTCGCCGCTCTCGCTCTGGCTCTCGCCGCTTTGGCTCTCGCCGCTGCGGACCTGCGGTGCTGCGCCTTCATCCCTGCAGCTTTCATCCACCCCCGGACCCCCCTCCTTCTCTGAGGCTCTGAGTCCCGACGCCTCTCTCTGGTCGACGCTCTGAGTTTCAATATCTAATTTTTTTACGACGGATTAAGTTGCAAGGTGAGGGTATTTAGGGTTGATTTTTTGTGAAATTAAATTAGGATTTTTTGATTTCATACGATTTTATTGTTAACCCTTTCGTCCACGGTCCACCCCCACCCCCCCCCCCCCCCACCCCCCACCCCCCCCACCCCCCCCCCTTTTTTTTCTCCCTCTTCTCTGAGGCTTGAACTCCCAGTCCCGATGCCTCAATATCTCTCTGGTCGACGCTCTGAGCTTCAATCTCTCATTTTTCTACAATGGATTAAGTTGCAAGTTGAGAATATTTCGAAAATTATGAAATTTAGGGTTGATTTTTTGTGAAATTAAATTAGGATTTTTTGATTTTATACGATTTTATTGTTAGATCAGTAAATTCTCAGTTCCGATTTTATTGTTAGTACTCCTCTGCAAATTGTTTTGTAGACTAAGGAGCGAGGAACTCGTAAATTTGTTGAGAAGATTCATGGCAAATAACACCTTTTCGTGGCTCTGTCTTTTGTTCTCATTAATTTTTTCTTTTTTCGGTTTTTCAGAATGCTTAGCATATTGACCTCCCAAAAAATAAGAAAAATACAACTATAGCACTTGGTATTTTGGCAAAGGAATAGCTGTAAGGTTAAAATACAACTATAACACTTTGGATTGCAGAGAAGCAATATTGTTTACATGGAGCCATGTCAGTTCCCACAAACCATCTCTGCCAATAGTACTCCTCTTCGCAAGGATTCCTTTAGCTTTCATTACGAGTAATGTGTTTTTGAGGAGTTCTGGTATCAATTCTTGGAGCTTCTCACTCTTCTTACCCCTAAATTTGGCCGTCATGAACTTTTCCATATGACTAAGAGACCCTAGCCAGAGGTTGCAGAAGCTGCTCACTCTTGCTAGCTCTTCCAGCAACTGCAAGAATACCTTGGAGAGTAATTTTATGGAATGCAAAAATGTACCTTCCATGTTCCTGTAATCTCTGTGCGTGGTTCTGAATAGTCTAACATGTCATTGAGCAGTGGAAATATAACAAGATCAAAAGCCTGCAACCATGATGTGATTGATAGGCAAACTCCTTCGAATCCTACAAGGCATCTCTGCAGTGATGAGACTGCGTGATTCCTCACTTCTTCTCTCTGATCCAAACACACCTTTCTCAATGCTTGCACCAGCCTCAACCACATCTTCCTAATTCCTTCTGATATTTTCTCTGCTTCCCCAACAGTGACCCTGGTTTCACAAAACCAGCATGCAAGAGACTTCACTGACTCAGCCATGAGATCCAACGCACGAACAGATCTATCTGTTAGCAACACTTGAGACTCAGCAAACTGTCTCGAGGGTTCCACACACAGAATATAATTGGCTGGTGAAAGTTGTGCTCCTTCAGACATCGTAAACACCAAAGCTTCAAAACCCACTTCAGAAGCTTCTGGATGACGTGCAGTGATGGAAAGCAAAGAAGTGATGGTCCACCAACCCATTTGGGATTTTATGTGGGTAGCATTCGCCTTCAACAAACGTGTGACCTCCTGTGCGACGTTCTCAGCGACACGGGCATCCAGTTTAAGAACTAACTGCAGAGACCTCAATAGCTCATCAGCGAGGTTTTCTTTGTAAGGTAGCAACCTCTGACAGATGCGGAGGAGTCCAAAGACTGCCTTTTCAACAAGAGCACAAGGCATCACAGTAGACTGGACAATATTGGCAATATACTCATAAACGTCCTTCCATAGAAGAACGATTCGTCCTCAGTTGTTTAGGGTGATAGCAATGAGCAGCTCCAAGCAGAAAACTGCTGTGTCTTCATTTCAGGTGAATTGGTGACTTTTTGAGGCCGACTTCCAGCCCAGATAAGGGCCCTGGCAAGCTGCAACAATGAATCAACCTGCAGGAACTAGTTTTCTGTGAAAATACTGTCAATATGGCTCTTCTGTATGGTTTCACGAGTTCTCTGGTGCGCAGCTAGCTGTTGTTCTGTTGGTTGTAACCTAGGTTCCTCAGCGTCAAGAGACAAGAGCTGGGCTAAACCTCCCCATCAGTCCAGGGGATCTTCGAGTGTCCATTGCTGGACTATGAGAGGTAGAAAGAGAGGCTCGAGCAGGCTTCTCACGGATTGTATTGGAAGCACCTGTGGATCATCAGCTGCATCGCTAGCAACTCGGGCAGGAAGAAGGCCAAGCTTGTGCAGACGCAAGATGCAATCCAGTACATTTCTCCACCCAGTGAGAATAAAATCTCCATACCTATTTGCAATAC
Source organism: Trichopus zeylanicus subsp. travancoricus (assembly GCA_005019695.1). Taxonomy (NCBI): domain Eukaryota; kingdom Viridiplantae; phylum Streptophyta; class Magnoliopsida; order Dioscoreales; family Dioscoreaceae; genus Trichopus; species Trichopus zeylanicus. The sequence continues at coordinate 1,675,275 of RXID01014214.1, forward strand.
TAAAAACTGTCTCAGTGGCCATCCCTGCTTTTATGTAATTTCGAAAGGCTGTGACTGGCTCCTCAACCAGAGATGTGCTCAAAAGGGTGGTGAATTTACAAAGTGATACAACTAGATCATCCGGCACCTCTTCGAGATGATAGGATGCAGATATCTTGGCCACAGCCAAGAAGCCATCCGCACATGTTAGAAAAACTTCTTCGTGCTCAGCATAATAAAACACAACTGAAATAGCAGCAATGATCAGGTCTGACATGTTTGCAAACATATGACAATCAAGAAAAGGCCTGGAATCACAGATGATGTATGGAGATGCCTTCTTTGACTTCCTCATCAAATAAATCCATCGATTAGGGGACATCTCAGGGAAACGAACGCCCTGGTCAGGAATGGTCCTTATCTCATTCTTACAAATAGAATGGTAGAGCTCTGACAGGAATTCCCTTGGGAGATCATTCCCACCATTGATATGGTGGTTATTTCGGATAAAATCCTCTTCAGTCATCTTCGTCATCTGCACATTATGCTGATCTGTGTTGAGCAATATAAGGGAGTATGACAATAGTAGGGCAGCGTCCTTGTTGGCGAGGATCTGAGGTGATTGCTCATAATATCGGTCTGCGAAAGCTTCGAGTACCCTCTGAATATTCTGCGACTCACCTGGGAGCCTAAATGTCTCCAGAAAGAGCCTCAAAGCGGTAACAAGATTCATGCCTTCAAAATCAAATGTACCAGCAAATTCAGACACAAAACTCATCATGGTTACCCAGGAAATCCCCAACTAGGTTCTTAACCAGACCAGCAGTGTATCTGAAGAAGCAGGCCACACTGAGGGTCAAGCTTTTCAGGCAAGAGGTGCGTACCTTGCAGGAACTCCAACCCCTTCTTTGGATTCCTGTCGAAGTCCCTGGGCTCATCCCAGTGTGCTCCACAATATTCAATAAAGAACACAAGAAGTGGAAAACCTCAACTATGCAAGGAATCCCATATGCTTCCATCATGCTATCGGGCATTTCTACCCCTAAAACTCCATCATTTCCAAGGTTTCTACTTCCATTCTCCACATGTCCAACTCCTAAAGCTTGCTCCTTGTCAACCCCACTCATCTACAATAATAAAAACCTCCACTTTTCACACTAAAAATGGACACAGTAAATGAATTTTGCTTCAGGAAGAGATTTTTACCTCTCCATTGGACAATGCTGGCTGGCTGTGGCTCTCAGCGACAAATGGAAGCCGCGAAAAGATGTATCGGAAGAGTACATGCATGTTATGGCGCGAGATGCGCTGGAGGAGCTCCCCCTTGGTCCCGGCCTGATGAACCATGCAGAAGCAGGTGTTGACAACGGTGCAGATGTGCTGGTTGCTTAGCGCCACCGCTGCAGCGCTCCTCAAGGCGGCGAGCAGCGTCTGCAGGATCTTCATGAGCACGGCCTCCTCCGACGCTGGGTCAGTGACCTCAAAACCTGCAGCTTGTCACGGAGTCCACCACCACCCGAATCGTATCGCCGTCCCCGGACCCGAACGCGTCGTCAAGCGTGAGAATCTTGAAAACCGCCGAGAGCGCCGCGCTGGTGATCGGGGCACAGGTCTCGTCGGACAGGATCACGTCGAGGAAGGGCTGGAGGAAGGCAGCACGGTTGAGGAGGGGGGGGGGGGGGGGGGGGGGGGGGGGGGGGGTTTGCGCGCGGGGTGGGGGCGCGGTGGGGGCTGTTGCGGAGATGGTTGCAGGAGAAGAGATGGCGGTGGAGGGATTTGAGGGACTGGACCAAAGGGTGGTCCACTTGGTCATCCGCAGCGGAGGGGAGGTACCGGGCCCCGCCAGCCCCGGCGCCGCCCCAGCGGACATTGCGTCGCATAATGGCCAGGACGGCGGCCACCTCGGTGTTGATGATGCAGGACAGACATGCCCCAGAAATCCCCAGCGACGACATGGCGTCCGGTGACTCCTCTTTGATTGGGTTAATGGCGGGATTCTGGAGGCGGGAACGACCCATTGAGGCGAGGGATTTGGTGGGAAATCGGAATCTGCGGGGTGGTAGATCGCCACGTCTCTGGATAAGAAACCAGATTTCGAGAAAGAGAAGCAGAAATCGCGGCGCTGTTGGAGATCTGCAAGGAGGAGCTCAACCGCTTCGTCGAACTCTGCTGCTGCTTCTTCTTCGTCGTCTTCTTCTTTGCTGAGGAGTTCGGAGCACGGAGGAGGGGATTCGTTGTTGCAGCGGTCGACGTCGTGTTTCGTCGTTCGGATTCGTGGAAGTCTGGTCTCGATGCAGAATTGGAGGTAATTAAATATAGCCCATCTGTCTTGTATAAATTTTCAAAGCCACCCTCATGGGTTCTGATGGACCGGGTCGGGCCTAGCCCACTGCTCGGTGAAGAAATCGAATCGGACCGGCCAAATCGCGGTCGGCGCCGACCAACCATCCGATCCGTCCAACGAAGCTAGAGAATCCGTATCACGAGGCAAGCGGGAATTTGGTCATACAAGCAGGTCTTCGGTCTAGTTGGCACCGCGGAAAATAATATCGAACGTTATAAGCATTGTTGGAAATGAATAGCGAATGGTAGGACGGAACTCGTAGATATTTTAAAATCGGAATGGGAGTGGTTTGGAATCCGGAGTTGGTGTTGGAGTCCCAGTTCTCTCTTCTCTAGACGATCTCGCCTGAAACCCTAGCTCTCTAGATCAGCGAAATCAGCAAATTCAAGCTTTAGTTTTCTCTGTGAATCTCTTCTGTTTCCCCTGAGATTGATTCGCTTCGGTTACCGATCAATTTCGTGCTCTTTTGAGGAATTTGATATCTTAAACGGAGGCCTCCGGTTTCGATTCCAGCACTGGATTAGATCGGCGATCTGTGAGTTTCAATCTTCATTTTTTGGCTCTTCGATCTGTCCTCTTTATGATCTGTTGTTTTTGTTTTTTCTGTTGATATCCATCCGTTGTTTTTAGGTTTTGGTGAAAGTAATCTTTGAAAAAGAAGCAAGGGGATTGCTTTACATTGTTTTCCTGCTTCAATTGGATTCAAATTTCGGTGTTTTTGAGTGTTCTGTTGTTGAATCCCAAGGTTTGCAGTTTGTCGAGTTGTTTCTCGGGGGATTGGGGTGAATTTTCGCATGGTAGATGTAAATGGCTGTGCATTATTTTTCTTTGCTAGGTTTTGGTCATAATTTGATGCAAAGAAGGCTATTTAGATCAATATTCCGTTCTGGTTTCTCTGAAAAGTTCTGGCTTTGGAAATGGAGACGTTGGTCATAGCAGGGCAGCAGCACCGGAATCAGTGTTACAGTAGAAAGAACTACAAGGGCTCTAATGGATTCTATGCTTCTCCGCCCAGACGTTCCAAAGGAATCAATTACTGGAGCTTTGAGTCGAGCTCCGGCTTTCTCCAGACTCCGCCTTCATACCCCAACACATTTTCCAGCTTTCAGGAACACAAGTTGCCCTTTGCTCGGTCGGAACCTCCCAAAAAGGGAAAGCGTATTGCTCCCATCACCTTAAAACAACGACCATTTCCTTCTAAAGATGCCAACTTTACTGATGATTGCTCTTGTTCTGAGCTCTGGGCCGGACCTGCTTACTCTAACTCGCCACCTCCGAGCTCCTTGCCCATTCCCAAGTTCTCGCTCCGCCGGAAACGCAGCTTTTCTCTTGAGCTGCCTCTGATTTCCTCTGCCGGTATAACTCAGCCCTTGTCAAAGTCGGCACCGCCGTCCCCTACAAGGGAGGGTCACTCACAAGACACTGATATCTCTCCCGACATCGCCTCTGCCACGGAGAATCTTCGGCGCATTCTCCACCTAGACAATACTGATGACTGAATTCTAGCATGGAATGGGGCGTATGTATAGTTTTAGAGTAGGGAACTGTTGTCAAGTCAGGTGCATAGGGTGTTGAACTAGTTGGTGCGCATCTTGTGATTTAGGAAACATGTCTTTATGTCTTGTTATGAGTAGCCTAGCATATTGTCTTTTTAAGTCTACGGTCAGTAAGTCTCTCCTTGAAAAATATTAGAAACTTAAACTTATTCAGTATGCATATCCTATCTAGTACTAGGATAGTATGTGACGTCTTTATATAGCATAGTTTTCTGGTAGATTTAGTTTCTCTTTGAATTTGCATATGTAATTCCGCACAACTCTTGTGTTTGCATTGTTTCCACCTCTTTCTCTCTTCTTGCTCGTTCTCTAGTTAATTCTGACTCATCTATGGTGTTCCACTAGAGCACACTGTGCTCCTTGCCACTTTTTCTGGTTTTTTTGAAGGAGAAAGTTGGGAGGGGAACTGACAAAGATGTTTCCTATTCTCTTATTGTTTCCATCTCCAAGCATATAGTTACTAGTTGTCATGTCGCCTGTATTGTTGTTCTTTACTTCCCATTCCCCTTTGAGACTTAGGTTTTGCATATGCTAGTGAATTCAGTTTCAAGCTTCCAATGGTGTGGTGGGTTAGTCTTGTAAGGCTGACCATTCTTGAAGGCTTCTCTGAGTAAATAAATAGGTATGGTATGTACCCTTCTTTTCCATTTGTCTTTGTGGTGTTATTCTTGCCTAATTACATTAAATCATCTGTGAAGTGCTGCTTTTCCTGCTGCAGGACACTGCTGGTCTGAGAAGGTGGTTGCAAGAACATGCTTCATTAAGGCAGTCGCAGCAGTGAACTTGATTCTGCCTGTGCTTTTTGTGTGGACTTAATTTCTTGGCAGTATGCTGGCTTCTACTTGTCATTTGTTTCTTTCTGTAGGTGATGAAATGCAAGCACCAGAACGATATTATCATTTCTCTCTTGCTTGCAGTATTCATTCTATGTGATCAATCACCTTTCCTTCTTAGACCCTTTGGCTTTGGTTTATGTATCTTGTTGTTGCCCCTTTGGCCTTAGTTCTGAATAATCTGGAAGTTTTGTACTCAAAATCATTTTTGGTGATTAGGTTTTCATTAGTCATTTCCTGTCTTCTCTGGTCTATTTATTTGTTTATCTTCCAGCATGGACCACCACAGCGCGGTCAACTAAGGTGTCTTTTCCTTGTTTTTCTTCAGTCAATCCAACCCGTGGGCAACTTTATGGCATATTTGATTTTCTTTCTCTACACTTCTATTTGTTAAGAGAAATGGAAGCCAACCAAGGGCAAGAAGAGGCCATCAACAAGCCACCGTCACCCTCCGCCTCCGACTACAATGCTGAGGCCTTCATGTCATTGGCCTCCAGCGTCCTGGTCCACACTCCTCTTCCAACGAAGAAACCATAACCTACATCGGCGACCACATCCTTTTTCACCCATTCTACGGCGCCGTCGGTCACCTGGCGGGGTCGGTATCAGTCGAGGCAGGCAGCAGCCACGGTGAGCAAACAAGGCATCGGTGGGATACCGACTAGCCTAGGAGCACTGGGGCCAGGGGATCACCACCAAGGCACTGAAGAAGGCGGCGACTGCTGCGTTTGAGGAGTGGCCATGGTTGGAGAGGATTGAGGCAGTAGCGGACATGGAGAACCCGGCGTCGCAGCGAGTGCTGGAGAAGGCTGGGGTTCAAGGAGAGGGTGCTCAAAAAGTACATAACGCTCAAGAGCGAGAGCAGAGACATGGTGAGCTTGTTGGCTACTGATCATGTTGGTTGATGGTAGTGTCGAAGGAAAATCAAATTAAGATAAAATGAAAGCTTTTATCTTCAATTAAAACACAAGGCCAGCATCATCACCAGCGAAATAACGATGCACGACCAGATCTCTCACCCTACCGCTCAGCACCATATATACCTCCTGAGCACCCCTTCTCTCTTTTTTACTTGGAATTTTTCCGGATTGCCTTTTTATTATAATATTTATTATAGGTTAAACTATTGTCTAAAATGTGAATAAATCCAACTACCGCTAAATTTAAAAAAATTGCAAAAATCTACTTATAACTATTTATTATTTACAAATTTGTATTTTCATTATTTATCATCAAACTCTATTAAGATCAACTGAGGTTTTTATACATTTTTAATGCAGCCATAGAAATATTAATTTTGAGTAATTTTCAACCCATACGGAGTCTGAGAAAGTGCGAAAAATTAAGCATAACGTTATCATCTTGATTATTCAGTGAATGAAGTTTAAGCTCGGGAACTACGTCTCCTGCGATCACAAACTGAGAATCACAATTAATACCTTACAATGATATTTCTAATGTCTTGTAGGTACCTATATTTTCAAATCTTCTAAAAAAACCCTACTCAATTGGATCATCAAGGCTCGATAAAAAATCCAAGTTATTAATTTTTTTTAAAAAATAATTAAAGCTAAAAATTCTATTCATAAATATTTTAATATTTTATAACTCACTTAATCTCGTCAAATAAAATATTTTAAAAATATTCTGTAATTATAATATATTTTAATTGGAGTATATTTTTACAATCTATCCCATAACCTGAGGAAAAAATATATAATTTTAAAGTTTTAAGTATAAATATATACTTTAACAAGTTTTTAAGTAACTATATACAAAAAGACCTGAAAATATTTGTTCGCTGAGATACCCTTCGAAACATGTAAATTATGTACACACCCATATAAAATTGTAATTCTTTACATCTATCAAAATTTAAGAAAATTGCACAAATATCCTTGGCAATACTTTCTATTAAGTTTCACCTGGATCAAATATCCTCTTTCAACTTATCACGTCAATAAGATAAAAATCAACCATAGAAATAATTATACAAAATTTGCCAATATTTTTGGATATATAAATGTATAAACGGAATTCAACTTATGGCATCAATAAAGGCAATTGCTTTTGATAAAAACCAACAATAACTATACAAAATTTCTGAAATGATAAATGATAATATCTTCTTTCTTGTTCTTCATTCCTCCTCCTCCTCTTCTTTTTTCTTTTGAAATATGCAAACAAGCCATTTGGAACTCTCCCCATCCTCTTATCACCAAAGTTGTCATACCGTAAATCCAAAAATTATAGAATCAGATATATGACAATGTTGCACATTTATAAGACCTTAAATTTGTATATATAAAACTTTATAAAAGTACACATATAACTCCAAAAAATAAATTTTGATAATGAGTTATTTTACCATAACCTTATATGTTCACAAGCACTAAAACAAACAAATCTATTCTGAATTCTCTTATCACTGGACAACTTAGCTAATATCCAAAGACTTATATTTAGTGATCAAAATCTATATGAGAATAAGCTATTATGTGTTAAAGTAATATTTTACATATATAGTAGTATATAATTTTACAAATTTAGTTTTAAATAGAATCAAATTCTTTTAGGTTTCAAACAAGTATCACAAATATAATTTTCTCAAAACTTAATAAGAATAAAGAATTAAATTCAGGAAATAAAAAATCATTCAAATAATTATAAATCAAGACAAAAATAATGTAACTAGTGTCTCTATAATAAAAATAAGAAATTTTTCATGAAACATGTCTCATGAGAAATACCCCATAAAATGGGTTTTATCATGAATGTTTTGTAAAAAAAGCCTTATCAGGAGTATACCATAAAAAAGGTTAGAAAAATGTCACTACTCAAATGTCTACGGTGGTAGCGAAATCGATTTTTAATAAAAATACAAGTATATATCGTTATGTTCATTATTAACCTCAATGGTTTGAACCAGGATAAGAATCAAGTAAGAAACAATGCATTAAAACATAACAACAAGATACAAAAATATTTCTAAATTAGAAAATTCTTACTTTTATAAACATTTATGATTTTCAGATTCAAATATATGAATCTAAACAAATATTAAAAGGGAAATAATTTTTTTATAAATTTATATGCATAATTTTCATGTTGCGAAGTAGATATAATATTGTCATAAGATCTTTAGAATGAAACATCGGCCCTCTGGTCTGCTTGTCGACGATCCTCTCTATTTCTCCCACGGAGCCTTCAATTTCACAAGAAAATGCATCAATTAGAGTTAAAAAAAGTGAATATGGTCTCTCAGGCTAACCAACTCATTCTAAAAACCTAATCACTGACATTGAAGGCAGCTTCAATTATTTCTCTGCTGAAGACTCTGTAGAGGCTCTCGGGACATCGTCCTCCTGCAGCGTAGAACTCCTGTACGTAGCAGAAAACCAAGAATTACAGTGTGCATTAAGTTTTTGCAACAAGATCAAAATCCCCCCCCTCCCCACCAAAAAAAAAGAAGAGTTTGTCTAGTACAGACCCCGAAGCAACCAGGGATGGAGATAGGATCGACGAGATTTGCGATGTGGAGCTTCTCATTGTTATCTTGTTAATAGCCTACGCCTGTGCTGCAGCTGGAATCCATATTATATCTCTGCTTTATCTGACAGGACTCTCTCATCCCGTACAGCATTGATATAACTCCATACCCCAATGTGCATCATAACGACTCAGGGTTTGTCCCTGATGTACTGGATAAGGAATCAGTAGACGACTGACAGAATTCGACTGTTTAAGCACTCATAATTAATATACTGAATGTTGGGCGACCGGTCAATTTGCTTAATTAACATCTCAGAAAGTCAAAATTGCTTAGTTAATATTTAGACATCCGCCTGATCACCCATATGCAACCGACTAATTTGAGAAAGGGATGTTTTTAAAACTTACTTTAAATCTATTTACTCACAATTAAATATTTTCCTATAATTCTAAAAATAGAATTTCCTGAGCATTTTGAATAGTTAGTACTGGTCCTTCCATCTTATTTTCTGTAGATTCAAGGATTTGATAAGAATACCATTTCATGACACAGAAGAACTCATCGGCGTCCCAATGGCTGGGTATGGCATAAATCAGCGGTTCCAACTCGAACAAGGCCACCCGGAAGTTCTCGATGCCGAAGAGCAGGCGGAGAGCTCTTGGAGAAGCGTGGGAGCACCTTGAAGTGGCCGTGCTCCTACTTGGTCCTTGAAATGCTGCTCGCCGAACACAAGTGGCGTCCGCTTCTTTTCTTTTCCTTCTTCTCTTCGGGGTTCCGCGGCCCAGAAATATGAGGAGAGGAGGGCGAGGAGAAGAAGCAAGAGAAGGTTTTTGGAGGCCCTGATGGATTAGGGTTTGGCGTTTGAGAAGGAGAAAGCAGAGAAAGTTGGTGGGGTTTATATAGAGACAAAAGGTGACAGATAGAAATCGTTTTGTGCTTCGGGTTTGCATGCATGGGGACACAGCATTTGGCCACGCGGGGTACGTGGTCAATGGGTCGGAAATACACGACAGAAGCGCTAGGAGTATCTTGGTCCGATACTTGCTCTAATTATTTTCTGCCTATTATTGGAGTGGAATATTCAAAAAAATTTGTAAAAATTATTTAGCTTGATTTGTATTTTGCTTATGAATTTGTTTTATCGTATAATTATATCCAAACTCGGAAAGATTCGGTTGGACCCAACTTCTCTTCAACTGGAGTTTTTTTTAGGACTTTTTGCTTTTGAAGAAGTTGGTACCCTCTAGAAAAGTCTTTAGGATTTTATTTTTTAATAATGACTATCTTAATTATTTGTATTTTTTTCAAAAACATATATTATTTTTTTAAAAAATGGATTGAATTTAATATTAATTTGGTGAATTAAAAGAAAAATTAAGAAATAGTCGATAATCTCGCAATGCCGCAACAACTCACGGTCTGGTAATAAGATCGAAGACTACTTGTCCAGACCATCTCACTTACAAGCTTAGGCCCGAGCCACCACATCCTCCCCTCCATTTTTCACCAAAACCCCTAGCGATGGCTTCCAAGGTTCATTTCCTGCTCTTGCTCTCCATCTTCCTCAGCTCTTCTACTGTGGTCCTCTCTTATGAGAGTGAGGAGGCGGAGCTAAGGCGGTGCAAGCAGCAAGCGCAAGCTCACCCAGGTTTGCAGCGAGAGTGCGAGCGCCGCTGCGAGGAGCAGAAGAAGCACCGCGGAGAAAGAGGACAAGAGCCTTGAGAGAGCCTGCAAGAATGCCGCAAACTGTGCCAGGAGCGCGAAGGTGAGCGCGAGCAGTTGCACTGCGAGCAGCGGTGCGAGGAGCAGTACAGAAGGGAGAGACAGGGGCAGAGAGAGGGAAGCAGAGGCTGGCGGGGAGAGGAGGAGGAGGAGGAGGAGGAGGAGGAAGAGGAGGGGCAGGAGAGGCTCAGTGAAAGAGAAGAAAGAGGGACAAGCAAGGGCAGGCAGGAAGAGGAGGGGGGCAGTGAAGGAAGAGAGAGGAGGGGGAGGAGCCACTACATCTTTGGGGATGATAAATTAGTGCATCCGTACAAGAACGAGCACGGCGACTTTAGGATTTTGAAGAAGTTCCATGAACTCTCAGATCTCTTGATGGGGATTGCAAATTATCGTCTCGGCGTCTGCGAGCTCAATCCCTTCGCCTTCGCTAGGCCCCATCACTGCGACAGTGAAACCATACTCTACGTCGTCAAAGGTAAACAAGAACCCTGAAAACGTCTATATTCTTGTAAAGAAACAAAACCGTACAAATGCGATCTTCTTGTGTGGAAAAGGGAATGGAGTGATCAATATGCTGTGCCCGGCCAGTCGGGTGACGTCCGAAGTGCAGGACGGCGACATCTTGTGGCTTCAGGCCGGCACCACTATCTACCTTGTCAACAAAGACAAAAACTAGAGGTTCGTTGTCGTCAAGCTCCTCCAACCCGTCGGCGTCCCCGGCGACGTTAAGGAGTTCTTCGTTTCCGGAGGCCCGGAGTCTTACCTTGGCAAGTTTGATTCCAGGATCTTGGAGGCCGCCTACAATGTAAGTTTCAGTGTCATCCACTCATGGATTGATTATAATTGCTTATCTTCTTCGTAATTAGAAAAGATGATTAATGAAACAGGCACGGGGAGACACAGCGGAGAAGATGTTCCGGCAAAGAAGGGACTTCGCGACAAGGGTTTCCGAGGAGCAGATTAGGTCGATGGAGCACGGCGGCAGCCGGGGTTCCGGCCAGCCTCATAGGCCATTCAACCTTCTCCGGAAGCGGCCGACATACTCCTCCAGGCGCAGTCGGTTCCACGAGGAGGATGGCAATGTTTATCCGCCTCTGAAGCGGCTTGATATCAGAGTTTCCTTTGCCAACATCTCCAGTGTCAGACTCCTTTCACCCACTTCTCCCTTACTCTCTGCTGTCATTTTCTTGGCTTATCGTATAGTCAAAAACTCTAATTCTGTATTGGCATGCTGTAGAAATGGATGTTAGGCCCGTTCTACAGCTGCAAATCCATCAACGTGATAATAATTGTGGACTCCGATTTTATTTTTTTATATTAAATTGATTTATATAAGCCCTTTAGGGGCTCCTGAGGACGATCAGAGAAAATTATTCTCTGTATCTTAACTCTCGATTCACAATTTGTAACCGATTTATATTTATTTTTTTAAATAGGTTATTGAAATTTATTATAATTATAAATAAAAGTTTTATAATTATAAATAAGGTTAAATATTTATAAAAAAGTTTAAATTTTAAATAATTTAAATAAAATAATTTAATTTTTTTCAATCATGTAATCTCTAAGTGAGATCATATGCTGGGTATATTGTAAAACATTTCGACTCATTACGAAATATTCAAATGAGCACACACATATAAAATTTAAACCGTTTATTATATTTTCAAACTGTTTGATCCGAATTGTATAATTTAATTTATTTTAAAAATAAATTAATAAATAGTCTATAAAATTATAGGACATAATTTTTTACTTATTTGTTTATTTATACATATATAGATATATGTATATTGAAAATAATTTTGAAAAATTATTTTTTATATGAGATTCTAACTGTGCAATTCAAAAATAATGGATCATACTACTCTTCCTCAGTATTCTTCATACATGTCTAATCATGGATGGATGTATATTAATGATATACTAACCATTTTTATGCTAAAACAAGTAAGATACTACATCAGTTGAGCTGAATAGCATCAAATATAAGCATAAATAATGTGCTCGTGAAATAAGACATATAATAAAATATAACGGTAGTGAGAATTTTCTCTCTTGTCTTTTTCATTGACGGTCTATTCGCTTCATATTTGTCTCATAAACATGTTACTTAGATGTACAAACTGTACTGAGGACATCCCATAAGTGCTAATGCATTTCATTTAAGTGAGAGGTATAAAACGGATATAATGCTCAGTCATACTTTCGTCTTAAGTATTTCAAAAATCACCTACATATGATTACTAGGTTCTTATGTAGGTGGTCATCACTAACCTACCTAATGATCCACAGTATTTATAGGGATTCCATCTTCCACATTGAAAGATTAAGAACAAAACATATCATAAAAATGTAGTAACGATCAAAACATGACATCATGTTTATAAACTATCCCTATATGACTGACATGCTCGTTAAATATTTTCATCGCCAGACCTTTAGTCATTGGGTCAGCCAGATTATCTGCAGAGGAGATTCGTGAAACAACATCATTTTTCTGAATTTTTTCATGGATATAATGAAATTGCAACTTAATATGCTTTGGCTTGGAATGACATCTATCATCCTTAGAAAGGGATATACCTGTATCATTATTACATACTATCTACATTGGCCTATTAATATAATCAACCACCTGGGGGTCAGAAAGAAAATATTTCAACCACATAACATATTTATTAGCTTCACAACAAGCTATATACTCTGTCTTCATAGTTGATAAAGCAGTAGTAGTTTGTTTCATACTATGTCATGAAATAACTCTCTCTGCAAAGTAAACACATATCTAGATGTAGACTTCAAACTATCCTCACATCCTTTCTAATCAGAGCCTATATATCCAAGAACATTTAATAATTTATAACCATCAAATAAGAGCATATAATTTTGGATTTTCTTCAAATAACGAAAAACCTTCTTAACTATTCTTCAATGGGTCATTTTTGGATTACTCTGATATTTGCCAAGAAGTTTCACAACAAAAGTAATATCTGGACAGGTACAGATCATCAAATACATCAAACTACCAATAGCTAAAGTATAAGAAATTTTCTTCATCTCCCGTGTTTCAATTTCATTTTGAGGATATTGTTGAAAATTAAGTTTATCACCTTTGATTATAGGTAATTCTCCAGCTTTATAATTATCCATACTATATTTCTAAAGAATTTTAGCAATATATGTCTTCTGAAAAATCCCAAGCAATCGACGCTTTTTATCTTTATATATTTTAATACCCAAAATATATGAAACATTGCTAAGATTCTTCATTTCAAAGACTGTAGACAACATCCCTTCAATTTCTTTGAGGGAATTCAGTTCATTACCTGCCAATAAAATGTCGTCAATATATAACATCAATATTTGAACTTTACTTCCACTGACTTTCAAGTATATACAATTATCAGTTGTATTCTCCCGAAAGCCAAACTTTGTGATTGGCTCATGAAATTTAACATACTACTATCAAGAGGCTTGTTTTAAACCATAGATGGATTTATATAGTCTACATATTTTTGTTTTACCTTTTTTGATAAATCTTTCTAGTTGAATCATATAAATTTCTTTTTCAAAAACTCCATTCAGAAATGCTATTTTAACATCCATCTGAATGAGTTCAAAATCATAGTATGCAACTAATGTCATGAAGATTCTCAATGAATCTTTGCTAGAGATTGGAGAAAATGTCTCATTATAATCAAATCCTTCTCTTTAAGTGTATTCTTTAGCAACCAACCTTACTTTATATTTGTCAATTTCACCATTGACTTTCAATTTAGTCTTATAGACCCATTTACAGCCAGTTGGTTTGTAGTTTACAGGAGTTAACACTAGAGACCAAACCTTATTTTCCTACATGGAATCAGTTTCTTCAATGATTGCATTCAATCAAAATTTTACATTCTCATTGTTTATGGCTTCTAAAAAATTCAATGGATCATCATTTTTTGTGATCAATGAGATAGATATCTCATCTATATTATTTAAACTTTGAATGTGCATATCTCTAGTTTCCTCTAAATATGCAACATAGTCATCTGATAGAGCTGATCTACGAATTTTTCTGGGTCTTTCATTTGACTGGTTTGGCACAGTCATGAGTGCTTCATCTTATCTAGTTCCATCTGACTCATCCTCAATTTTAATTCTTTTCCTTTTGCTTTCTGTGACAGATATGCTCTATTCAAGAAATTTGACATCTTTACTTTCAAATATGAAGCCCTGAACAAGATTATTAACTCTTAGATTTGTCTGGAAGACCAAAAAACTTACAGCTTAAACTCTGAGTTGCAGTTTTTGGCATACTAGGTTCAGCAATCCTAACTTTTGTATTATAACCCCAGATTCTAAGATGATTCAGACTAGATTTTCTGTCAAGTCATAATTCAAAAGGAGTTTTAGAAACAGATTTGGATGATGCTCTATTTAAATTGTATGTAACCATTTTCAGTGCTTCGCCCCATAAAGAGTTTGGCAATTCACTGAAAACTAATATATATTATACCATATCCATCAAAGTCCTGTTCCTCCTTTCTGCTATTCCATTTTGCTCTGGATTTCCTACAATGATTATATTTGCAATGATTCCATACTCTTGTAAAAATTATCAGAAAATATCGAAAGTGTATTCAGCTCTTCTATCTGACCTGATAGCTTTAATCTTTCTGCCTAACTGATTTTCAACTTCAGCTTTATATATCTTAAATATTTCAAACACATCAGACTTTTTGTGCAGCAGATACACATATTTATATCGTAAGTGGTCATCAATGAATATTACAAAGTACTTCTGGCCATTCTTTGTGACTACTCCATTCGAACCACAAATATCTATATGAATTAGATCTAATAAATTATTAGATCTTAATGCCTTTGGAAATGATGCTCTTGTCATCTTTCCTTTAATACAATCCACATAGATACCAAAGTAATCAAAATTTATATTCTGCATAATTTCGTCATGGCAGAGTCTCTTCAATCTGTTTCTACCAATATGACCTAACCGACAATGTCATAGATGAGAAGAATTCTTATCCAACTACACATTTGGATCACAAGGACATATATGTTTGGAATCAACATTGTAGCACTGTACTATAGAATCAACTTCTAGTTTCACATGCAATTTATACAAAGCATCAGATATAGTATCGGTAGTAACAACAACACTGTCATACATCAGAAATATACAGTTTTTGCCAAAAGCAAAATAATAACCAGTTTCTATAATTCTGGAGACTAATAGTAAGTTATGCCTGATAGTTGATACAAAAATTATATTTAACAGTAAAACAATATGACCACCATGGAGAACCAAAGTGCATGTCCCAACACCGACGATCTCAGTTCACTCATTATTTCCCATGAAGACATACTTTTCCTGATCATCTGCGTTCCTTAAGTTTAGGAATCCCTGCATAATAGTTGATATATGAATTGATGATCCCGAGCCCACAATCCATGCATTAGGAGAAATATCAACATAGTTTGACTCAAAGCAAACCAGACATTTAAATTTACCTTTATTCTTTTCCTACATAAACTTCAATTTGTAACAGTTTTTTACAATAAAAGCAAATCTTTTCTTTTAACTGAGCAGGTGCTTTCCCTTTCACATTATTCTTATTCTTTACAAATTTCTTCTTCCAGCCTTGCTTCTTAAAGGGCTTTCTGGACCAAGAATTAAACTTCTATTTTTTCTCAGCCAAATTTGTTGATTTAATTTTAACAAGTTTAGCTTTAACAACCTTCCTCCTTTCATTCTCTGAGATACACTGATTCAGCAATTCATCTATCGTCCAATGATGATCATGTATATTATAGTTGATAATAAAAGTCTCAAAAGATGCATGCAGCGAGTCCAGTATATAATATGTGATATATTCATCATTAAGACTCAAACCCAAAATTTTCAACTCATGTGTAATTGAAAACATTATCAGAATATGCTCTCAAACATTCTCATACTCAGCCAATTTTGTGTTGTGCGATTTTTGAGTCAAAGAAAATTTCTTGGTTTTAGAGGACCCAAAAAATCTGTCATGAATACTCTGAAGTAATTCTTTGACAGAATAAACATCTGACAAACTGACATGAACTATTTCAGAAACTATTTTTCTGATCATCAATTTTGCTAACTTATCTGCTCTGTGTTATTTTTCATACTGGCTTGACCCAATAGGCGGTTCAGTAGTATCAAGAGCAATGTCAAAACCTTGAAATGCCAAATAAGCTTCTAGTTCACTTCTCCAAGTCGAGTAATTTGATCCATTCAAGATCTCGACCTTAAAGAGCCGACTACTAGATTTAATACTGCAGATTTGCAATGGATAGCTCAAAAACACAACAAATACATTTCAATAATAAATAATCCATGATTCCATTGATCCTATTGATCCAAATAAGAATTATCATTGTGATCTTATATTATCTCCCTTGAAAAACTAACACAAATCACAATATCCCAGAAATCACAAGCAAAATCAGAATTGGGATTAAATTATGATCTTATACTACCTCCTTTGGGAGAATAATACAAATCATGACATTTCGCAAATCACCAGTAAAATCAGAATCAGGATAAATTGTGATATTGTATTATTTCCTTTGGGAGAATAATACAAATCACGAGATCCTACCAATCAGCAGTAAAATCAGAATTGGGATAAATTGTGATCTTATACTACCTCCTTTGGGAGAATAATACAAATCACGAGCAAATAAGCGATCAGATGATCATGAGTTGGACAAAATGAAGCACCCATGGTTGTGCTAGACCAGTCAGATTAAAGACCTAGAAGTATTCGTAGATTAGCTATATCAGATGACTAAGTTGCATATTTAGAGGAAACTGGAGATATGCATATTCAGAGTTCAGATAATATAGATAAGATATCTATCTCATTGATCATATAAAATGATGATCCATTGAATTTTTCAGAAGCCATAAGCAGTGAGAATGCAAATTTCTGGTCGAATGCAATGATTGAAGAAATCGATTTCATGCAAAAAAATGAGGTTTGGTCTCTAGTGAAAACTCCTATAAATTGCAAACTAATTGACTGTAAATGGGTTTATAAGACTAAATTAAAAGCCAATAGTGAAATTGACATATATAAAGCAAGGTTGGTTGCTAAAGGCTACACTTAGAGAGAAGGAATTGATTATGATGAAACATCTTCTCCAATCTCTAGAAAAGATTCATTGAGAATCTTCATGGTATTGGTTGTACACTATGATTATAAACTCATTCAGATGGATATTAAAACAACATTTCTGAATGGAGAAGTATATTGAGCTGTATTTTCATTATGTCTGTGAAAAAGTTTAGAAGAAGGATATTATTGTTTCACGGATCTTCTCAGCAGATAATCTAGCTGACCCAATGATTAAAGGTCTGACAGTGAAAATATTTAAAAAACATGTCAGTCATATGGGGATAGTTTGTAAACATGATGTCATATTTTGATCGTTACTATATTTTTATTTGGTTATAGTTTATTTGTCAGTAAACTATTGTTTTCCCCATATGAAATGATTCCATTGATGTGTTTTGTTACTAATCTTCCAGTTTGGAAGATGGAGTCCTTGGGAATACCGTGGGTCACTAGATTGGTTGGTGATGACCACCTACATGAGGGTCTAATAATCATGTGTAGATGATTCCTGAAATGCTTGAGGTGAAGGTATGACTGGGCATTATATATATTTTATACCTCTCACTTAGATGAATTACATTGGCCCTTGTGGGATGTCCTTAGTACAGTTTGTGTATCTAAGTGATGTGTTTCTGAGAGAAGCACGAAGCGAGTAGACCGTCAGTGGAAAAGGCAAGAAAATTCTCACTACTGTTATGTTTATTACATGCCTTGTTCCACAAGCACATTGTCTATGCTTATGTTTGATGTTATGCAGCTCAACTAATGTAGTGCTTTACTTGCTTTGACATGAAAATGGTTGATATACTATTAATATACATCCATCCATGATTAGGCAAGTATGGGGACTATTGAGGAAGAGTGGTATGATCCATTATCTCTGAATTGCATAGTTGGAATTACATTACTGAAAATTGATTTCTTAAAATTATTTTCAGTATACATGTACCTATATATATATAAATAAACAGATCTATAGGCCAAGTGGGGGATTGTTAGTCCTGTGACCTTATAGACCATTTATTGATTTATTTTTCAAATAAGATTGTTTGTACAATTCAGATCAGAAGTTTGAAAATGTAGTGAGTGATTCAAATTTGATCGTCTGATTGATATTTGTATGATAATGGATGATATCATAGACGGAGCCAAATTTTATATGTGTGTGCTCATTTGGGTGTTCCGTGATAGGTCGGAACGTTTTACAGTATACCCAGCATCTAGTCTCATCTTGAGATTGCCTGATTGGAGGAGGATAAATTATTTTATTTGAATTATTTAAAATTTGGACCTTTTTGTAAATAGTTGGTTTTATTTGTAATTACAAAATTTTGATTTGTAATTATAATGAACTTCGGGAGTCTATTTGTAAAATGGTAAATATAAGTTGGTGAACAAAATAGAACGAATTGAGAATTAAGAATTCATGATTGAAAATAGATAGTGAAATATCTGTTCTTTATCGTTTTGTCACCGTTTCGAATCCATTTTTTTTATATTTTGAAATTTTTCCTTCTCTTCAATTCTTTCCTATCAAAGAGTGGCAAGGACTCAAGGTGGATCACTGGGAATTGGAGATAAAAATTTCAGATTTTTGTTTGAGATCCTGAGGTATGTAAATATTTTTAATTCAGTTTTAAACTCAATTTTCTTGCGGGTCTTGCATCAAAAGGTAAAATCAAAACTCACAGCATAATGACGCGAAGCATGTCTTGGTGGCATGACATGCTTAGGACTTTTAGATAATAAAATAGTGTGAAGCTCGTCTTTGTGGCATTACAGATTAGGACTTTTAGATAATTAAGTAATGCAAAACTCATCCTGATGCCATGATAGACAATGACTTTGAGATAAATAAATGACATGAAACTCACCTTGGTGGCATGTCAGACTATGGCTTCCAAAGATACTATTGAATAGGTGTCTGCAAGAGAGTTTTAGTTGATAAAATGAATTGACATCATTTACTTATTGAGTTTTACATACATTGTTGGTAGGTAGAAGGTCTTTCCAAACCATTGTTTATCGAGATGAATAGTTTTATTGTCCTAAGCATTACGGTCAATGGGATCTAGTAAGCTTGGGTTGTATATGAAATGGCCCACCAATCACTTAAGAGCCTTGTGGAGTTCATAAAAATAGTCCATGGGCACATCGATGCCACATAAGTCATTTTGTCCAAAATTCGGCTCAAGTTTATTGAGATGAATAGTTCCATTGTCCTAACCATTACAGTCAATGGGATCTAGCAAGCTTGGGTTGCATATGAAATGGCCCACTGATCACTTAAGAGCCTTGTGGAGTTCATAAAACTAGTTCATGAGTACATCAATGCCACATAAGTCATTTCGTCCAAAAAAAAATCCAAAGATTCCATCAAACGAAGGAAAGGGACTCAAGAAGCCAAGGTCCTCAAGTCAAAGAGGTAAAGAATAGAGCAAAGGGACCATAGGCTCGAGGAATGCAGACCAGAGTTTCAGGCCTACACTCCACTAAATAATTCTAGATTTGAGGTTCTCACTCAAATTAAACATCGAGACTTCCTCCGAAGGCCTCTGTCAATTCATACAACTAAGAAATATCTCAACAAATTAAGCTACTATCATTTTCACCAAGAAAATGGGTATGATACTAACGAATACAAGCATCTCAAAGATGAAATCGAGAGGCTCATTAGAGAGGGACACCTCAGATAATTTGTTTACCTAGGTGAGCAAACTAAAGAGGCTCATGCTAGGGAATCTCATCCTTGGGATTCTCCAAAAAGGAATTCCACCTTAGAATTACTCAACCATCCAGTAAAGGGACACCTCAACATAATCATGATGAGTCCATTGACATAGAATGAAGTCTCGGCATCAACATGTAAATATCAAACCATCACTAGAGGATAAGAGGAGTTAAAGGAGCTGACAAACAAACGACATTCCAAACCTGAGTATTAAGATATTGCATTCTTCACAAAGGATTTAGAAGAAATTTTGATACCCCACAATGATACATTGGTGATCTTGATGGTCTTAAATGGCTACACTATGTAATGTATCATGGTTGATATAGGAAGCTCGACAAATGTTCTGTTCATCAGGGTTTACAATTAGATGAAGATCGAGAAGAGTTGGAGCCATATATCGGAACACTTATGGGATTCACTGGAGAGTTGGTTATTTTGATTGACATAATCAATCTACTCCTCATAATTGGAGAAAATTCTAGGAGCACAACTATCAGATCAAAGTTTATGGTGGTTTGAACACACTTGGCATTCAACATAATATTGGGTCATCCAAGGCTTAATCAACTTTAAACAGTAATTTTAACCTTTCATTTACTCATGAGGTTTCCAACTAGGTTTAGCACATGCAAAGTGTGGGGTGACCAAAACCTTGTAAAAAAGTGTGAGGTAACTTATTGGCAAAAAAATTAGGCAAGATTTCCAACCAACCAAAAAGGCAAAGAAGGTGAATGTTGAGATCAATGAGTCTTCTCCCAAATCAAAGAAGGTGAATGCTGAACCCATGGAGCATCTCGTTAACTTGATCGTTGATGAAGATTTGAGAAGAACATTGAAACTCGGTACAAACCTTATGGAGACTCTTCACACTGAATTAGGAGAGCTGTTGTGAAAGAGCGAGGAAGTCTTTGCGTGGTCCCCATAAGATTTACCTAGTATAGACCCCTCGAGTGTGCAGTATGAATTTGCAATGGCAAAAAATCATGGACTAATAAAATAGAAGAAGAGGCACTTCACTCTCGAGTGTCAAAGAGTCATCACCGAAGAGGTAAACAAACTTTTCAATATAAGATTCATCAGAGAAGTCTATTATCTCAAGTGGTTGGTAAATGTGGTGATAGTAAAAAAGGCTAATGGCAAGTGGAGAGTGTGTGTCGATCGATTTCATCAACTTAAACAAGGCTTGCCTAAAGAATAACTTTCCTTTGCCTAAAATAGATAAACCGGTAGACTTGACCTCAGGCCATCAACTCCTAAACTTTTTGGATGCATTGTCGGGTTACTATTAGATTCGGATGCATCCCAAGGATGAGGAGAAAATGACTTTCATCATGGACTAAGGTACTTTTGGCTATGTCGCTATGTCGTTTGGGCTAAAAGATTCAAGGGTAATGTACCAAAGAATGATCAACAAGGTTTTTTAGACTCAACTCGAGAGGAATATAGAAGTGTATATTGACGACATGTTGGCAAAGAGTATCCATGTCGAAAGGGCACTTAAAGGACTTAGAAGAAACTTTCGACACATTGTGAAAGTTTAAAATGAAGCTAAATGTGAGAAATGTGCTTTCGAAGTAGGATTGAGAAAGTTAAAGGTCAAGGTAGTGAGGAAAATGAAATCCTCAGACTCTATTAAAGAGATAGAGACTCACGAGTCATTTGGTGGAGCTCAACAGCTTTTTTTCGAGGTTGAGAGAAAAATGCTCCCCCTTCTTCAGGGCCCTCTAGCAAGGCATGAGATTTAAATAGTCTCCCCTATTAGTAAGATCTGAGCCAAATAAGATTCTTTTTTTCTATACTACAACTTCAAACCGAGTGATAAGTTTAATGCTAATAAATGATAAAGGTGGAAAACAACATCCTATTTACTATGTTAGTCACATGCTCGTGAGGGCAGAAACTCAATACCCTCCTCTAGAAAAGCTTGCATATGCCATGGTGCTAGCAATTTGGAAGCTTTGCCCATACTTTGAGGCATATTCAATCAGGGTACTCACCAATCTTTTGCTTCAGCAGACACTACAAAAATTGAAAATTTCAGAGAGATTATTCAAATAGTCAACCAAATTAAGCCAATTTGAGGTAATTTTTGAAGCTTAGAAGACCATCAAAGCATAAGTCCTGGTAGATTTCATGAGGAAAACTACATCATACCTATTTGGATCAGTATTCAAATCATGAGAGGCTCACGTTGATATCTTATCTTATGAGTCAAAGTGCAACGTAGGAGAGATCCTCCAAAATTTGGATAGAAGAGTGGCCGAATACTTAGCTTGACGAAAATTTGGGGTTTCGAATAATGCCACAGAATACGAAATATTTCTCCTCATATTGCATGTAGTATTAGTGAGGGGAATGAAATAACTTAAGGTATTTAGTGATTCTTAACTTGTGTATTTGCAAGTTATTGGGGAATATGAGACAAAAGAAGCAATCATGATACAGTATCTAGTCGAGACATAGAAGCTCATAGTAAAGATGGACTAAATTGAAAATTTTCACATACCTTGGAATAGCAATACTGAGGTGGATGCCCTCATACGGCTGGCCTCAGCCTCTTCAAATTCAAAACTGAGCTAATTTTTTATGAAGAGTATCCAGTGGCGAAGTTATTCAAGAAATGCTAAGGTGAATACAACAAACTTAGAGTCAAGTTGGATGGACCTGATTATTTCTTATTTGGAAAAAGGAATACTTCCCAAAGAATCAATTAAAGCTTGAAGAGTTACAAGGTTAGCTTCAAACTTCACCCTGGTGAATGAAATCCTGTACAAGATGTCACTTACATGACTTCTTTGTTGCCTGAAACCCAAAGAAGTTGATTATGCCCTCCATGAAGTATACGAGAGGATATGTAGAAGCTATGAAGGGGGACGAGTTATTGCACATAAGCTCCTCAAACAAGGACATTATTAGACCAATATGGCCACCAAGGCATTCAAGTTATATTCAAATGCAAACAATACCAAATGCATGTCTCGGTTTATCACAGCCCTGTAGTTTAGTTCCAACAAACTCAAGCGGTGTACCCCTTTGATTAAATATATTAGGTCCTCTTCTGATAGCCTTGAGACAGAGGAAATTCTTGATATTCACTATTGACTACCTTACTAAGTGTGTAGAAGCCAAGCCACTTGCTACAATCACCAAGAAAAAAATTCAGAAGTTCTTCTTACAAAACATCATTTGGAGGTTCGGACTTCCATGCGTACTGGGCATAGATAATGAGAAGTAATTTGACAACTCAAAGTTTAAGGAACATTGCACTATCTCTATATTGAACAAAATTCACCTCATTAGCACATCCCCAAGCCAATGACTTGACCGAGGTAACAAATTGGATCTTGTTCATAGGGATAAAAAAATATCTTGAGAGGGCAAAAGGAGCTTGTGTTGAAAAGCTACCACATGTTTTGTGGTCCACTCCTCGGATGACAACCAAGAAGTCATCTTATATATTTACTTACAAGGTCGAAGCAGTCATCGCCATAAAAATTAGTCTACGAGTTCAGAATTATGATCCCTTACTAAATGAGAAAAATAATCAGACTATGAAGGACCTAGTTTTGGAAGTTCGAGAGAAGGCTCACACTAGGATCACAAAGTATTAATGACAAGTGGCATACTACTATAATACCCAAGTCTATAGTCAAAAATTGCAACTAGGCAATTAGGTACTTCAATAAGTCGAGCTCATCGATTGAACCTCAAGGAAGCTCTCTCTAAACTTGATTAGCCCATTTAGAACCTCCTGACTTGTGAGATCAGGAACCTTCAAGATCAAACACACAAATGGTCAAGTATTCTCGAGGACATAACAGATTGATAATCTAAGAAGTTTCGATTTTAAAACCATGTCTCATTTATTTTTCAATAAAATTTGTGCTTTGCAAATAAGCCTTTGCCCAAGAAATCACACAAAGACTTCAGATCAGATGAGACATAAGACCTTAGTCTAATACTAGGTACAAAGACCTTGGATAAACAAAATATAATACCTTAGTCCAATATTAGACACAAAGACTTCAAACCAGATAAGACATTAGACCAAGTTAGACACAAAAATCTCGAACCAGATAAGACATAAAATCTTGGCCTAATACTAGGCACAAAGACCTCGAATCATATTGGGCATAAGACTTTGACCATTGTCAGGCACAACGACCTCAAATCAAATGAGACATAAGACCTTAGCCCAATACCAAGCACAAAAATCTCCAACTAAATAAGGTATAAGACCTTGACCAAATACCAGACACAAAAACTTCAGATTAGACAAGACATAAGACCTTGGCCGAAAGCTAGGCACAAAGATCTTAGATTAGACAAGACATAAACCTTGACCCAATGTCAATCACAAGAGACCCTAAAGGATTCAAACCCATACCAAGAAAAAAGCTCAAGTTTAAATAAAATCTAATCTAAGCATCATATTGGACAAAAGAAAACTTAGTACAAGATGCCAACAAAACTGTCAAAAGGTGATTCAGGTTTGCAGTTCAACTAAGTATATCAGCTGAAATGTTCTTATCTAAAAATACTCCTAAAGAAAATCCTGGTCAGCCTGTGGAGACTTCCAAAATGTAGAAAAAGAAGCATTAAGAAATGCTTTTGGGCACCCATCCTAGGACTCACCAGCCAAACTAACACTTTAAGGAACTCATCCTACAGAAAATCAGTATGCATGACCATCTTAATCATCGAAAATATTCAGATAAGATTGGATAAAGTTAAGAAAGCTAAAAGTACGACTTAGAAAACACAAAAACACAAGAGAGAAGGAAAATTTTATTGAAATAGAAAGTGAAAGATTGGTACAAAAACTCCTCTATTACAAAAGAAAAGGTAATATTAATCAGAAATATTCAGAGTTGTTGGCTTCTTGGGCCCAGGAAGGATCTTGACCTTAGCCTTCGCTATCTCCTCCCCCTCTTGACCCTCGCTCACCATCTCTGCAGTAGCCTCCTTCCTTTGAAGATACGTGTCATACTTTCACTTGAGGTGATGAACCCTCAAGTCATTGTAGAACTTGAGATGGGGATCTTCAGGGTCAAAGTTAGAATTGTGATAGGTTTGCTTTATGGTATCGTTATAAATAAGGTAACTTTCAGTGAAGCCCTGGGCAAAGAGCTTTGCACGATCCCTGAGATATTCATTACCGGCCTTGAATTCTGTGACAACATTCAACTTCATCATCTTCAATGCATTGGTGTGCTTTTTGCTCTAGAGGTAGGAGGCAACAACGGTGTTCTTGATCTCCTCTAAGGCGGTTTGGGACTAAGTCTTCAGTGCCTCCATATTGGTCCTCATCACCTCCATATTTGACAAGGCTAAATCACACTTAGCAACAAGGAGGTTCTTCTCTTCCTCTGTCTTTCTCTTCGACTCCTCCATACTACTCTTGAGGGACGTGAGTTGAGAGCAAAGTAGGTTTACCTCCTCTTCGGCCTTGCCTTTCTCAGAGGCTATATCCCTCCAAGCTTCGTAAAAGCACCCAACGAAGTGGAAAAAATATAGGACTTGTAGCCAAATTAAGAGTTTTAGAATATTAAGAGAAGGAAAGAACGGAAGAAGTCAAATTTGAATAAACTTATATCGTGACAAGCTCTCACTCCCTCTAAGAAGAGTTTATCAATGGGGAGCTTAGTAATAAAAGAGTTTTCATTGCCCCCAAGGTTCCTAAGAAAATAATCTTCAGTATCGATCTCCCTTGAAGCACCTCGAGGCCCAAGAGGATAGTGTTCTCTCACCTTGAAATGAGTTAGAGGAGAGAAAGGGACAGAGATGGTTCTCTTGTCACGATCAACCTTCTTCATCACATGAGAAAGTGATCGGGTGCAGCTGGCTGAGGTGGTGGCTCAGGAAGGAGGAGAAGAAGAACAAGGTGGCACTTGTCTTTTCTTTACTCGCTCCTCCTCAGTTCCTCAGCTCTTCTCCTCCTCTCCTTTCTTCCTCTCCCCTTGGCTTAAGGCCATGACAGGAGGACGAGTAGGAATCTCTAGTACAACAAGCTTCTTTTGAGTTGATGATACCCAACGAGCCCCTCCTTGCTCATTCAGGAGCTTTTCATAAAGTTGAGTGCAGCAATCCCTGCAAACACATCATCGCCTTGTTAAATCAAAGTAAAAGTTACTATGAAGAGAACAAAGCCTGAATCTTGAGGGCTGAGTTTTATACCAGTCATTTGAGTAATGAATAGGTTGTGTTCTTCTAGATAAGCCTTATCAAACTATGTTTAGGCAGACCTAACCTCTTCTACCTCCTTATTCTAGGATATTAAGAGATGGTGGACTTGAAAGAGATATAGGATCAGTCCTATGAAAGAAAAGATTACCCCACTCAAGCAGAAGGTCTAAATCAATATCGGAAAAGACCATAACAGGATGGTCCTTCCAAGAATGAATAGAGCTGGGGTTAGAGGAAAAGAGTTTACACCATTTTTTCAAGGTAAAATATTACTGGCCTCCAGTATTCGAACCTCGGCAATCCGTGAAGGCATCCTAAAATATTTCTAAGGTTGGGAAATAAACTTTTGAGGTGGCTAGGGTTCCAAAGTCTGTGATGAACTTCATGCCATCGAGAATAATTTAATCTAGAGATAAGTCTCAATCTCTTACAACACCTTATTAAAAGAATCTATTTGGTATCAAATACCACTCTTAAACATTTTCTAGTAGGTGATAAATTCAAACCCTAATTTTTCTTGAAGAGTTTTACTATCCTTTTTTGATTCCTACATGTCTAACTTGGTCCCATTTGGGAAGTCAAATACACTAACCAACTGGTTAAAGTTTTTCTCTTTGAGAGTAGACTCAAAAATCTAGACCTATACTTCAGAGTTACCTAGCAAAATACTTGCGCTAGGATTAACAAGAGCATGATGAAAAACTATTAAATGGATGAACTCACTTAAAGGCAATGATACGATGGTTGCATTTTCGAAAAAATAGCCCCTCTTATAGCCTTAAAGCTACTCCCTACAATGGACAGTGCAATGGAAGGCGAGATGGAAGATGTGGCAGTCTTCACAGCGGACAACATAATAAAGGGTGAGGCGACCTTCAAGATGAATGGAGTGGTGGATGAACAGACCCGACCTCTAGAGGATGGTGTCGAGATGCTATGGGGAGCCGAGGACTTCTTCGAGGCATGGACCTCTTATCCCGGAATACTCTTTTTCTTGGCAGCGAAGGATTTTTTTCTAGAGCCTGACAAAGCAGAGGAGGACACCATGGATGACCAAGCTCTCTGGTGGAGGATGAAGCGGTCAAGAAAGGAAGATGAAAATTAGCAGATTTGCTAAAGTAAAAAAAAAAAATAAAGTATCATTTATATAAGTCTCGCCTCGCCATTAAATTACTCCTATGTGGCTCAATCAAGACCGATGAAGTCCAAAAGACTAGATTTTCAAAATCTTCATCAAGATCCAACAATGTGTGTTCTACATCTAATTCTAAAAACTTAAGTGGAGACAAATCATGAGGTATCCAAGAGATTACCTCAATGAGCGAGTGAGCGGCTCTAGACCGATGTCCCAAAAAGAAGTAAAACTCTAAATAATTTGTGTAGGAGGCAATGAGGTGGCAACTTGCTTCCCCAAGTATTGTGGCAGCTACCGCCATGCATCCAAGAACATCGGAATATAGGTTTAGATCAACCAAGCTATGATGATCATAGGCCAAGCCATTTCAATAAGCAATAAGGGAAAGTTTGAAAACTCAAGTCCCCAAACAGACGATACGAGACCTGGAGTTAGGGGCCATTAATAATACATTAAATTACTAAGTGATAGTTTGAGAAGATCGGATAAGTGTGAACCAAAGTCAAAGTCGTTAGCTAAGGAAACTAAAGGGTAATTTTTAAACCAAACTTCCTAAGTCAAAAAATCAGTGAAGTTGAGCTTAAAAGGTAAGTTGTGAACGAAGACAATCAAACTAAGCACTCATATACATCGAACCATTATGAACTCGGTAACTCCAAAAATAGACAGACTTGGGAAAAGAGCGACTACCTCTTGAAGCTCAGTTATAATCAAATTTACGAGACTTGATCTATTAGCATCGGTATACCAGTTGATTAATCTGCAGTCATTTTCGGAGTCCATCCCAAAGGATTTGAGAACGATCCCTCCTTTATAGAAAATTCAGCGGAATGGTTACATGAGATCACATAATTAAGATATACCAAATCTCTAAAAAACACTATAAATAATATCATAACGGAGAGGTAAAGAATTAATGCCCAATATCTTATCCTATCTCCACCAAGTATTGGACTAATTTAAGTGTGACAACAATCATCATTAGAGAGTTTCTGATAGTCTCCTCCATAATTTTTCTTTGCGTAGATCAACGAAGGGCACCCTAGCAAATTAAGATTTCAAGGAGTCTCACAGATTGAAACCGGTGGTGAATCAGATTTTGTTAACAAATTTAATTTATCGTATTATATGGATTTGTGTGATACATCAAACTGAAAAAAAAACTTAGAAAAATATAATAAAATAACAGAATAAAACATAAAAGAAAATGAAAAGACAACTCATATGAATAAAAAAAATTGCCAATGCCTCCAAGAATTTTAAAATTCTTTAAAATTCCCTCTACTTTTAGAATTTTTTATTTTTTTCATTAACCATTAATAGCATGAAAAACTCATGTGATGAATCCCATTTCATATTAAGTCAAGTAGGAGTAATGTTTCGTACTATTATGCATTATTTTATATTATATTAGTAATATAATAGTAATATATAATATTTAGACTATTGTAGGAATATTATAATAATAATATATATCTAAAAATTAAATAGTATGATTAAAAAATATATATTTATTAATTATATATAATTAATGTCGATCATAACATTTAATTTTTAGCAATATATATTTGGATTTGATCATTTTATTTTAGTTCTACTCATATGATTAGCAAAAAAAATGATAAAAATAATTCAAGTACTTGATCCATCTGAATGAATTGAATAAAAATTTTAAGAGTTTTTTTATGTACAACTCCCTAAAAAATTGGCTAAATTATATATAATTTTTTGCTTTTTCATTATTACGTATAATCCTATCTTCAATGAGATGTCAAGTTTGTGTATTAAAAAATTATTTTTTACAGAAAATATATCTAGCATATTTTTCAACAAATATAAATAAAAGACTAAAATACCTATGTTATAGTCATTGAGGAATTATCTATAAATACAACAAAACAGGGAAGGATGAAACAAAATTTGAAAAAAAAATAAGCAATAACTACAATTAAAATAAAAGTTTCAAATTTAAAATTTTAAACAAAAAATTTTGTTTTATTCATGCACGAAATATTATTTTTGATGTTTAAAAGGGATATGTTGAGTTCAAAGGATATTTTATTTCTTAACTCAACCATAATTGATTTTTTTCTATATTAGTCATTGAAAATTGAAAAAAATTATAGAAAATTATAAAATATGTAAAAAATTATACCTAATTTAACTATTTTTAGGGGGTAAGAAAATTCAATTTTAATGACAAAAGGATTTTTTGCAGAATTTACAAACTTTTGAGGTGGTTTTTACAAATTTTTTATAAATAAATAATAGAATTTTTAACAAACAATCACCCATCCTATTGTAAATTTATGAAAATCACGGGTCGCTATTAGCAATAAATTACTAATATTATATTATAAATTTATAAAAAATCACATCGATTACAAATTTTTAAAAATATTTTATTTAAATTTAATTTTATCAATTAAATTAATATAAAATATTAATTTATTTTCATTAATTTTATTTCGAATAATTAGTTCCTAATTATCGGACAAAGGGTCTAACAAAACTAAATTTTAAATTTTTTGTTTCATAAAATCCGACAATTGATTTTTTCTATAAATTAAAATAAGATAAACTTATTTTTATATTAATTTAATAATTATTTATATTAAAATAGAGAATAATTTAAACTTTTTATATTAATTTTAATTAGTAAAATTAATTTAAAATAAAATATTTTTAAATATTTTAATTAATGTAAAATTTTTAAAAATTTATAATATAAAAAAAATAATTTTTTATTAATAATTATAAAATAAATATTTTTTTATAAATTTATAATAAAATAGATAATTTTTTTTTTAAAAAAAACTCCAAATATTGCCGAATCTTGCGGAGATATGGGTGGACAGGGCAAGTGGGCCCCGCGTATTGTGTCCCCCAGATCTGAAACCTCCGCGGTCGGGAGACACCGCGAAAGCTGCCAAACCGTGCACTATTTCATGGACCTCCATCTCAGCCGTCGACCGCCCAATTGACGACACGCTAGAACACTTTCCGACACGACATGAACCATTGCATTTGGACCCAGCAATATCTAGATATTGCATCTTTCCTCTACACATGCAAAGATGGCATTTACGAATATACCCACTTAAATCATATTTTCACATACGTATGCTTATTTGTCCCCCAATATTTTAATTGGTCGTTGTCTTATTTTTTTATTTGTAACAAAAGTATTACTCGCGTTTGCTTACATGGACATGAAAACACATTTGTCATACCTTCGAGCCGATTGTAGTATCGACGGAGGAAAGCTTTCACATCAACAAAAAAATTAACTCTTGCTCTTGTGATCAAATATTACTAACCAATTTATCACTAAATTACACTTCCAAATTCAATTTTAATAAACTATTAGAGATTATTTAACTAAAACTAATTTTAAATTAAAAATACTTGTAATTCATCGGGATACTTTCATTAAGGCTTTCCTCATATCCGACGTTTAGTTTAGGATCGGATCTAAGAGCACGAATAATTCATAAAGGAATATTGAACAAGAAAGGGTTTCTTGACAACAGGATTTCAACCGACTGAAAGAGGAGATAAATTAAACATCACTCAATTAATTATTGTATATTAAAAGACATGGTGAATTTAACATAATGATAATTTTTTATTAGTTCTTTTCATTATATAATCTCGATGACCATTTTTTTGAGACAGTAGTAAAAAAACAAAGATATTAATTTTTTTTACATATATTACCAATATATTGTCCAAATAATAATTAGTCCTCTCTTGATTGTGGTCTTAAAATTTATGTTTTTATATCCATTCTTACCTACCTTAGTCATGCTTGTTGCTAATTGGCTTTCACGAGCAACACCTGATTATTAGTCATGATGCGAAATATTTACTGAAAAACAAAAGCATCGGTAGTCATAAGTAAATATCAAAAATCATTTTATAATTTTTAGAAAATAACAGGTGTTTTTTGAAAATTATTTATATATTCACTATCCAAAAATAAATAATCACCTTGTTTTGTCGCAAGAGATGACCATCACCGCCACCATCTTCAACTTCGTCAACTGGCAGGTCAACTAAGCAGTCTACAGATCGCTCCCGCTCCAAAAGTATCCATCCTGCCAACTTTTTTATAATTCAAAAAAAAATTCAAACAAGTCCAAGGACCAAAATAGAAAAACAATCGGGCCCCACCTCATGTTCCAGCCCTGCTGCTTACCACTGCTACACTACTCGTTCCTTCTCCCCCTTCTTCCCCTTTCAGACTTGGAATCCGCCCTCAATCTCCGCCCTTTCCGCCCTCTCCGTCTTCCCTTCCCTGCCTTCTCCGCCGCCGCCGCCAACCGCGGCACCATTGGTTGCTGCAACGCCTCCTCCCCATAATGCAGGGTCTCCGCTTCAGATCTCGCCCAATGGCTCGCTGAGGCAATTCGTCGAGTAACATTGCCAACATTGCCGGCCGCAATGGAGCAGTACTAGGTGCTGGAGAGCAGATCAGGAAGGGCTCCTTCGGCTCTGCTCTGCTAGTGAAGCACAAGGCGGAGAAGAAGAGGTTTGTTTCTTGCGTTTGGAGCTCGAGTGAGTTGGATTTTTGGTTTCTGGTTGGCGATGTTTCGACAAAGTCGGATGCTTTGATGCTTTGGATACGATTGTTTTAGGTGCGTGTTGAAGAAGATCCGGCTTGCTCGGCAGACCGATCGGTGCCGCCGTTCCGCTCACCAGGAGGTTGGTTTGTCTTCTTTTCGTGTTATTTGAGCAATGCTGGCGATAATTTATGTAGACATTGGTGCTTGAGGGCCTGGAGAGTGATCTAAGTCGAATTTTGGTGTTTGGGATTGCAATTTGTGCTGCATTTTTTTGTGAAAATCAGTGAGCATTATGGTGTTTAGTTGTGATTTTTATGTGTTCTATTAATCTGAGAAAAATTATTCTTGCTCTCTTCTGGTGTAATGGAGCTTATTTCTAAAGTGCG
The DNA here is from genome assembly GCA_005019695.1 of Trichopus zeylanicus subsp. travancoricus. Taxonomy (NCBI): domain Eukaryota; kingdom Viridiplantae; phylum Streptophyta; class Magnoliopsida; order Dioscoreales; family Dioscoreaceae; genus Trichopus; species Trichopus zeylanicus. The sequence goes on from RXID01014214.1 coordinate 1,707,371, forward strand.
GCACCCATTTATTGTGGAATACAAAGATTCATGGGTGGAGAAGGTCAGGTGTTTGTGGATCTTCTGAATTCTACCATAGAACTGGTTCAATCCGTTAAACTAAATGTTTTTTGTGTGTTTGTTATGCTTGCTTCAGTGAAAAATTTACATTAAATGAAATATTGAGAAATATTTGCACCTTTTCTCTTAGGGTTGCTATGAGTGCATTATTATCGGTGATTGCGAGGGAGGGGATATGTAAGTGCTCTGTAAACTTATAGTTGCAAAATCCTATGAGTGCATTATTATAGGTTATTGCGAAGGAGGGGATATGTAAGTGCTTTGTAAACTTATAGTTGCAAAATCCACCCAAACATGTTTGCTTTTACATGATTCAAATAACCATTCACATAGTTTGTTTCTTGTGCAGGGCAGAAGCTATAAAGAAAGCCCATAGAACTCTTTTCCCTGAAGAGGTTGTTTACTCGAGAAATGAAGTTTATGCCATGCTTAGTATTCTTGTGCATTTCATTCAGTGCATTGATGTTCTTTTTCCCTTGGTTGTCTACACAGAAGCTTTGCAAATGCCTCATACAGCTTCTGATGGCACTTGACTACTTGCATGACATTCACATTCTTCATCATGATGTGAAGGTGAACAGACTTTCAGTGGTGTGTTCTGTAAAAATGGCTTCAGAATTGCTCTTTACTGATATTTCAGTAATTGGTGCAGTGTTCAAATATTTTTCTGACTAAAGATCATAGCATAGGTCTTGGTAAGTCTGCAGCATGAAAGGAGACAAACCAACGCAAGCATGCAATTTTCATTGCCTCAGTTAACTAATTAACTTAAATGCTTACTCTTCTTACATGTATGTCAGGTGATTTTGGGCTTGCTAAAATTTTGACCTCTGATGATCTTGCGTCTTCTGTTAGTGCTCTCTCTCAATAGAATTTGTGATTCAAGATTTGCCTAGTTGACTTTAACTGATGCTTACTGAGTCCTCATTCAGGTAGTGGGAACTCCTAGTAATATGTGTCCAGAACTCCTTGCTGATATTCCTTATGGGTTGCAGTCTGATATTTGGTCTTTAGGTAAGCTGTTGTTTTCTCTATCAGACAGCTGGATGTTTCTTTTGTCTGTAGTATGACTGCATCATTTTCTTTACAAACCACGTTGTTCATTAGTTCAGTTAAATTATCCATGTTGTTGTATATATGAGATGACAGCCCTCAAACCCGCATTTAGAGCTTTTGTAAGTTTCAATGGTTCTTCAGGGCTGATCCAAGATCAACATCTGCAGTCTGTTCCTGCATGTATTTCACACTTAATTTGACTGTTCACATTCATTATTTCATTCTGGTGCAGATTGCGCTTTCTCACTTTGGATGAAAAAATTAAGGCTCGTTTTGGATCAGTAGCATTACCTTTTTTTCTTGTTCTTGTTACAGACAGTTTTCTGAAACTATTGTATGCTGTAAAAAGGGTTTTGGCAATAAGAGTCATGTTTAGCTTTCATCCTATGCTTAATGTAGAATCTATTTTTAAGGGCATATGATATATCCTTCACTTTCAAAGGGTCAAATTGACACTGAAATAATAAAAAATAAGTTATTTGTGCTTGTAATTGAGCAAAGGTAACATTATAGGATGATTTGGACAACACATCAAGCCCACACCTGGCGCCTTGTTTCATTAGACTTCATTTGTAGACCTTACCTCCTGTATGTGCGACTTTTACACTTTCTGTCAGTTTGCTTTCTAGATTTTTTACATCTTATTTGAGCTTAATGGGCAAAGAACAGAGATATAAAAGTTGTACATCCTACCATAATTGGAATATACTCTAAGTACTTGCATAAAATTTTATCACATGAGCAAAAAAAACATACAAGCAGTAACTACAGTGCCTTTTCTTCAGCAATGAGAATCTCACCAATACCTTTTTCTTGCAAGAAGGATATGCAATCACTAATAAACAAAATTAATAAGTCCATAGTGGCACCTCTTCCAAGTTCATACTCCGGTGCATTGTATGCTTCTTTCTTATTTAATTTCTGGGTTCATTAAACCTTGTGTAACTTAATCTGAGATGCTGGTATCTATCTTTTTGTTGTTCTGAAATCATTTGTTCTGTTTAGTCAGGGAAACGTCAAAAGCATGCTGCGTAAAAGCCTTGAACACTGCCCAAGTGTAAGCAAAGCTCTCAACATCTGTTTTTGCTCATGCAAATGATTGATAAGTTCCTGAACAAGCATAAATTTCTGCTCATTGTAGTTTCATGTCCGTCTTTTCTTTTGGCAAAAACTAGAGTTTCAGTTGATTATTCCATGTTTGATCCTAATTCCAGGCTGCAGAACTACTCAAACATCCACATCTGCAGCCCTATGTGCTTCAAGTCAGTCTGAAATCTAGATCTCCTAGTAAACCTATTCCAATCAAACAATCTGTGGGCAGCCACATATAGAAGATTAGGTTCCCTGAGGATGAAGAGGATTTTGCAGGCAGAGACACAGAAAAAGGAAAAACTTTTTGCAATGAGAGGATCTTCAAACTGAACAAACCTGCAACTGAGGACTCCATGTGCTCAATGCAGAGCATAGAGGATTATCCGAGATATGCAAATCAAAGGATAAAAGATGTGTCCTTGAGCAACGGTCATGTTGGTGAATGTGGTTCTGATAAAACAATCATTAAGAAGCCCTCAAGTACCAAAAAGACTCAAGACATATGCCTGCCAAATATTTTGCGACTCCCAGGAGGCAATCAGAGGTTTCAAAATTTTGACATACTGGACCAAATTGTGAAGTGGTAAGTCCTAGAAATTCTAGTTTAGAAATTTGCGCATTGTGCATGTATCTTTTGAGAATGGTAAATTACATGCAATTTATTGCCTGACATGCATATTATCATAGGCCGCATTGCTATTATATCATCTGCACTTCTCATTTTTCCATAACTAGGCTGCAATGTTAATTTCTCTCTTCACAAGCAACTGACTTTGCACTATATGCCACTAAATTTTGGTTTCTGTTATTGGTTTTGCATCTAACAATGCTTGAAATGTCATTCTTCACGTTCTATATACTATGCACCTTGACTTTTTAATTCATGAAGCAAGGTATATCTAAATGAGAGGAAGCATGGAATTGAATGCCCATTTTTTCTGCATGTGATGCAGCGTCAAGCATCAAAAATGCCTGCAAACAGATCTGCTCGGACTGCTAGAAGAGCGTCCCTACCTTTGCCTACATTTGAAGCCCCTCTCAGGTGCAACCTCGGCATTCTACATGGAGTGGGCTCCCCTATTGTTTCAGTGAATTCACCTTGCATAGACAGAATAGCCAAGTTCCTTCTATCATCATCTTAGGACGTGTTCTTCTCCATCTGAAAGCTATCCTCTGCTCAGGGCTCAAACTCAACACCACAACACTGCATTGACTGCTCAATCACCAAGGACAAATGCACAATCCAGATCTTCGGGGCAGATAATGGGAGCAACTCCTCAGGCAGAAATGCATATAGCCGAGGATCATCAAAATTACGGCAAAAGCAGTTCAACACATCATCATATCAGCAATGCGCCAAGGCACTGTAAGGACTGCTTGAGTTCTCGGCACAGCTGCTGCAGCAGGAGAGATTTATGGAGCTGGGGGTGCTGCTGAAACCATTTGGTCCTCAGAATGCGTCTCCAAGGGAGACTGCCATATGGTCAACCAAGCGCTTCAGGGAGACACCACTATGAGTTAGGATTACCCAAGATATGGAAATGCATTTCGTTGTTAAATCTAGGGTTCACAAATATCTTTTGCTCTAGTTTTGTAGTGTTGAATAAATTCTGAGTAGGGCCAAGTTGTAGATTAAAATTAGATGTGAACTTTCTGCTCCAGTAAGCTGTTGTCATTTCTGTGTTTTAGTTTCCCTTGTGCTCTTCTTCATGGTTCAGTACGATGGGAAGACAGTATTTGATTTCAGATGTCTATTTGCAAAAACGGATCAAGTGGAGATTATTTTTGCCACAATTGATAGCATTTTGTGATGACTTTCTTACCACCAGCTTGTGGTATATGAATCCAGGTATTCTACATGAAATATGTTACAGATTGTGCTGTAAACACTGCAAGGATTAAAGTTTGAGCCTCTGCATAACAATATTTCGATAGTGTTGCAATGATCCAATTATTATATTGTCATGTCTTTATATTATAATCTAAATTCTACTTCTAGATTTTAGCAGAGTGAGAAAATTTGGATTTTGGTTGGGATCATCGTCCAAGGAATTTAAAAGTATTGGCATTGTTTGGAAACATGAAAAATGGAAATTTAGATAAAATGGAAAGTGTTTTTGCGCAGAAAATCACAAGGTTAAATTTTCATATAAGCCCCCAGAAGATCAAAAATTCCAACTTCACCAAAAAAGAAAAATTCCAAAGAGTCCCGAAGCACAAGAACACTGGATGCACACTTCCCTCGTGCAAGCCAAGTTAAAAACGAGGAAAAGAATATTCGCACGAAATCTGAGAGGCCGGGCCCGCTACTAGATCCGACAATCCTGCCCGTCCAAATATCATGGCCCAGGGGAATCCAAGATGGAGATTAAAAAGAAATGAAGTATTCCGGCGACCACTTAATCGACGACACCACCAGCTTTCATGGTATATTCGTAAATTCGAGATCACCTATTTCGTCTATTAGTCGATTTGATGTCAATTTTGTAGTCGACGAGTGCAACCAAAAAGAAAAAGGACAATGTTTTATGGAATTTGTTAGGTTTTTTTCTCTTCACGATAAAATGGCACCTTCGTCGCCATTTCTCTTCAGGCTCTCTCTTGTTCTCTGTTGCCGTTGTGCTTGAGAATCCATCTTGCAGGTATAAAAAATTTATTTTTTATGCTTATCAAGATTGTTTTTTGGGTTGGCTTTGTCAGTTTGGCGCGATTTCTACCTTTTTTTTTTTTTTTTTGCTGATTTTTGCGATTTTTTTGTTTTTTTTTTTTATGTTTCGGTGTGATTGTGTGGATAATATGAAGTTAGGGTAAAAATGCCTCCTTTTCGTTTGCCGTTAATGAATTTGGCCTCTAAATCACAGCTTTGTGGGTTCTATCCCTATGCAAGGCAGCGCGAAGATGATTTAAAGTTCCATTTTATAGGCGTCTTATGCTTGGAGTTGATCGGAACCCTTCCCTTAAGCTAGTTCATACAATTTTTTTTTTTCCTTTTTCTAGGTATTCTACATAGCCTTTTAGCTTAATTTTTTTTTCCTTTTTCTAGGTGTTCTACATGCTTTTTATGCTATGTTTTCTGTTGTAATTTTTGTTTCTAAACTAGTTATTTTTCCCTGGATTTTGATCATATAGGTTTTATGATGTATGGGTTTCTAATTCATGAAATTTTAGGGGATTATTGTTGATGCAGGTTTTAATGTCCCACGTTTTTAGGATCTTTTAGCATAGATGTTCTATTTTGCAGAAGTCCTCATTTTATCTATGATATTTACGTATTGTATGTTGAATTCGGTTTTCCTATTGTTTTATTTTTTTTCTCAGGAACAGTGTTGAAGTTCATATTCTTGTCAACTTAGTTTGTGGTTTCTCCTATTTATGTTATCCTTAATTGGTTCTTTTTCCATGCTTCTGATCAGTGTATGGTTTCTGCTTGTATTTTCTGATGTTGTTAACGTTGCAGAATGGGTAGTACGGAGAAGAATGGCACTGTCTATGGTGAATATACCTATGAGAACCTGGAGAGGGAGCCATACTGGCCATCTGAGAAGCTTCGAATCTCCATCACTGGAGCTGGTGGCTTCATTGCCTCCCACATTGCGAGGCGTTTGAAGAGTGAGGGGCACTACATTATTGCCTCCGACTGGAAGAAGAATGAGCACATGACTGAGGACATGTTTTGCCATGAGTTCCACCTTGTCGACCTTAGGGTCATGGATAACTGCCTTAAGGTCACTGCCAATGTTGACCACGTGTTTAACCTTGCTGCTGATATGGGAGGGATGGGTTTCATCCAGTCCAACCATTCAGTGATTATGTACAACAACACCATGATCAGTTTTAACATGCTGGAAGCTGCAAGGATTAACGGCATCAAAAGGTTTGTCGGTTTCTGATGTCCTCTCTCCTTTTAATGGATTTGGCTATTCTGCGAATATAATCATTGGTAATCTCATCATGATTGATCTATTTCTTTTTGGGATGTTTGGCTGGAATTATTACTCTGACCCGTTGCATGTGGCCAAATCTGCATGCTCTGTTCAAATCGAAACATTAATGTTAGACATTAACTGGGTGTTATGAATGCTTCACCTCACGTGACATGAACATAACAAATTTATTTGAATAACACAATGAGAATATTGTACCAAATCTATCCATCTTAATGTCATGCTACGGCAAATCTTAAACCTAAAAATGCAGCCAATGTGACAACACTTCTGCTCAAGAAGGAATCTAAACCAACTTACTTGTCTTGGCATAACCAACTGTCCATCTTGCTCTTTAGCCAGCACTTCCTCTTTGATTTTCCTAATCTTCAACATATTTCCGTGAAATTTTTGTGGCTTCCAATATCTAATGATGAAAAGTAACATGTGTTTACCACTCTGTATTCTTCAAGAACTTTAAATTGCCAGGCTTTTATTTATTTTTTATTTTTCTAGTTATGAATTTCTTCAGTCTTTAGAAGTGTGTGTGTTTCATCTAAGTTTATGATTGGATAAGATCTTGTCTTTCATTTCTGTTCCAGTAAAACTCTTACATCATCTTGTAACTTGAATGACTATTCAATATTCATCATCTTTCTTTCCTTCTGCAACCAATATATTAAACACATTTGTACGCTAGAACGTGTTTGTCTTTCCATTTTAGGACCTCTGCTTGTGTATGAGACATATTACATTAACATAGGTTAGTTTATATAATTTCCTGGAATTTATGGCATCATTTTCCCCGATGCTTGCTTGGGGTGCAGGTTCTTCTATGCCTCCAGTGCTTGCATCTACCCTGAATTCAAGCAGTTGGAAACTAATGTGAGCCTGAAGGAGGCTGATGCTTGGCCTGCAGAGGTTTGTTTATATCTAGATATAATACATCTTTGGTATCTCTGATGCATAACTACTGACATTTTGCTAATTTTGTGCTGACATGATTGTCCTTTTCAACTACCATTTTTTTTCTGTAGCCTCAAGATGCTTATGGCTTGGAGAAACTTGCAACTGAGGAGTTGTGCAAACATTATACAAAGGACTTCAGCATTGAGTGTCGGATGGGAAGGTTCCATAATATCTATGGCCCCTTTGGAACATGGAAAGGTAGTTAATAGGCTCTTAAATCTAATGAATATAATACTCGCTAATGCTATAATTGGCACATTACTAACATAGTAGACTTTGGTAAATCAATCTATAGGTGGAAGGGAAAAGGCTCCTGCTGCTTTCTGTAGAAAGGCAATAACTTCTACTGACAAATTTGAGATGTGGGGGGATGGGCTGCAAACTCGATCCTTCACTTTTATTGATGAATGTGTCGAAGGTGTTCTCAGGTAACTATTTATTACCATAGTTATTTTTATGTTTTTATCAGTCAACTTTTGGAGCTTCAATTGCTGAAGAATGTTAATGATGAACCATGAGGAACTGACTACAACTATCAAGTTTGGGATATGTTCCCGAAATGGATTCCTGCCATACTGCTTTCAGTTAATGAACCCATCATTTCTGTTTTAGATTGACAAAATCGGACTTCCGGGAGCCAGTGAACATTGGAAGTGATGAAATGGTGAGCATGAATGAGATGGCTGAAATAGTTCTAAGTTTTGAGAACAAGAAACTTCCCATTCATCACATTCCAGGTCCAGAGGGTGTTCGTGGTCGCAATTCTGATAACACTCTTATCAAGGAGAAACTAGGTTGGGCACCGACAATGAAACTAAAGGTATCTCTTCTTTTTTGTTTGAATGGGTTTGCAGTTCAATTTTTGATTTTCAGCTTGGGACCCCTAAAACAGGATGCAATTGTGAATACCCCTGATTTTAGATCCTTGCATCAATATTCCTCTCATCATTGAATTTCTTTACTAATAAGCAGTAAACCCTGGTAAATTTTTTTATGTTTCAGCTAATTAGCATATTAACATGATAGTTATACCATTTGAGAGTAGCATTCACAAATTTATCGAAACAAGGGGCAAAACAAAGGCAAAATGACCACTTTTTATGATCATATGATATATTTGGATGATACTGAACATTCAAAACAATGTTCAAGAAACACAAAGGGATTGAATATGATTGCTTTTGAAATGGATGATGCTGCATAAGAATATTTCCTCAAGGAAAAAAAAAAGTTTCTTTGGCAAATCCTCAACTTACTATATTTCTTTTGGCAGGATGGTTTGAGGATTACATACTTTTGGATCAAGGAGCAAATAGAAAAAGAGAAAGCTCAGGGGATTGATCTATCTGTTTATGGGTCTTCCAAAGTTGTTGGAACTCAAGCTCCTGTTCAGCTGGGCTCACTTCGTGCAGCCGATGGGAAAGAGTGAATGTTAACTTTTGTTGGTTAATCAAGCCAGGTTCTTCGAGTTGGAATATTTATACCTAGTTTTCCAATGTTTGAGGGGAATGAGATCTTGTGTTACCTTGCATCAATAGCTCTTTGTTTTGAGTAATTTTTGCTTTTATCATCTGTTCTGGTATGTTGTACTATTAGTCTGTATGTGGCTTGCTAGTTTTGCATGCCTTCCTCTATAAATGAGATGCCAATAAAAGATTATCTTTACAGTCTTTGAAAATTTTGTACTAATTTGATCCGGCTGGGCCATTAGCTCTAAGCCGACATGAGTTCTCTCACTTGTCATCAATTAGCTTATTTTAATTTGATAACTATAATATAAGTTCTCAATAAAAAAAAACCAATACATGAATTAGTATTTGTTTCTGGTTAAGCATAGTTTTAATAATTTTAACCAAGATTTTAAGTTTTGGTTTTAGTATCAGTTTTAGCATCCACTAAAACCGATCAATTTTGATATCAGTGTCATTTCGGTCATTTTGGTTTTGTTTCGATTGTTTTGGTTCTGTTTTGATTTCAGTCAAATTATATTTTAAATTTTTTGAGTAAAATTTAACTTTCAATTTAAAAATATTAAAAAATTTAAAAAATGAGAAACATATATATATATATATATATATATATAATATATATATTAAAAGTATTAAATAAAAAAATTTTGGTAAAGAACATAAAATATGTAAGAAAATAAAAAATATTGGTCTTTAAATTCGAATTCAAGTTACTTGAGATCCGAGTTAAAAATTTAACCACCAAAATAATAATAACTTGTAATAAAAATATTACATCTGAATATAAATAATATATATTTTGAATTCGAAACCGAAATTTAAACTGAAGCTGAAACTGAAAACCATGATTTTAACTTTGCTGAAATAAGTTACGAGAAAAGGCTATATGTATTTTCTCAGAAATTTAACATACAGTAAGAAGGCGTATAAGAAAAAAATTATAGAAATATAGACTTCCTCTCTCTAATTACCTAATTAAGCTGCCTAAATATGTTACAAATCTAAAACCAATACCAATAGTCTTTACCTCAGCATCTTCAGTAGCCTCCTGCTTTCCTTATCTAGACTAGGTAATATAATGTCCTAACCTGTTAACCCAACTTGATTTAAGTGGGTTCGAATTTGTTATAATCAGATTTGAGTTGTAATCAAATTGATCCGACTTTTTTGGAGTCATAAATGGAACAAATTGGATCAAATCAATTTATTTACTAATTAAACCAATTAAAATTATTTAATATTTTTCTACAATATTTTTTAGTAATTTTTAAAATTAAGTATTTTATTATTATAATTAGTTTTTAACTATATTATTATTTTAATTATTTGAAATATATTAAAATTATTAATGTTAATGAAACATGTTGGATCGAATTAGGTTAATTTAGGCAAATTCAATTCGAACAAATTAGATCAATTTAAGTCGGATCAAATTATAACATATTTAATTAAATAGATTAATTTGGGTTAATAAGATCATGATCAGAACCCAACCCATTTAATAAATGGTCAATTCGAGTAGGGTCAAATTATTCGTTTAAAAATCAAGTTGAATTTGAATTCAAAAAATTAATCTATTTAATAAACGGATCATATTCGAATTGACCAATTTAACATAATATTATAAATTTGATCTAATCCTAAATTAACCTACGAATCCAAATTGCCACAATTATCTTTACCACCAAATTTTGGTGCAACATTTTGCTACATTGCTTTTGCTTCCTCCAACTTCGTTCTTATTATCAACAAATTCCCAAGCATTCGCAATGTTTTTGTCGCTGTTATCGTGGTCATCATTTTCTTCGTTGCAAGATTATTATCCTCTTTTTTATTATCACCATCATCACCGTCGTTGCCGGATCAACACCGTCATAATGGCCAAGCTCGCCGCCCTTCTCTTCGTTGTCTACGATCATAGGATGTTTGCATGTGATATCCTTCGGTTATCTCCAATGAGCATCACTACGGTTTCTTTCTTTTTTCTTTTCGTTTTTCAAGACTCAAGAAGCCGATGCCTTAGAGAAATTCGATAATACCTATGGCACCTTCTGAACATGAAAAACTATAGAGCAAGATGTTAAGTTTCGATTGTAAGAGATTGATTTAGCCAAATTAATTATATTTCAATTTTGGCCAATTTATTTTTTTGATTTTATTTTATTATACTTTAATTAGATTTAAAATATTATAAATTTACAAAAAAAATTCTGAAAATAATTTACATATACACATTCTTTTAAAATTTATTAAATACATAATTTTTTTGGTAAAAATTTATCTAAAATATTCAAATAGGATATTAATTATTCAAATAGGATATTTTTTTGGTAAAATATTAAAGAATTGTAAAAATTAATTATTCAAATAGGATATGTTGGTTATATATTATTTTAGTTTTATAAGTCAAATTTAAATGAGATAGTTTAAATTTTTTATCTTTCTTTATGTAAAACTTAGTTTCAAATTTCAAAACTTATAATTTATATTTTCCGTATTTTAGGCAAGTATATTTTATTTATTATTTTATGTAAGTTAATTCTAAATGAAATATTAAGTTTTTCTTCTTTCTAATTTTTTATTAGCTATTAAATTTCCTCAAATTAACCTTTTATTTACTTCTTTTTCATACAATAATATGGAGAAATTGACTCCATACGTATCAACCTTAATTTAAATTAATTAAAAATATAATTTCATCAACTTTTAACATGTTAAATTTTTTTCATATTTTCATAAAATATATATTATTTTAAAATTTAAATTTAAAATATAGTCAAAATATAATTAAAGGAGTAAGGTTTTGTTTAATTACACCCCACACTCGAAAAATTTAGAAAATTTAAGAAATTAGGCCTAATTCGTTGAGTTTGACTATTTTAGTATGTGAATTGGGAGAACTCCCCATTTCAACTATAGTTCAAATTGGGTGTGCTGACTTCTAGCTCAAAACAGGCTAAAGTCAATTTGGCCGAAATGTTGCTTCTATAGTGGGCCCGCGATATACTTAGGAAAGTGGTTCCTTAATGTATACGCTGAGTTTTATCTCCCTCAATTTGCTTCTTCACACTTCACATATGCTTATGGAGGATCTTCTCTTCTCCCTCATGTGCAACTAGGGTTCTTCGTTGATCAGTCTTCTCCCTTGTGTTTGTTGTTCTTTGTTGTAGTGCCCTCTCCTTATCTCCTTCACTGCAACTTATCCTTATTAGTGATCTACAGTCCTAGATATGTCCCCTTGTGCTCCACCTCGCTACGATATGCGTTTAGGGTGATTTGGGATCCTATGACGATTTACATATTTAAAAATGTAGTTGATTTTATCAATTTTAGTAATGACCTATTTACAAAATAGAATTCAGTTGTGATAAACCTAGGGTATTAAAGCATCTAAAAGGTATTATTTTCGTGCAATCATGACATGTATTGCCCGTCTCATGATGGGGATTGAGTCCTAACCTATTTTTCAACAATATGGATATTCATGCTCTTCATCTTGATTTTAGTATTTTTCTATAAAATGCAGCCCATATTTCTTATAAGATTAGAATCATATGGGAACACTATCGATTATATGAGACAATATGCATATTATTACATGTTATTCATAATTTTATTTATAATTTATGTTTGTATTATTGTTATTGTTGTGTATATATGCTTGGATTTAAAAGAAGTATAGACTTAGAATTTATGTTCCTAATACTATTGTTCGTACATATGTATATGGGAGTAATCTTAGAATCAAAGAAAAAAATTGACTTTCCAAAATGCTCAAACCGTGGGCATTGCTCTTACGGTTGCTATTTGCAGTGTGACCTACCATATGTTTAAGAGAAAACCCTAATGTCAAGTCTTTTATCAATCAAAGTTTTTTTTTTTTTTTTGAGGAGTTGATGAAGCTGGTGAGAGGACAAAGTTGTCAAACTCAGCCATTTCGTGTTGACATTCATGATGAGAATGATCCAAACCATTTGAAACGATAAGCAAATGCAGTGGATAGAGAATAATCATTCATTTCTTCAATTACGAAGAGAAACAAATGCGAAACCAATAAATAAGATGTGATGCAGGACACTTTGTTGTAGGATACACCATATAATTGCAAGTAATTGAAGATGTCGAAAGTGTTGTATAAAAGAAAAACCTCATCCTTTGTATCATTTCCCTAAAATCCCATGAATTCTCCAAAATATTATTTTAAATGGCTCACATATTTTTGTACTACAATTCGGTTAAGACAACAACTTTTGTATAATGCATGAGCATTGACACAGTGGTTAACTTGATGCATCATTTTGAAAATAAGGAGATGGATGGGTAAATATGTTATTATGCACCTATGAATTTTAAGAGTTTACTACTAAACCTATTACCAATGACTGATGATGACTAATGTTACATTTTAATTTTATATTAAGCAATATTCAAACATTATTATGTTTGTCTTTTGTGTTGTTATGGATCTAACGATATACTTATCCATTGTTGTTAACTTGATATACTTACAAATTAATCTATATATGAGAAAAATAAATACTCTTTCAAAGAGTAAAATAAAAATAAGACTTCATTGATACAACTGAGTTCAATTTCGGATCACATGAAAAAATTTTAAAACTAAAAAGACACAAATATCTACAAAATAAAGTTTTAATCTGGGTTGTTTCTCACAAATATAAACAATAATAAAAGATTTTTTTATTCGATATCAAAAACATATGGAGTTCATCAAAAATTAAGTATACATGTTATTGTATAGAAAATCATTTATTATTTTCAATCTAACCCAAAATTTCTCTGTATTATTAACCCCCAAAAAACTGTCATATTGATGTATTAATCTCCAAACATTTATGAATGTCACGAGTTAGGATTCATATGTTATTCTTCATGTTAAGGTCTAAGGGGGTGTTTGGATTGCAATTGAGTTTCAAAAGTGACGGAAGTAAGATCACTTTTGTCACCTTTGCTTTTTAGATACAGGCCACTCCTAAAAGTGATAGAAGTATTACTTCCAGATGGGTTTGAAAATGAATTAGGATTGAGTTCAATGACTTCCACTGGACTTCTGAAGGAGCAATTTCGACCTAATTATTTTAGTTAAATTTATTACAATAATATTAATATTACAATTGTATTAGTATTAAAAATTCTAAATTTACTTGACACATATTATATTCACTTAATATTATCAGTCTATTACTTTATATTACTTTAATTTTCTTAATTATAACATAATTAATTAGTTATTTATTACTTTTATTATCTTAATTATCTTAATTTTATTTATTTCGTTAATATTATTTTTAATTATCTTAATTATTAAAAATATTCTAATTGAATATTACTATAATTTTAATTAAATTTTGAAATTATAATAGTATAAATTTTATTGATTAAAAAATTCTATATTTCTAACTAATATAATTACTAAACTATTTTTGCACTTCCAAGATATCACCCTATCCGAACAACTGAACTCACACTTTTTACTTCAAACCTTATATTCTAAATGATTGAAATTATAAAGCTTAGGGAACTTTTACTTTTTTTTACTTTCACATTAAAATTATTTAACTGACCAAAATTATATTTTAGTCACTTCTCACTTTCATTATTTCTACTATTTTTTACCATTTTTATCACTTTCGGAAGCTAAATATCATCCAAATACTACCTAACTTAAAAGTTTGCTACAAGCTGTGATTGAATCAATTTTGTAGGTTGGAAACACAAAAAGTTACAGTCACGTTCACTCACCTGATTATAGCGCCATTTACCCATCATCAACATCCAACCGTCCATTACCCAATCACACGCAAATCCATGATCAACGCCTATGATGAAAATCTCGTATCCTCTACTTGTCCCGATATATAATGTGCCCCGTAAACCTCTTTTTTATTTTTTCACCCTGCAAAACCCTAATCCTGGGCCGGCCGCTGCCGCATTTCGCCTCCGATCTCGCCAATGGCGGCCGCGCGCCCTCTCGTCACCGTCCACGCCCTCGAGGGCGACATGGCCACTGACGGATCTTCTTCCATCCCTCTCCCCGATGTCCTCAAAGCCCCGATCCGCCCCGACGTCGTCCGCTCCGTCCACTCCGACCTCTCCCGCAACAAGCGCCTGCCCTACGCGGTCTCCCGCCGCGCTGGCCACCAGACCTCCGCGGAGTCCTGGGGTACTGGCCGCGCCGTGTCTCGAATCCCCCGTGTACCTGGCGGCGGTACCCATCGCGCCGGCCAGGGAGCCTTCGGCAACATGTGCCGCGGTGGCCGCATGTTCGCGCCAACCAAGATCTGGCGTCGCTGGCACCGCCGCGTCAACATCGCCCAGCGCCGCCTCGCAGTTGTCTCGGCCCTCGCCGCCTCTGCCGTTCCCTCCCTCGTCCTCGCCCGCGGCCACCGGATCGATGCCGTGCCGGAGGTCCCGCTTGTCATTTCGGACTCTTCCGAGTCCATTGACAAAACCTCGTCGGCCTTGAAGATTCTGATGCAGATAGGGGCTTATCCCGATGCCGAGAAGGCGAAGGACTCCCACGCGATCCGATCCGGCAAGGGCAAGATGCGCAACCGCCGGTACGTCTCCCGCAAAGGCCCTTTGATCGTGTATGGCACTGAGGGATCGAAGATCGTGAAGGCCTTCCGTAACATCCCCGGCATTGATGTCGCTAACGTGGAGCGCCTGAACCTGCTGAAGCTGGCTCCCGGTGGGCATCTCGGAAGGTTCATAATCTGGACCAAGTCGGCATTCGAGAAGCTCGACTCCATTTTTGGTACCTTTGAGAAACCGTCCGAGCAGAAGAAGGGGTGGTTGCTGCCGAGGCCGAAGATGGCAAATGCCGATCTTGGGAGGATCATCAACTCCGATGAGGTCCAGTCGGTCGTCAGGCCGATTGACAAGACGGTGAAGCGCCGTGCTTTGAAGAAGAACCCGCTGAGGAACCTGAATGCGATGATGAAGTTGAATCCTTATGCTAAGACTGCCAGGAGGATGGCTCTCCTTGCTGAGGCGCAGCGTGTGAAGGCGAAGAAGGAAAAGCTTGAGAAGAAGAGAACTCAGATCTCCAAGGTATCTTTTTTTTTTATATTAATTTGTCTGTCGTTCTGTTCACTTGGGCTTGCTTTCGATGCTTATTCTGTATTAGTAATTGGATTTGATTTCTGAATGTTTTACATTGATATGATACTCATTGATAAAGTTTGGTCTTTCCTTCTCATGCTAACCTGATGGAAATGTTTGATCGATTAGCATATTGACATATCTGATAACTCATGTTTGATTGTGATTGTCGTGATTTGGAAAACAAACACTTCTCTTCTAATTGATTTGGATTGATTTTGTAGGTTATCAGTAATGAGTTTGTATTCTACGGCTTTGATATATGACTGCAGATGTATTTTGTGTTGGGTATGATAAAAGAAATAGTCAATAATTATTGCTAAGTAGCTTTATTCTGGACTTGCTTAACATTCATCTAGGTCATTGTTGTTGATATGTTTGTTATTAATAACAAGTGCATATTTCATTGGTTGTTGTTTTTAAAAATCAATTCATGATGCTATTATGTTTTTTGTTGATCCATATCATGACAATTTTCATTATTTTGGGTTAGAAAAATAGGGACAGCCTACAAAAATGTTTGGTAAACATGGTTGGCATCTAGGACTTGGTTAATGCTTGTTATAGATCATGTTAACTTTATGTTAATATGCCCTTCCTTTTTAAATTACTAAATTACATTGGATGATCTATACGCATACTATGTTGTTTTATTCCTTAGATGCAAAATTTTGTGTTAGTTGATTTTATCCCCGATGTGCTTTGCAATTCATACTTCAACTTGTTCCCTACTTTGCTTTTTGCATTTTGGTGTTATTATTTTTTGATTAAGGTTACTAAATTTTTGTTTATGACATGATCCTATATAATTTCAGGAGGATGCTGCTGCAATCAAGGCTGCTGGCAAGGCATGGTACAAGACTATGGTATCAGATAGCGACTACACTGAGTTTGAGAACTTCTCCAAGTGGCTTGGGGTCACTAGCAACTAAGCTTTCTGTTACATTTTCCCATTTTTGCTTAGGAACTTGGTTAAAGTGCAGGATTTTGCATAATATTTTCAGAGTTTCATATTAATTTAACAATTTCTTGGATAGCTAGCCTATCCTGGGCGTTATTCTGGTTTAGGGTTTTGATTGCTGATTTGCTGATGTTATTCTACAAACATTATACCAAAGTAATTTTTGCGTGTACATTTTTTTTTACTGCTGCATTCTTTAATATTTTGTGTCTTTAGTAGCTTCACAAGCTTATCCCTTAAAAGTGTTACATTTATATGGCATGTAAAATATTTCCAAAATTTTGCATTTGGTTGTTACACAATAGCCCCCTAGATGTAGAAACAGCAACACCCAATTAGATGCTGACGGGCAGTTAGGGAAGTGTATTTATTGTTTTTGTTTAATCCTCATTTTGTATTTTGCGTTTTTGCTGTTCTTCAGTCTTTTATGGCATCCATTTTTCAAAAATGAGCTTTTCTTCTTCATTTTTGTTTTTTTTGAATTTAGCACCTGCACATCTCTTCTAGGGTTGGTATCAAAATTGGTATTTGCTTGGTTCTAAGTTAAATTGATACTACATATCAACCACAAAAAGATCCCGCTGTGTTTCCTTATTGAACTTGAACATGCCTTCCCAGCAAACAGAGGAGCCATCGAGAATATTGATTCTGCAAATATGCTGTTCAGCGCCATTTATTTCTGGGTTTCTATTTGATCTAGAATGAAGTCATAAACATATTCTGCTAATAAATCCTATCATCTTTGCTTTACAAAACATTGCTGAAGACCTGGTTCGCCTCAAACAGGGTAATATATGTATATGAGTGCACCGAACACTAATTTAAAACAGATGTTTTATTTAAATGAACTAGAAAATTTTATTAACAAGCACACATGGCAATTAGGGCATAATGGGAAATTAACATCGCCTACAAAGTAGAAACAATGTACATCATGCACGACCTGTTATTTAATTGGGAAGAAAATTCTTAACTTCGTATTGAAGAAAAAGATGCATCTCATCTATCAACACAATTTTTTTCTATTTCAATTAATTTGACTTACCGCAATATTACCGGTCCTTGCAATCTATGGTCCATTGGATCACATTATACAGCATCGACGGCCATGTAAGTTTTGAGGCCCTTCAAACCACTGGTCCCAGGCTGGGTTCACAGGTCCAGTAGTTCTGCATCATCACAAAAAGAAACTAAATACAGAACCATATCCTATGTAGTTCCTTTTAAATATAAGCATGTACATATCCCTGTAAAAATCTAGAAAATCACATTATTTACCCATGTACTACCAAGTCCAAAAACTTTTCAAGTAAAATTAGAGCATTTTCTTACAAGTATCTCCTTAAAACAGGCTCCACAGTGATAATTTAGCTAGGTCTCTAATTTTGCAAGTATGGCCCCAATTACAACAAAATGGCAATTTTGATCATCTAATATTTAGCTAATAAAGTTTTAAAAATAGTTAAGAGTTGTAAAAGGAGTGAAAGAATGGTTTTATAGGACTATTACTTTTAGATGTGTATATACTGCAATTTCGCATATCTCTGTAGAGGGTGATAATACATCCCCAAAATGAATGCAAACTTTGACAAGAGATAGGGTTGGTTACATTGGGAGCAGAGGATCTGGTCTTTTCTCTACTCCATTCAACAGCCTGGTTAGAACAATAATAGTATCAGTTCCCTTTTTGAGAAGAACTTAGCTTCAAGTTGTAACAGAGTAAAGTTCAATAAATGAAACATCCATGAATTATTCAATGGGTCAGTATTCAGAACATACTCTTGCATTATAGCTGACACCATTTCTGTCCTCTCAAGTTTTTCCAGATCTTCCTGTCATGGTAAATTTCCAAAATTTTGCAAAAAAATTAGAGTACACAATCAATTGATAGGAAAAAACTATGAACTCTTGTTCTCAAGCAATTTCTGTTTATGATACAAATCTATGCATTCTAAATAATACCAAGGATCAGGCATTAAGGAATTCAAGTATATGGTAGAGAAGCAACAATTTATTCAATTAGCAGATAAGCCAAATACTCTTTGAGAACAAAACCAAATATCATATTTGGCAAAGAAGCTGCAACTGCCATAGAGTTCCGGCATGACTTGTTGCTTGGCAGGATTACCAGAATAAGATAGCCCCATCTCTTTGAATCATTACCACTTCTTTTTCTCTATATCCTTCTGCAGCCTAACCTACCGAAACAAAGTTGTGGTTTTTTTCTATTGTTTTTCTAGAGTATCAACCTTTGGTTTGTTTGTTACCTTAATTGCAACCAATGATCCAACCCAAACACTAACATGTCCATAAACTCTAATCCGCATGAAGAACTCCACAAGCAAGTTTCAGAGTGCTATTGGAATTGGCTGGAAGAGCTAACAGTCAAAGTTCACAGCAATGACCAAAATTAGGTCGCAAACATACCACATAGTTATTGCACAGTCATGCCAAATTGGGCCAAATGGGAGAAAATTTTGGTGCTTAATTGGTTTGAAAAATATAACAGCCTATCTGGGTTTGGCCTACATTTGATGCAATGAACCTGAACTTGTGCCTCCTTATCAATTAGTGGATTTGAAGTTGGTTAGGACTCTTCAGAATATCAACCACACATATATCTCACATAATTTCCCATAATGGGTAAAGAACTTTACAAAGTAGAAAGTCTAGGCTTGGTTCACTAAGCTATATCAGGGACATAAGATTCTCCAGCTAGGTGCTACGAATAGGAAAGAAACAAAGATTATCTTCCCATGAGTTGAAGAAATAGCATCCGGTTGTTAGCAAATATTGGCATCTGCTTATAGATAAGAGCAAAACCTCATTGGCTATAATTTGAGCATTGAGGTTATGCAGTGGACTTCAGTTATCCTTCCTTGATTGTCTATTTTGCTTACAATATCACCTTATTGATCTTATTCTGATTCATGAATGCAACCCTTTCCGTTTCTGATGTTTAAAACTAGGATAAAAAAAAATAGTGCACTATACTTGATAGTCGCAACACCATCAGCGTGGGTTATCTAGACACTTTAACAACCCTGATACAAACTAAAGAACATATGCTCGCGTCAAACAAGATTACTGCTCTTTCAGCCTCACAATTGATCGCCAATCACAAGTGGGAGACCATTTCAGCTTGCTAAATTTACAGAATTGATCAATTTAGTTGTCAATAGACCATTTAACAAACAAATGCGTCCACTATATACTTAATCACATCTCACAGTTTTTTTCTTCGCCTCACTCGATTGTGGCATTTCAACAAACAATGCCCACTCAAACATTTCACTCGTTTTCAAGTTGTTCCAAGTTGTCCACATAACCTATCCAAATGTTCACTTCGCCATTCTCAACAAACCCTAGAACCAAATTTCGTTCAAAAGCTCAAAGAATTATCCATGTCGATCAAACTGAACACCTCTTCACCGATGGTGCCGACCAAAGAAATAAATGATCCATAAAAACAGAAATCAAATCTGTAAAGAGATTAAAAAAAAGAGAGAGAGACAGAAAGAGACAGATTGAGACCTCCAAGAACCGGGCTTCGGAGTCGAGGCGCTTCAGTTCAGTGAGGATCCGGTGCCTGCCCTTCGTCTCCGCCGCTGCTGCCGCCGACGCCGACGACGTCTGGGAGTCGCTCCCCAGAGCTGGCGCCGGCGCGTGCTCCGCCGCAGCGTCCGGTTGCATCCTGATCGCTGGATCGGCGACGAGAGCGTGGAATAGGCGGCTTTGAATACTAGATTCAATGGATTTACTTTACCGGGAAAAAAATGGACTTTTATTTGGCTCGGAAGAGACGGCTTGAAAATATTGTCTATTTTCATTTTAACCCCTCAAAACTACATTACACATTTCTTGCGGCACATTCCTGACTGATGTTACCATCTGGATCAGGAGACCAGATCCAGACCATTCCCATGAACACCAAGGTTCAGATTGATTTTAATCTCTATCGAAATCAATATATTTTTATCGTATTAATTTTGTTTCGATTTTGATTAAATTTTTTTAAATTTTTTCAACTAAAATTAATTTAAAATTTTAAAAATATTAAAAATATTTAAAAAAATAAGAAAAAAATATATTTGTTAAAATTATACAAATTAGAATTTAATTTCAAATCACATAATTGTGATATAATTATAATATATAAATATGAATAATATATTTTTAAAAATGAAATTGAAAATACAAATCGAAAGATTTCGGACACGTCCCAAATTTCAAATAATGACGAAAATAAATCAAAAGTAGAGAAATATTGTCCGAAGTTTTTTTAAAAAAAATGAACAATATTTTCTTTTTCTTTGAACAAAATAAATATAATTACTAAATTAATACATAAAATATTTTATTTTTTGAGAACTTCCCATATAATCAAATATTTTTTTTAAAAAAAGACTCGTCTATTTTATTTTGGGACTTTTTACTGTACCATAAGGCTGGCCTCCAGAGGATAACAAGTGCGGTAGGATGGAGTCCGACCTGTCGTGATGCATGCATGCAATGATTAAGAAAAGTCTCAGCTAATCTCTTCTATATTTGAAGCAACAATTATTGTTTAGCATTAAATATTTTTTAGATAATAAAAAAATTTTGTGAGTTAATATTAAACGAAAAGAATTTGAACGGTTGAAAGTAGGGTTTTACGTTTCAGCCGAAACGGCTCGATTTCAGTCGGTTCCGAACCAAAATCCTAATTTTGGTTTCGGTTTAGGGTTTACTGTTTATCTTTATCAATGCCGGAGCTCGCGCGCAGGTGGGAGCTTGCCGGGCGAGTGTGTGAGGGCGGGAGCGCGTGCGTCAACGGGAGCTCACCAGGCTCGAGCGCGTGAGGGCGGGGGCTCGTCGGGCTCGCGGCAGGAGAGGAAGGAGGAGGAGGGGGGGGGGAGGGGGGGGGGGGGGGGGGGGGGGGGGGCGCTCGCTAGTCTGCTGCCACTCCCTCGCCTATCTCGCGCCCTCACCGACCTGACCCGTACTCCCGCAAGTTGAGGCCCGCCTTATACCGGGGCCAGCGCTATTGCCAATCTGATTTCGACGCTTTTACCAGTTTCTGTCAGATACTATTCACGTACGTAATATTATTCACGTAATTGTTCATTATTTTTTAAATTTTTTAAATTTGAAGTTAAAAAATAATTAAAATAAATTTAAATTTTAGTCAAAATATAATTAATAAAAAAAATATTTTGGTTGAAACTGAAATGAAAATAATTTTAATCGAAACACGTTGATTTTTTTGTTCACGTGTATACGTGCATAATCGTTCCACCGAAAGTAAAGCCAAAAAAAAATTTTGTCGGTTTTACCCCCATATGAATCGCTGTCACGAGATTGCGCAAAGCTAATTATTCTCGTATGTTTATAAATATTCATCTGGATTGTTCAGGTACTGAATTCATAATTACACATTCAAATATTTTAAACTCAACTGATAATGATGATGATAAATTGTATTACATTATATTTAATAAATTATATATGTATCAATTATATTTTAATAATAAGTTAAATTTACTTATGTTAATTTTTAATTTTTTAATCATATTCATATTATTTCTCATATATTTTTTTATATAGTAATATATTTGGTTAACTATTAAAATTAATTTTAATTAATTAAAATAATATTTAATATTGTGGTAAAATTAATTATAAATTTTTTCATTATTTTTAAATTTTTATAAAAAAATTTCAAAATTGTATCATATTTTTAATTTAAAGTCAAAGTACAGTCAAAATATAGTCAAACTAAGGTCAATACACAATTAATAACTTAAAAAAATCTTTCGATCGAAACCGAAATGGTCAAAATGAAAACCGAAACGGCCGAAACGTATCGGTTTCGCTGGGTGCCGAAACTAAAACCGAAATCGATACAGAAAATCTCAGTTGAAAGTACCCAAAATTACTCCTTTTTTTTTAGTGTTTTTAATATTTTTAAAATTACGTACATATTTCTTTTCATATTCTTGAATTCTTTATGTATAAAGAAGTTAAGTAAATTATCTCGAAGTAAAGTTATTAATATTTGTAAAAAGCCATTCGTTTCTTTTATTTAATTATATATTAATTATATTTAATTTATTTTCTCACGCACCTGAGGGAGGAAGCGCTCCAACCGCGAGGCCCCCGCGGCCGTGGCTCGCCACCTCCTCTTTCTTCCTCTCTCGGCGGTGAGATTCGATGATACGGCTTCTTTGTTCTGTTTGAGGAACACCGTCAAAAGGGAGTTAATCGATTAAATATAATTAATTAAATTATATATATATATACACGAAGAATACGAGAAAAAAATATATAATTTTAAAAAATATAAAAAAGTACATGTAATTAAGAAAGATTTTAAAGAGGTATAAGAAAAAAATTTATGACTACAAATAATTATAGAAATTTTAGCAAATAATTATCTTTTTATTAATATTAAGTAAAAAAAATCACCTATATTATCAAATCATTTCCTCGTCAATATTATTTTTTAATTTATTTTATACTATTTAAATTAATAAAAAAATTACCAAGATATTTTTAAAAATAAAAAATAAAAAGATTGAAATTCACGTTTAGCCAACGGTTTCCTCCTCCACCGCCAAGTGTGTCGCACGTGTCGAGACTTCTCGCTTCATCTCCGACACTTCGCTGCACCTATCCCTCTTCTTCTTCTTCTTCTTCTCCATCATGGATTCCAAACTTGGA
This sequence comes from Trichopus zeylanicus subsp. travancoricus, assembly GCA_005019695.1. Taxonomy (NCBI): domain Eukaryota; kingdom Viridiplantae; phylum Streptophyta; class Magnoliopsida; order Dioscoreales; family Dioscoreaceae; genus Trichopus; species Trichopus zeylanicus. The sequence goes on from RXID01014214.1 coordinate 1,730,728, forward strand.
CCCCCAAAATGAGACCAATACTCAAACAAAAGAAACCAATAGCCGCTCTCACAAGCTCCATCCCCTTTCTCAACACCAAGATCGTGCGCCCCGCTTTAACTATTACTGCTGTGTCCAATACTATTCCACGCACGCCAGAGCAGGAGCGACCGCTGGCCATCGACCGCCAGCCGGATTTTGACCCGTTTCCCGGAGTTGATGTCCCACCGCCGTGGACTCCACCCGGGCTGGATTCCCCAGTGCCACCGGCGCCTTCACCCCCGAAGCCAGACTCTCCAGTGCCGCCTATGCCCTCGCCGCCCAAGCCGGATGTTCCTTTGCCGCCGCCGGACGACGTGCCTCCTCCAGAAAATAAGCCACAACCTGTGGAGATGTAATGGTTGCAAGTTTGGTTGAAGGAAATGAATGTGCTGGGAACTTCTGTTTTAGCTGGTTTAGGAAGATGGAAGGGATTTTTGCAAATAAGCCCTATATTTTCGGTGTTCGCAAGATGGTTCTGGAGATTATTTGGAGAAGAAACCTCTAAGGTTTACATGCAAAGCCAATGCATATGACAATTCTGTAAGTATTATAGATGAAAGTCATTAAGCATGGGGTGTAGCTTCAATGCAAGTTTTTTTTTTCTATGAAATGACATGATTTCAGGGAAATTTGGACTCGTAAAATTCTCTGAAGGATAAAAATCCATTGGAATCTACGGCCCCTATTGAATTTAGAACCAAACTTTTCACGAAGTTGGGTACGTAAATTTTCATTTAGTTAATTAACAAGAAACAATGGAAAATGACAAGAAATGCTTTTTTTTTTTTGTGAAAGAATTTGGATTCAGGGAAACATGCAATCCTGAGAAGTCAAGAAAATGAGTAAGAAATCACCAAGCTCTCTTTCTTTCTCCTCCCTATGTTTTTATTGATGGTAACCTTGGATTTTTATCATCCAATTTAAATCTTTCTAAGTATGCATCATTTTCTTTTCTTTCTAGATGAAAAGTATGGCTTGAAGATGTTCTCTTCAGTTAATGGTATCTAATGTAAGTCATCAACAGAAATATTTCTTTGTTTTTCCATGATTTTCCCAGCACAGGGAGGGAAAACCAGACAAAACCCTAGCTGTCCCCGACCCAAACTACTGTTTCTTGGAGCTGTTTCCTTGGAACATTCACTACAAAGTGACAGGAAGACCAAACTTCCATGTCTTGCATGAGTTGTCTGACATGATATTTTAATGCTTGTGGTTCTGAAATCAACTAGCTGCGTGGAATAATCTCCACTGCAACATGTCACTGGCCTGGAGCTCAAGTTGTGGAGAAAGCTCTCCTATTCTATCAATCAAATAAAATATGTCCTCGTGTTCCAAAGAGGAGAGATTCCCACCTACATCTAGCACAATTCCACTTTTCTTCCAAAATCTCACTTTCAAGAAACAAGTTAGAGAAGGAACTCATTTCACCAATAGAATGAGTATGAGGTCAGGTCTTTTTTTTTTCTCGTCTAGTCCTTCAAAGAAAAGTTTGCCATTTTGGTTAAGGGATGCATGGAAAATGGACCGGAAACCCACTTGAGAGTTGAAGAGTGGAGGCTTATCTTCTCTTGCCAGCAAAATCATGAGAGCCATTCTAATTCTAGGTGACAAAGACCCCCAAAGACCAAGAGAGAAGCAATTCGATGTGAACATTGGAAAATGAAAGGCTATCCTATCATTAACAGAAAAAGGAACCAAAACCACTTACGTACAGTCATATGGGCCAGCTTGCATATATAGGGAAGAATATTTGGAAAGCATTGAAGACGCATGAAATAAAGTTTCAATCAGGATCAATGCAAAACACATAGATAAGATAGAATAGTGAGAACAGAGCAAAGCCCTTGCCCATGTTTGATGTCCCAAATGCAAGATTTCAAAATACAACACAAACTTATGTTGTCTTTCATAGAGCAAAACAAATAAGCAAATTCCGACCTAAAATTAAGGCGTCAACTCACAAGTATTGGATCCTTAGGGTTCATCCACATGCAAGAGAAACTATACCCTAATTACCAAACAATAGATGCAAGCAATAAAGAATAACAACAGGAAACAGAATTGGAAAATAGTGTACAAGTAGACATAAAATTAAAACCAGTCTGCGCCACTTACCCCCTTTGGAGAGTAAAACACGAGAGAGAAGAGGAAGACGAGGAGGAGAAGAAAGAAGAAGAGCAACAACAACAACAACAACAACAAAGAATTGGGAGGAGAAGACATGGGAGAAGAGCAGATAGATACATAGGAGGGGAAAGGCAGAAGAAAATGAGGATAGTTTGTAGCTTTTAATTTGTTTTTTGTTGTTGGTGGCTCGCCATAGATCGAAAGATTTAAGTGGTAATTTCAAAAAAAGTTTTGTGGTCCTAAAGAACCAAGAATCTAGAACGAAATATCTTATCCGCACCACCGGCATGCAGTTAGCTAGGGTTTCTAGATTTGTAATGCGCCTTGCTTTTGGAGGGACCCGTTTGATTCATGTCCACTTCCTATTCAACCAGATAGATGTTCTTGTCTGTAAAAAGCAAAGTCAAATAGACGAAGTGATACTTATTAAGTAAACATAACATCTACTAATACATTTTTCAAATACACAAATAAGTGTATAGTCAAAAGACAAAGCTGCCAATTTGGCTCTCTTTCATCAATCTATTGAGGATTTTTGAGAGCACCAACGGAGAACCTGACCTTCTCCTCCTCTCATGCCAATAAGAACAAAATTAGTGACAATTTGGCTAGCTTTGTGGTTTTCAATTTCGTTTAAGGGTAAATTTTACTCCGTACTGAGGTTGCAAGCCGAGAATACCGAACAATTTCATATTCAAGTATTCAATCTGTTCTTACTAGAAGTGCATATATATATATATATAATGGATAATTACGTATAACCTCTGTAATTAGTCTTAATTATGTATAACTCTCGTAATTTTCGGAATTACCCACCTCTCTCATTTTCGACAATATTTACTCACACCTCTTATTGTTATTTAATCAAAATTTTTTCAAAAAATTTCGATTTTACCTTCGGTTATTTTACACATACACCCCTAAAAACTTATTTTTTTATATTTAACGTCCCGAAATTCGGTTTTTTGCAAATAACACCTCGAAATAACTCAGATTTATAAAAAAGTCCTCGAAATTCGAATTTTTTGCAAATAAACCCCTGGAAATTATTTCGATTTATAGAAAAGTCTCCGAAATTTGGATTTTTGCAAATAACACCCCGGCGCGGGCGGGAGCGGAGGAGGAGGCCGGCGGTGGGAGCGGAGGCGGAGGCCAAGGCCGACGTGCCCGCGTGCAAGGGACGGACGGCCTTGGCCTTGGCCGTCCGCGCCCGCGTGTCGGCACGCCGGCCTCGGCCTCCGTCCCCGGCACGCGGGGACGGAACGGCCTCGGCCTCCGCTCCCGCCGCCAGCTTGCCGGCGCCCCGGCCTCCGCCTCCGTCCCCGGCGTGCGGGCGCGGATTTTTGCAAATAACACTCCGAAATTATTCAAATTTATAGAAAAGTCCCCGAAATTCATATTTTTGCAAATAACACCTCGAAATTATTTTGAATTACAAAAAGTCCAGAGTTTTCTTATAAAACCCTCTTCTTCCTGTAGCCCTAAACGCATCCTGCGCCATCGCCGCTCTGCTCTGCCGCCGCCGCCGCCATCGCTCCCTGCAGTGAAAGTTTTAAAATTTAAAATTTCAAATTACAAGTTTACTATTTTTATATTTAAAAATAGAACATCTTTAATATTTTTCTTTATAAATACGTCCAAATTTTATTTATTTTATAAGTAAATTTTGCAAATAAATCATCGAAGGTAGGGCTGTGCAGTATTCGGTTAAAATCGAACCGAACCGACCGATCGAAACCGAATAACCAATTCGGTTCGGGTTATTCGGTTCTCGGTTCGGTTTCGGTTTTGAAAAAAAAAAAATTTAAAATTCGGTTCGGTTTCGGTTTCTGATTTTCGAAAACCGTAAAAATCGAACCGAACCGAATTATATATATACCTATATACTGCGGTTAGGTTTCGGTTTTGGGCTAATCGGCTCAAATAGCTGGGCCGAACCCGGAACCGTAGACCGCCTATATATTCTCCTTTTTCTCAGAACGGTTCGCCACTTCGCCGCTCTCGCTCTCGCCTCCTAACCCTAACCCTAACCCTCTCGCTGTCGGCGACTCGGCGCTCTCGCTCTCGCTGCTCTCGCTCTCGCTCTCGCCGCTCTCGCTCTCGCCGCTGCGGACCTGCGGTGCTGCGCCTTCATCCCTCCAGCTTTCGTCCACCCCCGGACCCCCCTCCTCCTTTGAGGCTCTAAGTCCCGACGCCTCTCTCTGGTCGACGCTCTGAGTTTCAATTTCTCATTTTTCTACGACGGATTAAGCTGCAAGGTGAGGGTATTTAGGGTTGATTTTTTGTGAAATTAAATTAGAGCTGTTGAAGTATTTTGCAGCTCAGCCTGCTCTTAGCCTGCTGCTGTGCTGCTGTTGCAACTTGAAGACTTGATTCACTTGAAGTATAATGTATATCTTGTACTAATTTTTTTTTCCCTTAATCCCTTATGCAAATGACCAGATCCATTCATCCTGTAAAAATTCGGTTTGCAATTCGGTTATAACCGAACCGAACCGAAATATTTCGGTTCGATTTCGGTTCGGTTTTATTACTATTCGGTTCGGTTCGGTTTTGGTTTTTGAAAATTTTGGAAATTTCGGTTCAGCCGGTTCGGTTCGATTTGATTCGGTTTTAACCGAATGCACAGCCCTAATCGAAGGTTTCAAAACTTAAAATTTAAAATTACAAGTTTCATATTGTACATTTACAAATAGATCCCTTGATTTTTTTAAAATAAATCAATATTTTAATCATTTTTAATATTAAATTTCCCGGAAAATACAATAAAAGTTTTAAAATTTCAAATTTCAAATTACAAGTTTACTATTTTTACATTTAAAAATAGACCACCTTTAATATTTTTCTTTATAAATACGTCCAAATTTTATTTATTTTATAAGTAAATTTTACAAATAAGTCATCGAAGGTTTCAAAACTTAAAATTTAAAATTACAAGTTTCATGTTGTACATTTACAAATAGACCCCTTCAATATTTTTATTTATAAATAAGTCTATATTTTTTATCATATTTTAAGTAAAATTTTACAAAAAAGACATTAGTGATTTTTAAATTTATAATTACAAATTTAATATTTATACATTAAAAAATAGACCCTTAATTTTTTTTTAAAATAAGTCTAAATTTTTTTTAAAACTAATTTTTACAAATACACCCCTCGCCGGACCATCGCCGGCCGGCGTCCGCGCCCGCGCGCCGGGGACGGAGGCCGAGGCACGACGACGCGTCGGACAGCCCGTCGGCATGCGACCGCGAATGGCCTCCACACGCGGGACGGAGGCCGAGGCCGGCGGCCCGCACCCGGCGCGGACGGCCAGCGGAACGGCCTCGGCCGTGGCCGTCCACGCCCGGGTTTCAGCGTGCCAGCGCCCCGGCCTCCGCCTCCACTCCCGCCCGCGCCGGAGTGTTATTTACAAAAATCCAAATTTCGAGGATTTTTCTGTAAATCGGAATAATTTCCGGGGCTTTATTTGTAAAAATTCGAATTTTGAGGACTTTTTTGTAAATCTGAGTTATTTCGGGGTGTTATTTGCAAAAAATGAATTTCGGGACGTTAAATATAAAAAAAATAAGTTTTTAGGGGTGTATGTGTAAAATAACCGAGGGTAAAATCGGAATTTTTTGAAAAAATTTTGATTAAATAACAATCAGGGTGTGGATAAATATTTTCGAAAACGAGAACGTGGATAATTCGGAAAATTACGGGGGTATTACATAATTAAGATTAATTACGAGAGTTATGAGTAATTATCCTGTATATAATGTCATTGCTGTATATTTAGTTTCAGTTTGTGTTGGCATTGAATTTAATGGAGCATAGGCATTTATTCCCTATCAACCGTCATAGTCCTAGTTTATCAGCTCATTAAAAGAGCTTTGCAGACTTTCCCTTGAAATGAAGCTAACTTCATTCCAATAAATGTCAATAGTACAAAGTCAATATTAAACCATCTAATCTGCAGGACCAAAATCAATGGAGTGTCTTCTTATAATTGAGGTGACATGAGTAAGTGCCCTTCCTTGGGTTTTTCCTTCTTTTGCGTGTATACAGAATCACATTAGTCTTGCATATATACACTTAAAAGTCATCAAAATTGGCTTGCTTCCATCACTGAGATTTCATGCTACAGAATTAAAGAGAAAAAGAAGAAATTCCAATCTATTTAATTTCGCCCTGTGTATTCCAACTTCCAATCTATCTCCTCTACACCCCTATAAACTTCTACAAGATCACTGGATCACAGAACTGCCCCTTTAATTTTTGTAATTACTTGACCATAACCAGAATAGATACACCTACTGTTAAACTTACTTGTGCAGTTAATATGGTAGAAAAAATTCAAAAATGTTAAGAAACCAATAACGTAACTTCTGCCATGTCTCTAGTTCTACTTGAACTCTTAACTCAAAATCATTTCTTCTCATCAATGTTTTTTATTACATGCTCTTCTTGATCTCTCTTCTTTTTCCAGCGAAAAGTATCCTCCAATATTGAATTCTCAAAAGCTGTAGCGAAGCATTTCTGCGAGTAGCTGAATTTACAGGAGTACGTTCTTTTGAAGAAACATTTATATTTTGCGCACAGAACCACAAGTACGCACTGAAAGAGTGTTCTACAATTACACTGACAAAGATACGTAGGTTCCAGAAATGAACCAAATCACATGAAAAAGAATAACCATCTATGTATCATGAAATAAATATCAAAAAATAACAAGGTTCCTTTTGGTAAAGAAAACATTAACAAACTTGAAAGACAACAATGATGTAGAAGCACATTTTGCTGCTTCTTGCTTCATGTACATCCATAAAAAAAAAAAAAAAAAGCATATGAATTTGGACTTGGGTTTCGTCTCCTTCATCATGAAAAGAAAAGCACTCTGAATTAAGAAGAGAGTTAGCAAGCATGGTGAAAACTTGAAAAAAGAGTCGAAGTGGGAATATTTCAATATACTCACATAGATAGCATCTTCTTGTTTTTTCACCTTTGTCATTAATTGCAGGGAATCTCATGTGTCCAATACTAGGAAGAAGTGAGGCTGGCACAGCATGACCTAGCAAAGATTGAGCTTGTATTTGTCATAATATATATAACAAAAAGCTTGTAATAGTTTTTGTCAATCCAAGCTAGATCATGCTGGCAGCTTCACTCTTTCCCTTGGGCACTTCTCCACAGCCTTCATTCAAGTACTCCAAACCATTCAGAATAAGATGAAATAGAATCTCACACACAAACTAAACTAGAGCTGGGAGAGATTTATACAGAGAAGTAGAAGTTGTTGGATTTGAATGAAGAAGGGTGGGTAAAAGCCATAAAGCAAGAAAGACAAAGGATGCTTAGGGTTAGGGTTAGGGTTACAGAAGAGGGTGTGCAAAGGTCACATAGGGATGCAGGTGGGGATGTTTAAAGCACACATCACAATAATATCGAGACCTTGAAAGGCCTGCTATTTATTAATCCCTTTCTACTATTTCTGCTACTATTGGTATGATATATGTGATAGATATACTGACCGTTGAAGGACCATTCTGCTTCACGCGCGCTACGGATCTTGATCTGGTCAGATTATTTTCTCTTGACCCCCTATATTTTCAGTATTCTTACTTGAGTATAATGAAAATGACAAAGGGGGATATTTCTGAAGTAATTTTGAAATCACGAGGGTTTATGTACAGAAAAAAAGCACTTGCGATTTAAGAAGGCATACTTGGAACAAAAGTGAGAAGCATAAATGACAATTTCTTAATTGTTGATGAATGCTTAATGAGGACAATTTTTCTTTCGTCGTACATGATCATTGCTTCTTTCCATTAAGCAAGATCAAAGAGTAAACATTTAATTACAAACAAGAATGAGAAATATTCCTTCAGAAGTTTGAGAACCTCTTTATATCATGAGCGATGAGCATTAACCTTGTGGTTCTAGTCATTATAATACTAATCTTATGGTCTTCAAGAACCAAATTGAAATGAAGTGGCTAGCGATTCTTTCAGTTTCTGCATCTTGAGAGTTTTTTTTACCAATTTGTAGTTGTACAGACAAAATACTTGGATTCATTTGTGATTTGGAGAAGGAATCAAAACAAAATATGGACTCTGCGTTGCCTTTTTCAGCTCCTCCAGTAAAACTAGGAAGTGTATATGCCATATGCCATGAAAATAAAATTTTGGAGGGTTAACCATGTGATATTGCACAAAAGTAAAAGAAAATCAACTTCTTTTATATGAATCTTGTTGTTTGAGCCATCTTGCACCGAATGATTTTATCAAAACAATTTGTGCATGATTCCACCATCATCATGAAGATCAAAGGCCTGCAAGAACAATGATAGGGGTGGTCCCTTTCTAAATAGCAGTTAGCATGCACATTGGAAAATTTATGCACTCTTCTCCCAGAAGAAAAGGCACGGATGGAGCCATCACTCTCCATGCCAATTCGGTTGAGTCACTCCCAAGGTGATACCAGTGTTCACAAGTCCCATGCAGACAAACATGCAGCACACCCTGGAAACCCTAGAAAAAAAAGCCCTAGAGAAACACTAGAATCTGAAAGCCAGTGTGCAAGTGGTCCATGCATCCCCAATACTCAAAGAAGAGGTGGTCCTGGCCCCCATCCACTACCAATGGCACCCCCCACCAGCACATATAACAGCTTTTGCGGCTGCAACAGCCCATTTAAATGTCCCATGTTTCAACCACTGTGATGTAGAAGCTTGTCGACAGTTATTAAATCTCCCTCATGGTGTCTGAGCATGCACATTAAAAGGATTCGAACGGGACCATCGGCACATGATCGGTCGTGGTGCCTTTTTCTTGCATGCTGTTGAGAAATCCAAAACTCGGTGCGATCGATTTCCTTCGAAGACCTCTCGAGAGATGATTATCAAGCATTGCACACCTGAATGATGAGCTTGGACTCACAATTGTTTCCAGAAGTTACAGGTCATTTGAGCAGTAACTGCAATAATTTACTGCAAACTCACGATTTATGTAGATTGTGACAGGATCGCAATCGGAAGTGTGACAAACAATGTTGTCAAAGCAAGAAAATTTAGAACATTTAGGAGGTGAGTTCCAAGAGAAGATGAGAAGAGGAGGAATTCTTCCTTCATAATATCAAGAAACGTCACCATTGTGGATCTCGAGCAACTGGTCTGCCTACTGACCAAATGATAAATCCAGTGCAGATTGGAAGAGCAATAAATTCATGGACACTGATTCTCTTGAGTTCTGAATCACGCCTAGGAGGATGGTTCACCTTTTAGTTGTTAACAATGTAAGAGAAGAGAAGCATATTGCAGCAGTAATATGTCAATGTAAACGAATGGAAGAAACAGCTGTTGAAGAATTTTCATCATCTTATAAAAAAGTTCAAGATTTAAACTCTATTTTGAAAGGACTGATATAAGACTTTCTGAATAAAACTCTATTTTCAAAGGCCCCACATGCAAATAAAAAAAAAAGTTCTTTGAAACGCGGTTTCCAATCATCAAATCAAAACCTAAAAGTCTTCTACTTTTATCTTGATTCAATGATTCCATCCAACTCAAATGCAACGACTTAAAGTTCACATATCTTTATAGATTTTTAAAGCTCACGTTACTTTCGCCTCATCTCTGTATATTGATTTGAATCCTTATTCTCTCCATTGCAAGATATTTGAGAGATGGAGGTGGAAACAAGAACGCTAATCCCCAAAGTGAAGCTGGGAACCCAAGGATTGGAGGTCATACACTGACATCTTTTCTTTTTCTTTCTATCTGCATGAGTTTTGTTTTACTTTCCTTTTTCAATTTTTTTTCCTGGATGCTTTTTTATTTTCTCCTTCTGTAACAGGTATCCAGGTTAGGGCTTGGGTGAGTTGGCATAACTGAGAACTTCAACCGTACAGTTTCTGATGGGGCAGGGATAGCCATCATCAAGGATGCCTTTAGCAAGGGTATCACCTTCTTTAATTGACACATCTGATATCTACGGGCCACTTACCAATGAGATCTTGATTGTCTAGGTACATGCTTTGTATATACTAAAATTTCAGGAGGCTATATGGAAAATTCTCTTTTTCTTGATTTCATGTGAAAAAACAAAATTGCGGTAGGCATTGAAAGAGCTGCCAAGAGAGAAGGTTCAATTGGCATCAAAGTTTGGAAATGTAAAGGTTGATCAAAATGAACAGGAAGTGAAGGGGAAACCAGAATATGTTAGAAGATGCTACGAGGCGAGCCTGAAAAGACTCGGTGTGGAGTACATTGATCTCTACTATCAGCACCGGGTCGATAGGTCTGTGCCGATCGAAGAAACAGTAGGATCTCTACCCTGTAGGATCTTCGATGCTAGAAACAACTAAAGTTATATTCTTTTGATGTGTTAGATGAGCCAGCTGAAGAAGCTGGTGGAAGAAGGCAAGGTGAAGTACGTCGGGCTGTCGGAGGCGAGCCCCGACACAATTCCGGCGCGCGCACGCCGTGCCCGATCACGGCCGTGGAAATGGGAGTGGTCGCTCTGGTCCCGCGACATCGAGCAGGACATTGTCCATCTTTGCAAGGACGCCCTAATATTTGATGTCTTAATTCCAATCAACTACTTAGAAATGTTTTTAGGGATATTTAGCTATACCGGTGAGATTTCCCTTAATTATCAAAACCTCACCAGATTTCAATAATTAATACACCCTTTTTTTTTTTTTAATCCATTACCTACCATCCTTAAATTATTATTAGTATTTTTTAAATAAAACTTTATAAAAACGACCTTAAATATTTTAAATATTTTAAAATAAACCATGTATAACAAATTAAATTATGAATTTAATATTTATATATTTACAAATAAGCCCCTTGAATAATTTTATTTATAAATAAGTCCAAACTTTATTTGTTTTTAAATAAAATTTTACAAAAAAGAGTTGAAGATATTAAAACTTAAAATTTTAAAATTCAAGTTTAATATTTGTATATTTACAAATAAACCTCTCAAATATTTTTATTTATAAATAAGTCCAAATTTTATCAGTTTTTTAATAAAATTTCACAATATTGATGTTTTCAAAAATAAAAATTTTAAATTATAAGTTTAATATTTATATATTTATAAATAAACCCATTGAATATTTTTATTTATCAATAAGTCCAAAATTTTATTATTTTTAAAATAAAATTTTACAAAAAATATATTAAATGTTTTAAAACTTAAAATTATAAATTACAAGTTTAATATTTGTACATTTACAAATAAATCCATTGAATATTTTGTTTATAAATAAGTCCAAATTTCATTATTTTTAAAATAAAATTTTACAAAAAAGACATTGATGGTTTTTAAACTTAAACTTTTAAATTACAAGTTTAATATTTGTACATTTATAAATAGACTCTTTGAATACTTTTAGTTATAAATAAGTCTAAATTTTATTATTGTTTAAAAAATTTTATAAAAAAGATATTGAAGGTTTTAAAACTTAGAATTTCAAATTACAAGTTTAATATTTCTATATTTATAAATAGATCTGTCGAATATTTTTATTTATAAATAAGTCCAAACTTTATCATTTTTAAAATAAAATTTTACAAAAAAGGCATTGAAGGTTTTAAAGCTTAGAATTTCAAATTACAAGTTTAATATTTGTACATTTACAAACAGACCGCTCGAATATTTTTATTTATAAATAAATCCAAATTTATTATTTTTAAATAAAATTTTATAAAAAAATACATGAAGATTTAAAATATTCTAATTGTAAATTATAAATTTAATATTTATATATTTACAAATAGACCAGTCAAATATTTTTTGCAAATAAAAATTTTACAAAATTTAGACTTCCCCTCCTCCTCTAGGTCAACACCCAATGCTTGCTCCTTCTCATCCTCCTCCTCCATCTCCATGGCTAGCGCCATCACCTTCCACTAAAGCTCGATCGGGAAGCTGGGGCTCGCATGCCGCTATGGCCTCCTAGTCGTCCGCGCCGCCCGTGACAAGTTCGAGCGAAAAAAACCCCACGTCAACATCGGCACTATTGAGCACATCGACCACGGCAAGACAACCCTCACCACCACGCTCACCATGACCCTTGCCTTCATGGGAAACAGTGCCACCAAGAAATATGATGAGATCGATGTCACGCCGAAGGAACGAGCTCACGGCATCACTATCAATATCGCCACCATTGAGTATGAGACGGAGTCCCGCCATTATGCCTGCATTGACTGCCTTCGCCACACCAACTATGTGGAGAACATAATTACCGACATGGCTCAGATGAACGGCACCATCCTCATTGTCTCCGACATCGACGAGCTAATGCCACAGACCAAGAAGCATATTCTGCTTGCGAAGCAGGTCGGGGTGTCGAATATGGTCGTCTTCCTTAACAAGCAGGACCAGGTCAAATGTTTTTTATAAAATTTTATTTAAAAAATAATAAATTTAGACTTATTTATAAACAAAAATATTCAAGGGGTCTATTTATAAATGTACAAATATTAAACTTATAATTTGAAATTCTAAGTTTTAAAACCTTCAATGCCTTTTTTGTAAAATTTTATTTTAAAAATGATAAAAAGTTGGACTTATTTATAATAAAATATTCAAAGATCTATTTGTAAAGATAGAAATATTAAACTTGTAATTTAAAACTAAGTTTTTAAAATCTTCAATATCTTTTTTGTAAAATTTTGTTTAAAAAAATAATAAAATTTAGACTTTATAATAAAAGTATTCAAGGGGTCTATTTATAAATGTAAAAAAATTAAACTTGTAATTTAAAATTTTAAGTTTAAAAACCTTCAATATCTTTTTTGTAAAATTTTATTTTAAAAATGATGAAATTTGGACTTATTTATAAAAAAATATTCAAGGGGTCTATTTATAAATATACAAATATTAAGCTTGTAATTTGTAATTTTAAGTTTTAAAACATTCAATATATTTTTTGTAAAATTTTATTTTAAAAATGATAAAATTTTGGACTTATTTATAAATAAAAATATTCAATGGGTTTATTTGTAAATATACAAATATTAAACTTGTAATTTAAAATTTTAATATTTGAAAACATCAGTATTGTGAAATTTTATTAAAAGAACTGATAAAATTTGGACTTATTGATAAATAAAAAAATATTTGAGGGGTTTATTTGTAAATATACAAATATTAAATTTGGATTTTAAAATTTTAAGTTTTAATACATTCAACTCTTTTTTGTAAAATTTTATTTAAAAATTAATAAATTTTGAACTTATTTATAAATAAAAATATTCAAGGGATTTATTTGTAAATATACAAATATTAAATTCATAATTTAATTTCTTATACATGATTTATTTGTAAAATATTTAAAATATTTAAGGTCCTTTTTATAAATTTTTATTTAAAAAATATTAACATTTATATTTTTTTATAAATAAAAATATTCAAAGGATTTATGTATAAATATTTTGGAGAAAGAGTGGAGAGTGAAAAGTTAAATTTTTTAGGAGTTTAATTGTGAAATTACGGAGAATAAAAAAAATTTGAAAAAAATTTGAATAAATAATAATAATAAATTATAGAATAATAAATTTGAAAAGGAGAAAACGCACGTAATTATCGAAATCTCAAGGGAATAAATATCTCATATTTTGATAACATGAGCTTGGGTTGCATGTAGGGCTGTGCATTCAGTTAAAACCAAATCGAATCGAACCGAACCGGTCGAACCGGAATTTCCGAAATTTTCAAAAACCAAAACCGAACCGAACCGAACCGAACAGTAATAAAACCGAACCGAAACCGAACCGAAATATTTCGGTTCGGTTCGGTTATAACCGAATTGCAAACCGAAATTTTACAGGATGAATGGATCTGGTCATTTGCATAAGGGATTAAGGAGGAAAAAAAATTAGTACAAGATATACATTATACTTCAAGTGAATCAAGTCTTCAAGTTGCAGCAGCAGCACAGCAGGAGGCTAGGAGCAGGCTGAGCTACAAAATACTTCAACAGCTCTAATTTAATTTCACAAAAAATCAACCCTAAATACCCTCACCTTGCAGCTTAATCCATCGTAGAAAAATGAGAGATTGAAACTCAAAGCGTCGACCAGATAGAGGCGTCGGGACTCAGAACCTTAGAGGAGGAGGGGGGGTCCGGGGGTGGACGAAAGTTGGAGGGATGAAGGCATAGCACCGCAGAGCGAGAGCGCCGAGTTGCCGACAGCGAGAGGGTTAGGGTTAGGAGGCGAGAGCGAGAGCGGCGAAGTGGCGAACCGTTCTGAGAAAACGGAGAATATATAGGCGGTCTACGGTTTCGGGTTCGGCCCAGCTGTTTGAGCCGATTAGCCCAAAACCGAAACCTAACCGCAGTATATAGATATCTATATAATTCGGTTCGGTTCAGTTTTACAGTTTTCGAAAATTAGAAACCGAAATCGAACCGAATTTTAAATTTTTTTTTTTCAAAACCGAAACCGAACCGAGAATCGAATAACCCGAACCGAATTGGTTATTCGATTTCGATCGGTCGGTTCGGTTCGGTTTTAACCGAATACTGCACAGCCCTAGTTGCAGAGGACTAGGGATTGGAACAGTAGCGTACTTGGCCGTGGCTTTTTTTGGCGGGAAAGCTGTTGTGGAAAACCTACCCTCAAGTTCCTTCTTGGTATTTTCTTTTTGTCAAATTCTTACAAAGGATTTTGTAAATTTTCTTTGAGATTTTTATTGAAAATTGCTTATGCCTTTTCAGTCTTCCCACCCGCGGTTCGCGAAAGAAAACGTGGAGAGGAACAAGATTTTACACGGGAGATTAGCGAATGAGCCAGAAAGCATGACTGCCCCACTGCTCAGCTAGCACTTGCTTGGCTTCTTCACAAGGAGATGATATTGTTCCTACTCCAAGTAGGCATTTCAACCATATGAGAACTAGATTTTTTTCTCCCGATGAAAATAATGATAAATCATTTTAAGAATTCAAATTTAAGAATTATTTTGGTATTTAATAATTTCAAGAACGACCAAAATCAAAGAACCTGGATTACAACTCTCTTGGAGTGAAACTTTCAGAGGAACTCAAGATACCGTTTAATTCGAAATCAAAATCAAAACTAATAAACTATTTTTATAAATTAATATTTTTCTTATCAAAATTAATCCTACAATAATTTAAAATTCAAAAAAATATTTAATTTTTTATAATAATTTAATTTAATAACGATATAGAATAAATAATATTAATTTTACAAGATAAAAAATAATTTAAAAAAATATCAATCTCGACCTGCATCCCAAGTTCAAAAATACTTCTGATGCAACATGCGTACAAAAAGTGGCAGGTTCCAGAAACTTTGGATCCACCGGAAATATGCAAATACACCCCTTACCAAATCAACTAAGGCGTTGCATCACAGTAGATGTTGCATCTTGTCAGGCTGCCTGATCCTAGTAGTGTCCTAGGGTGTGGCTTGGAGGAGTATGTCCAAGATAACGCCGGAAAGTATAGAACGTTTGAAGCATCTATTTGTATTGTATTTCATAAGTTGCATTTATCTTTCTAGTAAAAAAAAAACTGTATACTGCACAGAAGAAGGCTGGAAAATGCAATTCACCAAGAATTCAAATATACAACTTTTGAAAACCTCGATTGATTACTCAAAAGAGAAAAAGAGAGAGCGACCCATTCCCATGTATCTCCCGCACATAGTCCTAATATCTGCGCTAGATTTGGGAATTCTCAATTGGAATCATGACACAAATCTGGGCTGGTGGTCTGAAGACATGCTCAACAGAATAAACAGAAATGACGAAAAAAATCACCCTTATTATTCCACATGTGACATCTATATTCAGGGGGGTACACAGGTCAGTTACGCTGATATCAACACAATAAAGAATAACAAGAATAATACCTCCTGCTATTATGTACACTGGTGCCACCAAGCACCTGCGGATTTTGTGGAAAGCTGGTTTGTGTCGCAGGTGGGTATGGCAATGTTAGATGCCTCTGTTTCCAGGAAAGGAGAGATTTTCTATACAGCTAATTCACTGGACTGAGAAACCTACAAGGAGAACTTCATGCAGTCAAATACAGTCTAAACAGAAATTTTCATAATAAGTAGAGCAGAAGTAATCAAGAGGCCTCATCTTGAAGACAGATTTACAGAAGCATAGCTTATATATAACAGAGGTTAATGATAATTAAAATAAGCACACAATGCCTTATCTTGAAGCACTTACACCAGTGGGTTGATCGATGGGGAACAAACTTATGGCGTCAGGATTGAAGGAGAAACTGCTTCACATGAAAAAATTGGAAGACAAGTCAGAAGACCAGAAATGGTACAAAATACCTTGAAAGTTTGACAAAAAAATTATCACTTGACTAGGTGGCTAACACAATGTAGTTCTGCAATATTACTTGTTGGATAAAGCCAGCCGCCAGACATATGGTATAAAGAACTCCTCTGGATGACTTTCTTGCTCATAAGTAAACCGCAACTGATTAAAGATCTGTTGAAACCATACTTGTGAATACAAATGAGACAAAATCCACTTTAAAAGTATATTTTAAATATGACCCTATTCTGCAATCCAACCTCGGGGAGATTTACTTATGCAGAAACAATTTGTAGAAGTAAATCTCACCTTCATCCCTTCGCCACGCCACGATCGGCAATTTGTGGTGATGACTTGGAGGACTTTGTCAACAGACCACTCACCATCTGTTTGTGTATCCATGCGACTATTGAAGAAGTCCAGTACCTACAGATTGAAAAAACCACACTGGTTTAAAAAATAATGAAATGTAATCCAATCAATAAACTCATATTTTGAACCAGATGAAATAACCGTTAAAAACCAAACAGAAATAGATGCATACTGTATAGATGTTTTCAATCAGCTCATTGAATCTTGGGTGGTTCTTGAAGGGCAGAAAGACTTCCTGACGATGCATTATCGCATATACAACCTGTCCCAAACATGGCAAAAATGACAGGGTAAATAAATTTTCCATCAGATGCACCATGGATTCCATAAAAGACAATGTGAAGAATTTGGAAATCATCACCTCTGGATTCCGAGGCAATGCATATGTAAGAATTGCATTCAAAATCTCCAGCACAATTCTAAGAAAGTCTGTATAAATATGAAGCTCTGTTGACTGCAACAAGTGGTTCTTTCTTAAGTGAAAATACATTAACATAAGAAAAGTAGTGATAATGAAGTATAAACACAAGGGCAAACAGTGAAAAATATATCAGAATACCATATCTTCTTTCGGGACACCTTCAACTTGATCCGATGCAAATTCAAGGACTTTATCATTTTTCATCTCTGCTAATCTAGAATACCTGATGATAGATCAAGAACAATTATTTTAAAAAATAACTTATTACAAGATGCAGCTGCATCTTCACAAAGAAACTATCTATAGTAAAGGTAAAGGAAGCATACTTGCGTGAGAGCATATCAAAGAGGCTAACCAGCCTTTGGGATGCATATGCACTTAGCCTATGAACATGAGGAGCCATATTTGCCAGGATCGCGAGACAGTTCGTGTGCAGGTAGACATCCTATTAAGATGCCAAAGCATGTGGAGAAAAAATTTTGGAATTTGAGTTTATTTCTGGAAGTTCAATAACAATTCAAAAGTTGAACTCCATCATAGAATAGACGAAAAAATAGTATTGATTTATCTATTTCTGAAAATTTCTAGTGCTAACAATACAAACAAATGCTTTCTTATATGTCCACCAACATCAAAACTCATAATATGGAGATATACTTGTATATAGTAACAGAACTAGTTGTCCAGATTAATGTCATGGAGCTATAATATGCACTTGCAAGTTTTCAGCATTCAGCAGTAATATTAGGAATGTATCATTTGATCGATTAATGAAATATCAACTTTGTATTACTCAACCAGTTGTATCACACTGAACAAACT
Organism: Trichopus zeylanicus subsp. travancoricus; assembly: GCA_005019695.1. Classification (NCBI taxonomy): domain Eukaryota; kingdom Viridiplantae; phylum Streptophyta; class Magnoliopsida; order Dioscoreales; family Dioscoreaceae; genus Trichopus; species Trichopus zeylanicus. The sequence continues at coordinate 1,748,800 of RXID01014214.1, forward strand.
AATATAAAAGTTTTTATATAAAGAGTTCTGCAATTTTGCCTCAAATTTTAGTGCTAATGAAGCAATCAAAAAAGAATTAAGGCATTGCAAGTCTTACCCGTAGCTTGGACAGATTATACTTAACAGTCCTTATTAGTATGACAACCATTAGAGAACCAAGAGAAGTCTGATGGAGAAGGCGCTCTTGATACCAGGGAACACTAGGAAGAATCTGGAAAAATAAAATTTGAATAACTACTATCAAATTCAAAGATGCGGCATGCCAAAATAATAAAATAAAATCTTACCAGTTTATGAATGCTGGCATTAAAGGATGAGTCTTGACTTAGTATAAGAAGAATAATTAGTAGCATGTATATCTGATTAGATGTCCTTCTTGAAGCATTATAAAGAATTTCCAGGATGGGCATTAACTGTTAACAACATTATCAAAAAAGAATTAGTCCAGTACTACAACTTGCAGGAAAATGCAAAAATGAACAATATAGAACCCACGAAAAATACAGTCATGCACCAATGGAGTTTAATACTGTTATCAATTCATAAAAATAAATTGGACAGCTGAATCATATTACAACACTAGGATTGTTAGTTGGCCAGAGATGATCATGTGATCTTCACCTTAATCCCAACCTACCCATCCAAGCATTGACCACCAAACTTCATCCAATCCAAATATAACCACATCATGTTCAGAGCAAATGTAGTTAAAATCCCACCATGACTCACTAATAACGTTAATCACAAATTGTGATTATCATGCAATTATCACAATCCAAATGAGCCCTAAGTACTTTAATACAGTGCTTGCCTAAAGTTGAGTCTTACACATCAAATATTAAAAGTTAGAATTTACAAAATCCTACAGATCAGTGAGCTCATGCATACCAATGTATCAATGTCAGTCCGCACTAAAACATACTCGAGAAAATCAGAATTTCCATGGACCAATGAATATAGCAGCAGGAGAGAGCTTTCACTAGCCAAATGTCTGCATGAAAACCCAATTAAGAATGATACATTAGCACAAGAGAAATTCAGCACTAATTATGAAATCGACTGACAAAGAAACAAAAACAAATGTAACTGCAGGAGGCAGATGAAGAGGCCTCTGCCTTTCATGCCGTTCAAAAAAATGTGAAGACCATATAACTAACAAACCAAACATGATATATTTACCAGATCAGAAACCGAAAAGCAAGGAAGAGAAGGAAAAACAACAACAGATAAGAGAACGGAAACCTAACCACATAAAAGATGAAACAATGCTTACAATCCAAGTGTATCAAATAAGGAGGCAAAAGGCAGTCTCACAACCGGTCCATTGTGTGCATTCCCCTCGATATCAACACGATCAACTGTGCATACATTGCCAATTTTCAGCATAAACTTATGTGTAATGCTATCAAATAGAGAGTTACATATGCAGAAGAGCAGGCCTCACAGTCAATATCTCTAGCACTTTCTAATGCCTTGCTGTAAGGATTGTCATAAAAGGATGTCTGTTTCATGTACAAATTAACACCAGAAGTCTCCACATCACTATTTGCAACAAATTCATCTTCCAGAATATGCCTTCGATAATGAACAAGGATGAGCAGAGCAATTAGGCTGCTATCTGCCAAAGGACTTCTCAGACCTTCACCATTGGAACTAACTAGATAATTGAAGGTGTAATAGGGCAGCAGAACAAGATTTGCTGCAATATCAAATATTGAGCATCATGTCAGTGTATCCTAAAAAGTAGTCAGATCAAAATTTATCTAAACTGAGATAAACTCTTTTCACCGAGACAATACACAGTCACAATTTGTATTTTGAGTTTGTGCATTTGTGGTCTCAAAATAAATGCCACATTATGACAACTTGCATGTAAGTGGTCAACAACTCCAAGGACATTATGTCTGACAATAATGTCTGCACGTAAACATAATTAGACCGATGGCTGAGTCACTCCATCTACTCATGAATAGAGATGCTCAATAACCAAGAAAGGAAATTAAGTCAAAGATTAGGCCTTTGTCATCTAGGCTGTATTTGACCAACATAAATCCAAAAGTTATGGAAGCTAATATGCTATACAACAGGAGATAGTAAGAAGAATTCTGGAACCATGTTATAAAGAAAAGCAGTAACATACCGGCAGCAGAACCAACTCTTTGTAGAACTCCAGATTGGCTTCCTTCATAGAAAATTGGATAAGTTGAACCATTAAAAGGAGCACGAGGTCTGGCAATGAAATTAAACAATAATCTACGAACTACAGCAGCCACCAAAGTGCTTTCCTGCATCATTCATAAAGCGTTACTTAACAGCCAGTCATGGCTTTTGACAAACAAAATTGCCAAGAGAAATTGATATTCACCTGAAGCATGGCCGCATCAATGAAAGGATGGACATCTTTCAGACCTGGGGATGGCCCTGAACGAAGCTGAGTTGACATGGCCACAAGCATCCAGTTCAGAAGTTCATGATGGAGGAGACATGAATGAGCACTTGCAGAGAGAGAAGATTCAAAATCAGACTCACAATAGGTTAATCTAATACATCAAGCAAGATTACAAGAAAGAGAATAGTTGACATGACCACAAGCATCCAGTTCAGAAGTTCATGATGAAGGAGACATGAATGAGCACTTGCAGTGGAGAGATGATTCAAAATCAGACTCACCGTAGGTTAATCTAATACATCAAGAAACATTACAAGAAAAAGAAGAGTTGACATGACCACAAGCATCCAGTTCAGAAGTTCATGATGAAGGAGACATGAATGAGCACTTGCAGCGGAGAGATGACTCAAAATCAGACTCACTGTACGTTAATCTAATACATCAAGCAAGATTACAAGAAAGAGAATTAACCAAATGTACCTCACATCTGACACACCAATAAAAGTGAGCATCCCACGCATGACAAAACTCTCTATGCTCTGATCTAGAAGAACAAAAAAAAAAAGGAGTGAAGCCCTTCTTCAGTCATCAGCATATCCAATTCATATTTAGCTCTCGTGAATTCATGCAAGATTGAAACTCAATAGAAGAAAAAATGGACTAAAATATTCAAGAGGAATGCCTAAACACAAATTTCACGAAATACAAAATGTAACAATGTTTGATGATGTCAATAACTCATACAAGGAAACAAGAGATAAACAGTTAGCAAAAAGCACAAAATGGCAATGCGATTAGCTTACAAATAATAATGGCAAATAAATCAAGAGGAAAGGATTTTTACCTGTAGGTGAAATCACATGAACCTTTGTATCTTCATCAAGATTGAGACATAGTTCCTCAAAGTTATCACTTTTCGTATTCTCAATTAAGTACTTGAGGAATACAGAAGATATGTAGGCAGCATTGACTGCCTTTCTGTAGCTAGTTGAAGACCCAGTAGTACTCGACACACAGTCTTGCAAACATAGCACTAGATGAATCAAAATCTTTGCAAGATGACTCGTGTGATAGTTATTCTCCGCTGCAGATGCATAAATAGACTGGGTCACCACGGAAATTAAATCAAACATGAACCAGAAAATATGTCTCCTTCGTCCAAATAGCATTTTTCCGCTAATTTCCTAGTTGTCAATTGTCAATGTAACAAATCAACACCCTCAATTTCCCGCAAGTCAGCGAATTTTGCAAAATTATTACATTCAGAAGCCTCCACACGTACAAAACAACCCCCAACATCTACGCTGGTACTCTAAAAAAAAACTAGCACCAACTTCTCAATTCGCTGAGAAAAATCTCATGAAGGGAAACAATGCAGGCAGCAAGCTTCATTTCATCGTATTCAAGAGCATTCCTCACTTTATCATCTAATTCCCGAAAAAACCAGATGCAATCAAGAAATCAAGCAAAAACATCATGTAAATAAGCAAAAAAACATAGGAAACAGACCGAAGATCTGGCAGGCGTGGAGGATGCGGTCCTGGGGCCACTGGAGGGCGAGTGGGAGCTCGAGAAGCTTCTGCCAGAAGTCGGACGAGATCGGGTACGCCCGCTCGCCGACAAAAGCCCCGATGAGGTACTCCGCAGCCTCCCGCGGCCTCGCCGCGGCCCTCGGCGTCGACGGCACGCCTCCCATTGCAGCCTGTCGGCCTCCTACACGCTAAGACCACAGCGGGGACACCTCAGAAACTGGATCGATGACGAGAATCGGAGATCTCGAGGTCTTTCGGGGACGAAGGGCGAGATCTGGGACAGATCGGGACGGGGGACGGGGGACGGGGGACGGCGGACGGCGGACGAGGGATTGGAGGAGTTTTAAGAGGAGTCTCTCCTCGGAATGAAGGAATTCGTGGCCTTTGTCGTAAATTTCTTCCTTTCTTTTTTCCTCCTTCCTTCGGTGGAAATTTGCGACCCGGCGGTGAAGTTTGGGAAGTGAGTCTGGGAGACGGAAGTATTTTCTATTTACCGATTCCCCCTTATATACAATCCCAATTTTATGAAATATTTCAACAAATTATTTTTCTGAATATCCAAACGGACTCTTAGATACAAGTTCATATTATTTAGAAAAAAAATTTACCCTATAAAATTGCTGCCCAAATTATATTCGAAAAAGGAAAGTTAATAGCACCCATAGACATTGAACAAATTTTAATTGTTGATCTTCATTAAACTCGATAATTAAAAAAGAGAATGGAGGTTCCAAAAACACTTATCCTACATAATATAATTTCAAATGATTTCAAGGACTACCATGTAATTAACCAAAAATTAAATCAGAAATAATCCTCACGCTAAGGCGCTGTTTGGATTAACAGCCTGAATCGGGAGCTTTGGTGGCGCGGAAATGCAGGGCTGTCCCGTCTTCATCCTGCAGCGTGTCACGATAATCGCGACCGTTGACTTAAGTGGCCACGTCTTGATCACGAGGAGATTTGAAGAGGGACACGTGGCAACGTTTCGAATCCTGATCTACGCACAACGCGAATGTCCAGCGTCGCATTCGACCAAATGCTTCAAACCGGTTTGCGCCAGCCAAGAATGATCTGGATAACAGTCAATTACGGATAGATCCCAAAATCTTATGAAATTATATACCTCTTTGGCATCGACAAATACTGCAAGAGCAGGGAGCCTTTGCAAAAATCCCAAAGGTAAACTAATAAATAATAAATGGTGTGCAACTGATATTTCATTCACAAGATGAACATTTGAAACTATGAGATAATACAAAAACTTTGCTTAGTTTTGATCCATCGCGTTTGTTTTTCTCATGTTTATCTACCTGTAGCTACACAGCAAGTGTTTCTGGAGATTTGGGTTTGATGTAACCCAGATTTTTGAGTTTTTCCATCAGTTTCCTCTCTGCAATTGCCTGCAACAGGAAACACAAGTGAGATTATATCTGCCAATATAAAGATTAGGATACTGATCACAAGATACGTTAGGTAGACCTGCTAGTCAAAATTAGTGTTTACTAGGACTTGCACACATTTTTGTGCTCAAGTATCTTGAAATATCTGGCATGGCAACCTTGAAACAATAGACATAATTGTCACGTTCAAAAATTTTTTGTTGATACCAGACAATTCTATCACATATTGTTAGATATTGGATCAAAACTTAAAAGTAAAACATAAAAGGTATAAAATGTTTTTTAAAAATATATTTTTTGGTAATTTCATAGACATTAAAAATGACCATTTGGTGATATTCAGAAGTGTCCAAGTGTCTAAACATCTCACTGTTCGAGTAACAACAAAAATTTTCACAGACATCAACAACAAGCATTCAGCATGGACATTGCAAAGAACACAATCAAGCTGCAAGCTAAGGGAATGAAGAGAACCTCAATCATCGGGTTGTCTTTCGAATTTGAGATATTGCAAGATAAAACCACACTGACACCTGTCTTCAATGCTGGAAGAAAGAGGCATGATATGTAAGGCCTAACAAACAAACAAACAAACAAAGCAATGAGCAACAGAACCAATTGTTAAGACTTACCCAAGCGACGGGCAATGGTTGAACCAGTGTTGTCAGAACCTCCACCAAGCAAGGCAGCAACACTAACTGCATTTGTCTGGTAAAGGCATCCAAAGCTACATATTTGAGACACACGATACAATATCAACTAAACTACTGCAAGTTGTAAGAGATTGATGACATATGAATACCGGCTGAGTTGCTAGAGCCGCATACAAATGTCCAAACTTAGATGAGTTGCATCCGATCCATGCGAATATCTGTAAGTAGACTAAATGAGAACAGCAGCATATTTCCCAAAAGTTGTTATCAAAGTAGTGAACCTAGTGATTGTGCTAATGACAACAAATTGATGATTTCAAGATTTGCTTATCCATCAATCCAACAAATACTATAACCAATCATCAAAATAAAGCTACTGGGTCGGCCAGCAAAACTACAGGGTTCTCGCTAGTTCAACAATTACCAGGTATTCCAATGTTTTCTTGTTTGACACCCCAAAAATAAAATTGACCTAACTAATGATATAGAATGAATTATTCTGATGCAAGCTACCGATTCAATGTGGTTTACATTTGTTTGCAGGAAGCTTGGGGATGGGTGGGACTTCTGTCTTCTAAGTTATTCCAACGGTAAGTATGACCAACTTAAAAATTGCATTGAATTTAAACAATAAGAATACCCTATTACTGGCCAAAGGTGCTGCAAGCAAATCCTCAAATTGTAAAATATATCGAGCCTCGTCCTATAGTCTATTAAGAATTCCCAATTAAGCATAACCTTAATCTGCCAAACGTTAGAAGCTCCAGTAAACACCAAGTCTTAACTCTTGTCAAGCCTCTTCAAAGCCGCGCTGCTTTCTTGATAACATCTAGCATGAGCTATAAGATGATGTTTGATATCATAGCATAAGCAACCCAAATGAATATACTAGCAACAAGATTTTGCCTAATCTAACACACCAACTGAAGAGTCAAACAAAAAACTGCTTTCCAACTGGATCTAATCAAGAAAGGATCAGAAATATTATCACTTGATCAGGTTGGAATAGAGAATGAAGTCCCAACTGCAACCATATGCCAATTTACCTGCTTTGCAAACCTAATGATCTGGAAATGGAGTGTGACATCATGCAACTCCTCGGTAAAGCAAGTGATCTGCACATCTTCATCCGCATCGACTGCTCCATTTTCCATCGAAGAACTTGGGCCATTGCAGCACGAGTCTTTGCCGACTTCAAGCTCCGAAAATTTCCCGGACAAATCCATAGGAATAGTGCTCGATCGGCTTAGAATATAGTAAAAATGAAAGGACAGAAATTTTCAATCTTTCCAGATGATCGGGCATCAAAATTAAAACAAAAAACAAGGAAAATCTGGTCCTAGAAGTTAAACCCTAACCTAGAATGAATCAAGATCGAGGAAAAAGCGAAAAAACGTGAAAATGCTGAACAATACCTCGAAGGAACAGATGAGAAGAAGATAATAGAATTAGTTCGTGAGTGGAATGAGCTGCGACGAGACTAGCAGCGGCGGCGGCGGCGGCGGAGCGGCGCGAATTGGAAGCCGCGAGCACGGTGGTTGTGCCTTTACCTTGCTTCGGTAAATTGCAAACAACACCCCGTCCTTTGCTATAAAAGAGTCCTGCTCATGGATTTTTACAAAAAACACCCGAGCTTATTTTTTTAAAGCGCCGTTCGCTTTCTCATGCACCCCTTTCCTGTGGAATTACTCGACTTCCAGTCACGATTGAGCTCGCAGTTCACACAGCTCATACCAATTTTCAATTTTTCAATATATTTCGGTAAATTTTTCCGTTGATATGCATAAATCATTTCCTCGCAAAAAAAATGAGTGCCAAAATCATATAGCAATAAAAAATACAAAGAAAGCCCAACAAAAAAAATTATCATTCATACAAAAGTCACCCGTTTTACTTAACAAGAAGTCCAACAAACAAGTTATTGGCGAACAGTCAGTGCTCAGTTTGCATTTGATACAGTCCCAGATCACAAACAGTAATATTTGATGAATTATGTAGCAACATAGATGTGTCTTGAGACGTTTAGTTTATGATATATAATGCTACATATACAGTAGTTGCCATAAAATTATCAACTCATACAGCTATAACAAATCAAAACTTGCATGAGATCAACTGATCTGACCCAATTGAAAATAGACAAAAAATGGTGACATGTAGTGGGTACTTCTCACCAAACAACCCACCAAGATGACAAGACCAATAGTAATAATGGGTTTCCTCGTACCAGGATCTATTTGTTAGCAGAAGTTTTGTGTTCCCACCCTGAAGCAGAAGCAGCATCCCACAGCAGAGACCCAGAAGGAGTTGCGCCATCACAAATTTGTTTCTGGATATGCTCTAAGCTTGCCACCTGCTGCACTGATCCACTGCTTCCTATCTTTCCTACAGTCACTGAAGTATGGGCACCATTCACTGGATGAATAGCAGGGGTGACCTGGAGAAAGTGAGCGTTAATTCCTTGGTCATGCTGGGCAGTGTGAAAGAAGTGAGTAGAGCCTTCTTGGAGAGGAACAGCAGTATCTGATGTTGCATCTGAAGGGCTTCCAGCAAAAGGCATGCTGATTGATGATATATCAGACATGGTTGGAAACAGAGGACTCACACCTGTTAACCTTTTCACAGAGTCTTCCGCCATTTTCACCTTGAAAGAGGGAGATTAGTAGTGCCGGAGGTAGCTTAACAATAATATATTTATAATATAATTTGGGAGCAAAGCAAAAAAAGCCAGCTTAACAAGTTTGAGTAGCTTCTGCACTTTCTGATGACTATGCCATGGAGAAGTTGGCAAACTAGTCAAAATCTTCAGGTGAATACAATTGATACAAATATGTAACAGATAACAGGATACATAACTCCTGGAAAAAAAAAGTAGACTATATGCTAATGTCTAGTCAGTTTTGTTTAGCTTCTTCCACATGAAAGGTGTCTATAGGATTTTGCACTAAATGTTTGATGAAGAGATGTATCCAAATATCATTTAAAATAATTCAAGCAAAGAACGACAAAGAACAGCATCCACCTCATAAAGAATATCAAACACATGCAATTCTTTTATTCAACTGTCCAATGTACTGTAAGTATTTCACAACAAGGCAACAATATTTTTTTTTTTTGAGGGAAACAAGACAACATTTGTTTTGCTTTTCAGTATTACCTATTGTCTACATACGAAGCCAACATATAAAACATAAAACTCAAGCATGGAAATTCCCAGGAGCAGACCAAAGCAACAAATAAATGAGGAGATAGCAGTCATTCCACCACTGATGAAAGTAAAAGTCCTACAAAAATAGTGCGACCTTTATGAAGTTACCTTCGCTCTTAGAGTTTCCACATCTGCTTTTAGGACTCTGTTGTCGACTGCAGCTTCATTGTACGTCTGATTTATGTCAGTGAGGCGTTTCAATAATGATGAGTTTTCAAGTCTTAGCTGTGAAACCTGAATGATCAGATACAAACTCAGCAACAATCATTGGATGGACACATGCACCAGCTACTTGAATGAGATGTAATGAGCCCAAACCTGTGCTTCAAGTTCATTCAAATGTGCTTGCTTTCTCCTTCTGGATCGTCTAGCTGACTCCCTATTTGAAAGCATCCTGTAAGACAATAACTTTGTCAAAATACCAGAGAAGTTGAAAAACCACATAAACAACTTGATTAAGATATAATTCATGCAGGTGTCTCTAAATGAAACAACAAAATGGCCCTCATATTAGAAAAAATGTTGAAATAATATAGATGGTGGATCTTGACTTAGAAGAAAGTTGGGTTATATAGTAGAGGAAAAGGATTAACAGTTCAGGTGGAGTGTGAATCAGAATGAATTTGAGTCAACAGTTAGGTGCAAACCCAGTAAAACTTACGTGAATAATAATATTATTCCATTGTGCAAATTCAATAGAATTTTTAAATTTGTATGTCAGCATCCAAATATAGAAATCCAATGCCTGTCCTTTACTCTTTTATAAGCTAAAACAGAAAGAACAATGAGCTCCTCCTAACCAAACAAGTTACCTCCTTGCACGTTTTACATCAGCAGGGTCCATATTTTCTGTTGTTTCTGCTTCTCCTTCCATTTCGTCATCATCAGATTGCTCTCTTGATGAACCACTATTAGCAGGCTTACCTTGAATTGCTGAATTTTGCACCGCAGATATTGCTGGAGTACCAGTAGCCCCACTTCCCACCACATCTTTGCAATCAGAACCACCACACATGCACATCAATTACAATTATACATTGTGAAATATTATAAAAGCACATGCATACTAGCATGTCCAGGATTCAAATACCTATTAACATCTAATCTTGTATGCATACAAAAGCATATAACCGGATGGTGGAAATAAAAATGACAAAATGAAGTACAGAATGATCATTATTACCAAAATAGCGATATAAACACATTGGGTAACTGAACCAGTGTTATACCAAATAACTCAATAATATTAAATTGTGATTAATTTCTCAAGTGAACTTCAGAATATGTATCTTTGTTCTAACTTTTCAGAATAGCCTAATGCCTCCTAGAACACTTAGTATCTGCATCAACACTCATGAAAAGGGTACACAGAAGTGGCGATAGTAAAATAACAACCAAACAAGGGATGAATGTCAAATAGCTATAAGGAATTATTTCTGTAGGAAGCACATATATATTTTTATATTTTTTATTCCTTCTTTTGGCAAGTCTGTCAATGGTAACACCCAGGTTGCTCAAAAAAACCAAGTACATCAGACAATGCAGTACAATCACCCCATAACCAAAATTTTTGCTCCAAAAGTTACGCAAGAAGATTCAACGAAATGCATTTTCCAAGTAACCGAATGCCATAACCCAAAAATACTTGTCAGAGAAGTTTATGAAAAATCAACATTTATCGATTAACATACTATCTCTGATCAGAAATTCTAAATAGCATAATGTATCAGTGCATTGTCCATGGTGGCTATGAGATCGACTGCAAGCTATTCCTTCTGTCTAGATGACTATTGCAGCCTTATGTCATAAACCAATGGAGATCAAATCACATCCAATAGCCACTGGTTGCTGCTAGAAAAATCTGTCCCTCTCTTACAGCTTGGTTGTAGTATGGGTTTGATATATTGGATCTGGTGATCATGCTTATGCGTTATGTGTTCAAATTTAATTTGAGTGAACCACTTGTGAAAAATTAATATTTTAAGATCATCCCCAGTGCTAGAAAGAGATGCACAAATTTAAATAAATCTAGACAATATGTGTTCGCTCAAATGCATTTATCACTTATTCATATGCCAATGGTCAATGACTCATAGCATGTCTCTTATAGCTCTTATAACTTGTAGGTGATTAAACAGGACAGTTAAACCAATACTCAATTTGGGGTATTTGCTGTATTTTCTGATTTATCCATTCCACTTAACTAATTCCATGCAGCTAGGAGATTATTATCTAGGTTTCGGAGCACATCAAAATGTCAGTTTGTGTTGCCAATTTGCAAAAAATATCTTGCTATAATAAATCAAAATGTGTACTGAGCTCTATCTTTTTATTATAAATCCTAAATTATAGCAAGGAAAAAAGAAACTGCAGCAATAAACATGCATACCATTGACAGGAGATTGAGATTGTATTGGCGAAGCATGCGAAGCCTGGGAACTGATGTCAGCTAAAGAAGAAGAATCTTGAGGATTTACACTAGCAACCTAGAGAGAATATTACGCATCAGTTAAAGGAAGCCAAGAGATAGCACATTGAGTTTCCCACTTTCATTGGTGGTTGATATGCAGAAAAACATGATCAAATGTGCTCATAAAAGAGTATTCTCATGACATTTAAAAATGAGAATAAAAAAAACAAATACATGTGTTTGTACATAAGAAGACGAAGCATTTGGCCACAAATAGTATAAATGTCAGCATAAAACAAATCAAATATGACAGCAATTGAACATGATATACCAAAATGATTGAAAAAAATTTGTGAAACCAGATTGAAAATCAAGACTATCTATCAGACCAATAAATCACATGGAGTTATCATGATAATATTTCAAAGGACAACATTAACTGAAAGAAAGATGTTCTGATTTAGTAGCTATTAGGCAAAAATTACACCTTCTAAGGTAATGTCATAGGCAAGGTAGTCAAAACAGTCAGATGGTGCTATGCATCAGCCCCGAAAAACACAGCCATTCAAGGGAATACCTAGGAAGTTTTTTATAATTATAAAATTTGGATTCAAAATTGTTTTTTCAAATGTGTTAATTGCAAAAACACCTATTACGAACTGGACGACCACGTGGAAGCGAAGAGGGAAGAGAGGAGGCAACTGATAACTAGACATGCAAGGAGACGGCTCGGTGCTAGATTACTGTTAATATGACCACCATATGTGATGTTGGATAACTTTGATCAACATATCATAAAGCTTCCTCGAAATTCAAAGAAATGCTTTGATCTCTTACAGTTAATTCCCATAATACTAGCGCAACAATACCGCAGCTGCACTTCTTGAGTAACTTCACCATTTGAATTATTGCTGGCAGTGCTAATTAAATAGAAAATTCCCGCTTCATGTACCAATAATGCACAAAATACCAAGCTCTTGCTAACCAAATCCTAAGTTTCATATGCATCAAATTTCTTCAGCATGCATTCAATCACTGCGATGCATGAATTTGTTCATCAACAGAAAGTAAGGAACTCAGTTATTAAGACTGCGATGTTGCCCAACAAAAGCCAGCAATGGAGAAAAGCAAAAGTAAAACCTAAAGCAGCACGAGATCCTAAATCAAAAGAATCATACCCGCGACATGGCCACGGCAGCGCAGAGAATATCAAGCTTCTGCTTGAGGAGCCCCGCGTACTGCATCGGATCCACGCCCGCCGCCTGATCCGCCGGCGCTGGGCTCGGCCTCCCTATCCCGACCACCTCGCCGCCACCCCCAGAGCCCCGATTAGAAGAAGAACTCGGATTTGCAGCCGTCGCAGCCGTCGAAGGGGGTGGCTGCGGGGCGGAGCTGGCGGGGGCGGAGGCCTCCTCGAGGAACATATCGAAGAGCCACTCCGAGGGAGTCCGGTTCATCGCGCCCCGTCCATCGGCGGCGGCGGCGGCGGCGGCGGCGGCGGCAGAAGCGGCCGGCAACGGCGGCCAGAAGGAGTCAGAGATCTCCTCCATGGAGAATATCCTCTCCATTTGGACGCTACCAATATGAATCGAGCCTTGAGCTTTGAAAACGGCGTTTTGCGATTTCAAGGCTTTTATTCTTTTATTATTATTATTTTTATTTGATCCAGTTCGCGGTTTTCACTTTCCAGAGCTTCCGTTGGGCGTTGTAAGAATTAATTTCAAATCGTTCGAATTGAATGAACTGAAAAAAATTAAAGGTGTCCAATTCTCTTAATTCTATTATTTAATTACAATAAATATATTTAAAATTATTATTTTTTAATAATTTTGAACAGTATTATTTAATAGAGAGAAATATGTAATTTCGATTGGAATTACGTTACATCCACATTTATTTGGACGGTTGATAAAAAATTTCTATAATTTTTTTTCAACGATTAATATTGTTTTGAAAAAAAAAGTAAACTAAACATTTTATTTAAAATCATATAAAATTATTTTCCTCTACTCATTAATTTTTTCCATATTTTTTTAAATATTAATACCTAAAGATTATCAATTTCTAATAAAAAATATATTTTATGATTGAATAAATATTTTAAAAATTATTTTTTCAACGTAAATATATTTTTTATATTTATATAATTTTAACCACCAAAATATATTTTATTAATTTATTTATTAAATAGTTATATTTTAAAATAAAAAAAGAGTAATTTTATTTATTTGGAATTGATTGATTTTTATTTACAATCTAAACACCAAAATTCAAGAAATTAACGGAATTAATAATTTCTTAACTTTACTTTAAAATTATTCAAATACCGAAATTTACTAATTTGGCCAATTCTTTTAATTTTTCGAAATTAACCGAATTGACAATTCTCTCGATTTCAAATCGAAATTGATCCAAACGGTCACTTGTTGTATTTGCACACACGAGTTTAATTATTTAACCTTTAATTTCTCTCTGTTTTTTTAAGAAAATAATTATGTGCCATCATGGTAATTTTACATGAAATTACTATCATTATTGTTATTAACAAAAAAATTATCATTTTAAATTATCATCTCGTAATTGATATTTTATAAGAAATTAGTATTTAATTTTAATGAGGCAGTACAGTTTTGATTTCCATTTGGGTTTGGAGGTTGCTTCCTTCACTCGGGCTTTGCTTGGTCAAATTTGAACCATCATTTTTATGAAAAAATTTCTCACAATATCCATTCAATGTTTAAATCAATCACAGTACAATAAATAACAAGCAAATTAAGAGTTAATTAATTTTTTCAGTAATGATCATAAGAGAGGTGATTAACTTCTTGTTAAAAGCTTCTTTTGGCCAAGGAGAAATTTATCTTTTTGCAAATAAAACCCATGAGTTAAGGTTAATGATTTGATGGAATAAAATGTTATTATGGGAAGGTACGGGGTGCAACATGTTAAAATTCTTATATAAAATCAATTTTGTCTGGGACCCAAGGAGCGACTTGGACAGTGAACGTCTACGTGACCAACACTAGTTGATGCCTTGGGTGGCGGCAGGAAATAAGATGATTGGAAAACATTTTTGAAGTACCAAAAGAAAGATATGGCACAATTTCAAAAGCAAAAGCAATTGCCAAATATTTATCATTTTATTTTTTTTCTTCTAATTGTTTAGAGGAACTGGACTCGATTGCATAAGAATTAGTTGCTACCGTCCCTAAATACATTGGCTCTCGAGTTTAGACTAATGGATCCAAATCTAAAATTGCACAAAAATCGCTGCAATGCATGAGAAGATAAGAATATCACAATTCACTTCCACTACTTACCAGCTATTTGACTGTTCGAAAGTAAATAAAAATATATTATTTTTTTTTTCATTTTTCAACTCCCTTAATTCACTTCTATCATTTAATTAGACAAAAAATTATTTTAAAATTATAATTATTAATATATAGAATAGTATTTTTTTAAATTTTTTACAAAATAAAAAAATATAAAGTTATATTATTATTATATATAAAACTATTGATGTTATTATAATTTAAAATAATAGTATATTCTTTTTTAGAAATGAAGTTCCAAACAAAAAAGATACGGAAGTAAAAGTGATCGAAAATAAATTAAATTTCAAAAAATGATCTCTGTATAATCAAACAGCAAAAATAGATAAATATAATTTCACCTTCAACCACTTCTCTTCGGGTAGCTCTATACTTAAAAGTGGAAAACTACTTTCAAAAATCACTATCATAAAACCAATCATACCGCAAGCAGTGAAAATCACTTCGCTCTTACCCCCTTCCCCCAAGCCTTGATATCCAAGCACGGAGAAAGTGGAGACTTCAACACATCCAAATGGTCCTTTAAAGTGAACTGAGCTAACTCTGTTTTGATAAAAAAAAAGGGATGAAGTCCAAGTCCAGATCAATAAATTAAAACAAACCGTTTCAGAAACAAAAAGGCATGAAATTACTGTGTTCAAGGACTGAAACCACATAAAAACTAGGGCCTCAAGGAAGTGCAGCTTTGAGGGACTTGGTGAAGGTTTCCAGCTCTCTGAGCCCTTCTTTGGATGACTTTGCATCTCCTAAGATCTTTACCATGGCGCTGCCAACAATGACACCATCTGCTCCCCAGCCAGAGACCTGCAGTAATTGCCGATAAAAATATATTATTGTCAAGCAATCCATATGTGAATTTAGCGAACCAAGCACACTAGATTTTATAAGAAAGAAGAAAGACCTGTTTCACATGCTCTGGTTTTGATATGCCAAAGCCAACAGCCACGGGTTTGGTAGTTGCCTGTGGATAGAGGAAATATAATGGCTTTATAGGTACTCTAATCAGTAACTAAGACTACGCAAAGCACACGACTAAACAAGTTCAACAAGAATTCAGTAGAACAGATAGCTGAAAAAAATGGTTCAGATGGTTACTTACCATTTTGATTTCCTGTAGAAGAGATTGAACCTTCAAACTAACAGATGAACGAGCACCTGTCACTCCAACAGAGCTTACCTACATGTGAAATTTTCAGATGAACTTGCAAAGTAAATTCTACAAGAAAATCATCTTAACTAGCAGCAATGCAAGTCAAATCAGACACTGCGAGTTGTCATTGAAAGAGAAATGACTTACAAGGTATACAAATCCTTCTGAGGCTTCAACAATAGCTTTCATTCGTTCAGTTGGAGTAGTGGGTGTAGTGAGCAACACCTTCAATACAACAAAAAGAGGTCATTCACCTAAGCTAGTGTTAGCCACACTGTAGAACTGAGTGACAATCTTGCATGCTCTGGTCAAATTCTCATAACAAAAGATAGTGCAATTACGTTTAAGCACCGCTCAAAATGCCAGATAACACGAGAAACTACACAAGAGCAACTATATATCTGAGTTAACTTTTCCTAAGAATAAATAGCATCAAATTACCTTCACTGCCTTCTTTGCGTGGTTTCCATGATAATGTTATCAAAAGAAGAATCATTTAAATCAGAGACAGTTGCAACCCAGAAAAATTGAAGGAAAACTAGTAGACTTTCAGAAAGAAATAGAACCTACTAATTCAATATCATGTCTAGCAGCCTCATTCCTTAAAGTTTCAGTCTCCTCCAAGGGCACATCAGGCACCACAAGCCCTGCAAAGTCCTAACAACTGTAAATAACTCCTACGCAAATCAAATGAACTAACCTTGCTACTTTTTTGAAAAGCCCACTTCAGCACATCAAAGAAACTGTCTTCAGCTGAAAAATACTAATCAAGCAAAGGATAAATGGTGATGCTAAACAACAAAACACTTCTTAAACTCTCTGGAAAGCATGTATGATCTTGGGACATCTGTCTTTATTAACAAGTATTTATCTCTAAGGTTCTCAATGAACAAAATAGAAGAGGTATACTGGGCAGATGCTTGATCATGCCCCCATTAATACAGGCACCAAACAGCATCATAGCAAACATAAAAAGACACCACAATACAAAGCTCAGTCTGATCCATATAAGCATAGCAAAACATTAGTAGAGAGTAACCTAAGTAATCAAAGAAAATGACCATGTTTTGAATGAAATTATAGTCATCTGTTTTCTCTTGATTGACATAAAAATAAGGCTTTGTATCTGGAACTACTAGGTTATAGATGTAAATTCAAAAATAGACAGAAAAAAATCAATCTCAAGAAGATATATGCAGTGGGCTACTGACAATGAAAAACATCCAACTTAAAGCTCAATGAGAAATCATTCTCAACAAATAAAGAATTATCTGACAAGGACATCAGTTACTAAGCCAGATTAATGAGCATAACTGAATTCAAAAACTTATCTGCATCTGAAAGGTAACTATTACGGTTAAGAGGACAATTACCATGTACCCCAACATCATGTATGCTGGACATAAACTTCTCAATACCTCGCTTCAGAATAGGGTTATAATATGTAAATAAAGCAATTGGGCAAGACAATTGAGGTATCACCTGCTCAGACACAAAATGGCTTTAGAGATTTATGAGGCAAACTCTAACTGAGGACAGCGCTAAAATAAATGCAGAACATGAATGCTGAAAGATAGTAGTGCAAAAGCAAAAGCATAAACAAAGAACTGATTGGATTTACATTAGTGCTCTATCATGCAACCAGAGTTTAGACCTAAAAAGGAAAATCGCAATGTAGACTTTAATGAATGATATTATGATGTCACAAATCATGAACTAATATTGAAGAAGAATTCAAACCCACAAATATCTTTTAGTAACTTAAAAAAGTAAGGTTGCTATTGTCCAATTTCACAAGTATCACAGACTTCAATCAAGAAGCAGCAAACATGCTATCATCGCATATACAAATGATAATCCATAAAAATCCCCTCAAGAAGGAGGTTATAACCCTTGATTTGTATATCCTCCTGTCTTTACACCAAAGTTCTCAAGTAATCTTATATCAGCAATCAGTCCAAAACATAGCACACAGGAAACACGACTATTAGCCTGAAATGGTTCAAATGATCCACTAAAAGAAAGGAATGCCCAAAACTTAAGAATCAAGCGTACCTATCTACAATCAATTTCCTTTGGCTGCAATTTCATAAAATAGAGCTCCAATTGGCTGCACTTACTTTTTTATGAGTTAACACACTGGTTGTATTTACTCACCTAGAACGGAATATTGTTCCAAAATATTTATAAGACAGCTAACATGAACATTTACTGCAACTAACACGATCGATGAAGGTTGAACATGCTGATCTTCAAGAACAAGGAGTCAAAAAGTCCCTATTGCATGCATCATTTGCTTTGTTGAGCAGTGCTTTTGCTTCTATGTAAAAAATGGATGCAATTGTTCAAAATCTGAGGATGACCATACCTCCTTTAACATGCATATGATTGCATTGAAGTTTGTTCCTCTTGCTAGAGCACGAGTAGCAGCAGCCTATATAGGTAGAAGCTTTAGATGAAGCATATAAACAATTATCATGGATAAGGGGATATGAACATTAACCTGGATAACTGGTCCATCTGCCAAAGGATCCGAATAGGGCACGCCCAACTCTATTACATCAGAACCACAAGAATCAAGAACTTTCAATGCCTCCAAGGTCGTCGACAAATCAGGGTCACCAGCAGTAATGTAGGGTATAAAAGCAACCTAACCCACACATAATATTCAGAAATAACTTTGAAAATCCTTGCATAAAGAAACATTCTCAGATTCTTATGAAGATCCAGAGTTGTATTATCCAAGAAAAACGTCTAAAGCAGAAAAAAACAATCGGCTAAATAGATAAATCAAACAAGAAACAAGACACACAAAGAGTGTGCACTGTGCAGGTGAAGCAAAACAGGATCTTTGAACCATTGATCTTCAGAAGTTCCAACAACGCAATGAGATTGAGCTTCTAATTTAGTCTCATGCATTCAGAAATGAACCTTTTTTCCATAAATACCTCATTTTCAATCCGCCGAACACCAAAAGTCCCCAATCGCCAATTCCTATTATGAATTTCAGAAAAAAAAACACGCCAAAAATTAATAAAATCAAAGAAAAGCACATACTTTGCCCTGCTCCCTGAGCTTGGAGAAGGTCTGCGAGATCCCTAGAGCCGGGGCGACGCAGAGAGAAGCCATTGGGACCAGAGATTTGGGACTCAAGCTGGAGCTCTGGGCGAATCGAATGCGAGCGAAGTTCAGGGGATTCCGGGAAGGAAGAAGCAGGCCGGAGGCGCTGTGGGCGACGGCCATCACCGTCTCCGTCGCCGGCGAGTTTGGGTAAAGACAGGGTTTTGTGAGAGGGCGTTTTATATGTGCCCAGACGACAAAGCGTTTCCGGGAATGCATTGCGGCCGTTCCTTCTTTGCCTAGAGATCTGTGTCCTGTCCGTCCTCTTAAGCAATGAGCAAAAAGAACGGAAAAGTCTATTTTAATTATATTTCTATACTTTTAAAATATATATAAACCGTGACAGTATCGATTTTATATAAATATATAAATATATTATTTATATATATTATGATATTTTTAATTTCGTTCTTAATTGCACCAAAATCATCGTCCTGAAGATGGCATAAAAAATTATTTTATGTATTATTTATAATGATATAAAATTCAAAGTTAATAATTTGAGAAAATGTTACACAGATTTTATTCTTAATCCAAATTAATATGATTTTAATTCTAAAATTTTTAAAAATCAAAAATTAATTTCAATTGTGAAACTTATAAAATTAAGGGATAATTACGGGTGACCCCGTAATTAATCTTAATTACGGTAAACCCCCCGTCATTTCCGTAATTACTCCACCCCTCAAATTCGCCCATATTTACCACAGCCCCTGATTGTTATTTAATCAAATTTTTATCAAAAAATTCCGATTTTACCCCCGGTTATTTTACATATACCCCTAAAAACTTACTTTTTTATATTTAACCCCCGGATTTTGCGTTTTTACAAATAACACCCCGAAAGAAATCAGATTTACAAAAAAGTCCTGAAAATTCGGATTTTTGCAAATAAACCCCCGGAAATTATTCCGATTTACAGAGAAGTCCCCGAAAATTCGGATTTTTGCAAATAACACCCCGAAAGAAATCAGATTTACAAACAAGTCCTCGAAATTAGAATTTTTGCAAATAAACCCCTGAAATTATTCTGATTTACAGAAAAGTCCCCGAAATTCGGATTTTTGCAAATAACACCCCGTCGCGCGGGCGGGGACGGGGGGAGGCCGGCAGGCGGCGGGAGCGGAGGCGGCGGCCGGCGGCGGGAGCGGAGCCGGAGGCCGGTGGCTGGAGCGGAGCCGGAGGCCGGGGCGCCGGCGCGCCGAAACGCGGGCGCGGACGGCGACGGCCGAGGCCGTTCCGCCCCCGCGTGCCGGGGACGGAGGCCGAGGCCGGCGCGCCCGCACGCGGAGGCCGAGGCCGAGGCCGTCGCGCCGGCACGCGGGCGCGGACGGCCAAGGCCTAGGCCGTCCGTCCCCGGCACGCCGGCGCGCCGGCCTCGGCCTCCGTCCCCGGCACGCGGGGGCGGAACGGCCTCGGCCTTGGCCGTCCGCGCCCGCGTGCCGGCGCGCCGGCCTCGGCCGCGTGCGGAGGCCGTTCGCGGCCGCGTGCGGAGGCCGTTCGCGGCCGCGTGCCGGCTGGCCGTCCGGCGCGCCGTCGGGCCTCCGGCGAGGGGTGTATTTGTAAAAATTAGTTTTTTTAAAAAAAATTAGAGTTATTTTTTTAAAAAAAATTTAAGGGTCTATTTTTTAATTTATAAATATTAAATTTGTAATTATAAATATAAAAAACACTAATGTCTTTTTTGTAAAATTTTATTTAAAATATGATTAAAAATATAGACTTATTTATAAATAAAAATATTGAAGGGGTCTATTTGTAAATGTACAACATGAAACTTGTAATTTTAATTTTAAGCGATAACTTATTTGTAAAATTTATTTATAAATAAATAATTTTGGACGTATTTATAAAGAAAAATATTAAAGGTGGTCTATTTTTAATGTAAAGATGTAAAAATTAGTTTTAAAAAAATTTAGAGTAATTTAAAAAAAAAATTAAAGGTCTATTTTTTAATTTATAAATATTAAATTTGTAATTATAAATAGAACAAAACACTAATGTCTTTTTTGTAAAATTTTATTTAAAATATGATTAAAAATATAGACTTATTTATAAATAAAAATATTGAAGGGCTCTATTTGTAAATGTACAATATGAAACTTGTAATTTTAAATTTTAAACTTTGAAACCTTCGATGACTTATTTGTAAAATTTATTTATAAAATAAATAAATTTTGGACGTATTTATAAAGAAAAATATTAAAGGTGGTCGTCTATTTTTAAATGTAAAAAATAGTAAACTTGTAATTTGAAATTTGAAAATTTTAAACTTTCACTGTATTTTGCGTGAAATTTAATATAAAAAATGATTAAAATATTGATTTATTTTAAAAAAAATCAAGGAATCTATTTGTAAATGTACAATATGAAATTTGTATTTTTAAATTTTAAGTTTTATAACCTTCAATGATTTATTTATAAAATTTACTTATAAAATAAATAAAATTTGAAGTTATTTATAAATAAAGCCACTTCCTAATTAATGACAATCATTCATGAGATTTTATAACATATAGCCTGTCTGAACAATAATAGAAACTTGCAGTTTGCTAGAACAATATAGCCTAATCAGTAATCAGATAGTAATAGCAGTTAGAAAGTTCAAGACACAAGACAATATAACAAGTTCTGCTGTTGTCCAACAAAAGCAAACCTTTAATATTCAAGGGTGCTAGTGAGGTAAAGGGGAAGGGGCGCCGATGTCGGAGCCCGTCTGGGGGCAGGGCTGATAAAGGATCACCTATGTCCTCCACTGATATATAGATATTACTATATTTCAAGTCTTGGGGGCGGGGGAGGGGCGGGGACAGGGGTGCCAGTGAGGCAAAGGGGGAGGGGCGGGGGTGTCGGAGCCCGTCTGGGAGCAGGGGCAGGGACGGGAGTGGTGGATGGGTTCGAGGCCGTCGAGCGGGGAGGAGGTGGAGGCGGGGCAACAACAAAGAACAAGATGGTGGCTTACTGAGGACGAAGGAGGGCAGCAGCAACGGGACGGCGGTGTTCTCGCCGGCGGGGCAGCAACGGCGCGAGGGCAGACGGCGACGGCGACGGCCACGTCGTGGGGGGCGCAGCGCAGAGCAGCGACGGCGTGGGTGGCGCAGGGCAGCGAGCTGACGGCGACGGCGAGCCGGCGGGGCAGCGACCGCAGCAGCTGCGCAGGACCGACGGCGGCAGCGGCAGAGCAGAGCGGCGGCAGCGGCGGCGCAGATACGTTTAGGGCTACAGGAAGAAGAGGATTTTATAAGAAAGTTCTGGACTTTTTTGTAATTCGGAATAATTTCGGGGTGTTATTTGCAAAAATCAAAATTTCGGGGCTTTTCTATAAATTTGAATAATTTCGGGGTGTTATTTGCAAAAATCTGCGCCCGCGCGCCGGTGAAGGTGAGCGGAGGGAGGCCGAGGCCGTTCCGCCCCCGCGTGCCGGGGACGGAGGCCGAGGCCGGCGCGCCGGCACGCGGGCGCGAACGGCCAAGGCCGTCCGTCCCCGGCACGCGGGCGCGCCGGCCTCGGCCTCCGTCCCCGGCACGCGGGGGCGGAACGGCCTCGGCCGTCGCCGTCCGCGCCCGCGTTTCGGCGCGCCGGCGCCCCGGCCTCCGGCTCCGCTCCAGCCACCGGCCTCCGGCTCCGCTCCCGCCGCCGGCCGCCGCCTCCGCTCCCGCCGCCTGCCGGCCTCCCCCCGTCCCCGCCCGCGCGACGGGGTGTTATTTGCAAAAATCCGAATTTCGGGGACTTTTCTGTAAATCAGAATAATTTCAGGGGTTTATTTGCAAAAATTCTAATTTCGAGGACTTGTTTGTAAATCTGATTTCTTTCGGGGTGTTATTTGCAAAAATCCGAATTTTCGGGGACTTCTCTGTAAATCGGAATAATTTCCGGGGGTTTATTTGCAAAAATCCGAATTTTCAGGACTTTTTTGTAAATCTGATTTCTTTCGGGGTGTTATTTGTAAAAACGCAAAATCCGGGGGGTTAAATATAAAAAAGTAAGTTTTTAGGGGGGTATATGTAAAATAACCGGGGGTAAAATCGGAATTTTTTGGTAAAAATTTGATTAAATAACAATCAGGGGCTATGGGTAAATATGGGCGAATTTGAGGGGTGGGGGTAATTACGGAAATTACGGGGGGTTTACCGTAATTAAGGCTAATTACGGGAGTCACCCGTAATTATCCCTAAAATTAATATAACTATTTGTGAACGTAGGTTTGTATATCAACATTGATATTCATGATCCAAAGAAAATTGTTGGAGAAAAAGCAAAATATTTATTTTTATTTGTTTAATTTTTTGCTGAACTCAATTTAAGTTTGCAAATTTATATACTTATGCTACCAGATCGAGAGAAAAGTGAACGTTATTAATATAAAATTTTGAAACTCGTGTGAAAAGGGATAATAATAAATTAAACAAAAGCCTAAAAATTTGGATCTCGTTTTATTTTTAAGAATAAAAAAATTATGAAATGATAACCAAATCAATAAAGGAGGGTTTGGTTGAGAGTTAAGGTTAAGATCAAGATCAATACTAATGAATTATTTTTGTAAACTAATAACTTTTATCGAAATTAAAGCTTCAATAATTTAAAGCTTAAAAAACTATTTAATTTTTTTATAATAATTTAATTTAATAATAATATAAAATAATAAATATTAATTTTATAAGAAAAAAAATTCTGAAACGAATAAATCCAGATCCTGATCCCAAAACAATCGGAGCTCAAGACACAAGGGAAAAAAATCTCATGCATTTTTTTCAAAATGATTTTTTAAGCGATTTGTGATTCAAGGCTTGATTAATAATTAGCTAATTCGAATTTAATTTGGGGATCCAAACTATTAGATTAAGAATTTTTGACACAAATTTATTAACAAATTTATGAATAATTATTTATTTTATTATTATTAATAAAAAAATTATGCTTCTTATATTTTTAATTTATAAAAATTATGTGAGCAAGACCGGAGGAAATTGGTTGGACCGCAGATCTTTCGAGAGAGAAGAAAGCTCGAGAAAGGAAGAGAGAAAAATGAGATTTAATAAAAATTTTTAAAAAAACTAAATATAAAAATTTTGGGTTTAATTAAAAACTATAAAAAAATAAACGAAAATTTAATTTAATTATAATTAATAATTATAGATAATAAATTTTTTAAAAAATATAAATAAATATTGAAATCGAGAGATTGTTTCATAAATAAAATAAATTTTGGATTGCGTAAAAAAAATTTTAAACTAATGCCACAAAAGGCACGTGGGAAAAAACAACTGTAGATCTCCGGCGCCGCACAAAGTCAGGAAAATAAAGCTTGAAAATGAGAGAAAAAAAAGGTGAAAAGATAGGGCAAAAGGAAATCGAAGTCCAAGCGAGCTTTCTGCGACGAGGAAAAGATGCAATCCTGCTCTTGCCCGTCCCCAGTGGCGGCCGGGCTTCTTCCGACGAATTCCTCTTCTCTCGCTTCTCGCAGCTCGGTTTTCCTCACCAATGGCCGAACCGCCCTCTCCTCGAACCGGCTCAGACTGGTCTCGAAGAGGACGAGCAACGCCGGATCTCCGCTGAGGGGGCTTACAGTCCGGTGCCTATTCGGCCTCGGCGTCCCTGAGCTCGCGGTCATCGCCGGAGTCGCCGCCTTGGTCTTTGGACCGAAGCAGCTGCCGGAGATCGGCCGGACCATGGGGAAGACCGTCAAGAACTTCCAGCAGGTAAAATTTCTCTCTTTCCCTTGTTTGTTGAATTAAGGTTTTAGGTTTAATTTCTGTCGATGAGATTTTACTAGGTCTTAAGTGTTGTTGAATTGAATATATTAGACAAGTAGAACGGAAGAAAAAAAGCTTTTGTTCACAAAAGTTTTGGTTTGCTTCATCAAAGGCATAGGATTTTTGCATTGCTTCAGGATCCAAGGAATTAGTCTGTCTAGTGGCTAAATGCTATTGCTAATTTGCTATTTCCTTGTACCTGGAAAAACAAATTTGCTATTTTGAGATTTTGCGGTTCTCATTGATAATAAGCTCCTTTATGCGCTACTTGTCCTAAATATGCGCAATGGGCTGAATATGGCATCTGATAAGTACATGGGAGATCCCAGCTTCCATTTCGCAGCCTAATGAAAACGAATCAATGATTTCATCCTGGGTCTTGAAATTCAGTTTTGAGTTTAATTTTAGTTTAGGTTAAAACCAAGAACGTTTGGGTTGAAATAGCAGGTGTTGTTTGTGGGCGATTTGTTAATATATAAACAAAAGGTAAGAATTAAGGAAAATGATTTCCATAAGATAAGAACAGTTTGGATGCAAGGGATGGTTTGGCATATGAAACAATTTACGTTATTGTTTCATGCCTACCTCAGGATTCATTTGTGTGGATCAGTTAACTAGTACATAGATTAGGACTCTAACTGAAGTGTGGTTGAACGCAAATGTTGAATACTTAAACCCCTACCACACAACTGCACCATGCTAGATGAACACTTCCTAAACTCTGGTGTGACAACACGTCTTTCATAGTTTGAGCCCATGATTATTATGAGCAACATGTATATATTACCCTCAGGCCTTGATTGTGATGACAGATTTGATGAGAGCTCAAGCAAATTTTCATATTTATACCAATTTCTGGAGGGATCCTGTGAGGTTTGGTATGAATTTGGTTTCAGAAAGGTAACTGATTCGATGGGTGAATTTGGCTGAAAGAGAGAGAGGGCTTGATGTTCTAAACCAGGAATCTTCCTTCTCTTTTTTATAGGACTGGAAACAGATCAGGTTGGACCAATTTCTGGTTGGTTCTGATTGTTTCACACCCTGTTATTTCCTTTATGGTTGTCAGTGTATGCTTTTGCAATCTATATACCTATGAATTATTAGATAGGATTATCTTTCTCTCTGTGTCCGCTAAGCGTCTTAAGATGTATTATGATTTTAACAACACTTCTTTGGCCTACATTTGAGGAGAGACCGCTGCACAAATGAATTTTGTATAGACACTGGTTTTATTGTTTACCTGTTTCCAGAATCTACAGTTCTAGTATTGTCTTGTATCTGAAGTTGTGCCTTGTGTAGTTGTGTTCCTCTGGGGCACTCATCTCACTATGAAAACAAATCTCAGGAACATTTTGGGTTAAGAACATAGTCTGAGTGTGTCCAACACTTGTAGCCATGTCTCCTCCATCATGTTTTTAAATACCTTGGGGGCATAAGGTGTTTAATAATCATAATTACAATCATATTTGGCCATAACAGTGAGGTAGAAAGTTTATACTCTGCTCTGATTTGCCGGAAGGATGATGTTTTTTTGTTCAAACTGGTGAAAGCTTGAAGGATGTGGGCTATTGCTAGAAGGGGACATTGGATATGTTATGTTGCAAAAATGACCAGGTCTGTCGCGTTACAGTAAATCATATATTCTTTTATCAGTATTGTTTGATGGCACATTTAATTTCTATTAGCAAGTAGGAAGTTCTCAAAATTCTCATTAAAGAAGGCCATTAAGTTTTCAAAAATTGAATTTTTTAAAAATCTTTTGGTATGAAATTTGGTATTCATCAGTAGACTATCTGCTCTATTGGCAGTTGCAATTGGATTCATCTGTGTAGTATACAACAGCGAAGCCTTATGTCACATCTAGTATATGTGTTAATGTGTTTCTTCCACTTGGTTTCTTTCCATTAACACGGTCAGGCACTCCATTTTTTTAATATCCTCTCGTGCTCTCTCTCTCTCTCTCTCTCATGTTTTACTTCCATGTGGATGCAGTCTTTGTATGAAATTCTGTATAATTGGGATTTCGTTGTTATATTTTGCTGATATTTGCATGTCATGTTTCTGTTCAGGCAGCCAAGGAGTTTGAGGCAGAGCTGAAGAAGGGATCAGAGGATGCTAATAATCTTGCTTCTGCAACTGAGACTCCCCAAAATGTTACCAATGAAGACCAAAAAAATGAGCTTGAGGCAACTGGCACAAAAGATAGCCTGTAAAATTACCATACTTTTTTGAATCTCCTAATTCTGTTTTGATTGTTGTATTAATAGAATGTAGTCACTGTATTGTTGTTGAAAGCGAGAACTTTATCTGCAATGGATGAGAAGAAAACCCTTCCTTTCCAAATAATGCATCTTTGATTCCTCCAGCTCCTTGATTGAAGTATGAAGACAGCAATGCTGCTGACTCTGAAAGCTCCTTGACTTTCTCTTCCTGTTGTTAATTTCATCGGATTATGATTCAACATGAATGGAAACCGCCTTTTGTGTTGGTTGACTTCTTCCTTTACTCGAGTCAAAAAAAGATACTTGCAATTAGTTGTTTGTCTGATTCTGGTATTGATACTCATACTGAAATAATACTGAACCTGCCTTGTATAATTTTAGAGTTATCTTGCAAATATTTTTGGTATTTTTTGCGATTTTTTAAAGAAATGTTGGGTGTTTTTATCCAAAAAGCTGTACATTGTATTGGGTTGGAGTAATATTTCTTGAATTGTATACTCACTGGATGATAACGCAGTCTAATGGATGTGTAAGATAGGTCATGGTTAATTAATTTGCTTGCAGGGAGTCGATCGCATGGCAGACTTTGACTTTGCTTCTGAGCTCTCCAGTCCACAAATTCCTTTAAAATAGAAGGGTCATGTTAACCAAGATGTAATCCTCTGATTGCGTGGATTTAGATTTTTTTAGCGTGACCAAGTTTACAAATTTCAAAATTAAAGGTCCGTTTGTTTGGGGGTTGATAAATAAAATCCAAATTTTGAAACAATGGATTTTAAAATCCGGAATAAATCGTGAAATGTGTTCGTTTCCAGATAATTAAAAATTCTAAATATAAAACTTCAAAAAAAATGTTAATTTGGGTTTTTATTAAAAATATCAGTTTGGATTTTTGTATGGCTCAGCCCTGTCACGTGCATATCACGCATATGACCTGGCTCAAAATTTCTAAATTTAGCTTTACCTCCAAATACTAAAATGTTTTAATTTTAAGATGTATTTATTTTGTGGAATTTTAAACTTTAGAATTTAATACTTGAGATTACGTATTATACTCTATAGTCCAATAAAATATAAAATTTATAAATATGAAATTTAATTCTAATAAAATAAATACCGAACTTTAAAAATTTAAATTTATATATCTCATAAAATAAATATACTATCATAATTTTTAAATACAATATTTTATAATTCTATAATATTAAAATTCTTATAATTTTATATTTTTTTATGAAACAAGCATGTTAGCTGTTTATTACTTCATTATTGTCATTTTGGGGTTTATAACGATGAAAATTGACTGGGGCTTATTTTATCGGGCAATTTCAAAGATTTCAAATTTTTAAAATATAAAAAATCAGTGTTTGATAAATCAAGAATTGAAAGTTCAATCTATTAATATCATTTTTTAAAATTTAGAATTTTTAACAAGCAACCACTTATTTTATTATAAATTTATAAAAAATTACTTATTTTATTACTATTAACAAAAACTCACTCGTTTTATATTATAAATTTATAAAAATCACATTGATTAAAATAATTTTAAAAATATTTTTTATTCAATTTTATCAATAAAAATTAATATAAAAAATTAAATTATTCTCATTTGATTTTAATTTAAATAACTATTAAATTAATTAAAAATAAATAATTTTTTATAATAGTGATAAAATAAGTATTATTTTGTAAATTTATTTGATTAAAAACTTTAAAATTTAACACGTCATATCATCAAAATTATTCCAAGTATTATTTGACATGAAATAAACAGTGAAATAATTTTTGACTCTTGCTGATTTTTTCATGATTGGATAGATAATTTAATAATGCAATGATTTTTCTGTATTTCTGATTTTTCCATCCAACGTAAAAGCAAAGCAAAAGAATAAAAAAATGCCAAAATATAATAATAAAAATAAATAAAATAAAAATAAAATCCCACGCTTCTTTTGGATTCCTCCACTATCTTTATTTTTTGCGCACCCCCAACTTTTTCTAATATTTATATATGGACCCCTCTCGACATCCCCGACGGAACTTCACCGCTCTCCTGCGTTCTCCGATGTGCTTCGCCTCATGGCGAACCCTACCCCCCCGCCGCCGCCGGATGGGATAGCCGACGACTTCTTCGATCAGATCTTCTCCATGCCCTCCTACGCCGTCTCCGACCCTAACGCTGCCGCTGATCCTATCGGTCTCCAGCTCAGCTCCGGGGACTCCTCCGCCGCCGCTGGGGGGTTCTCCTCGTCGGTGTTTCCGCTGGGGCTCAGCCTGGAGCAAGGGAGAGCTGGGTTCGCAGTGGGCGATGGGGGTTCC
This sequence comes from Trichopus zeylanicus subsp. travancoricus, assembly GCA_005019695.1. NCBI lineage: Eukaryota > Viridiplantae > Streptophyta > Magnoliopsida > Dioscoreales > Dioscoreaceae > Trichopus > Trichopus zeylanicus. The sequence continues at coordinate 1,778,297 of RXID01014214.1, forward strand.
GGGAGCGGGACGCATTTACGCGAAGAGGGAGACGGCAAGGCGCCGGCGAGACCTCCGGTGAGTTATTTTGACGTTTGAGACCGTTCCTCCTTGGGTTTGGGTTTGGGTTTGGGTTTGGGTTTGAGTGGCGAGTTCTGGGGGCGGGGGGCGGGGGGCGGGGCGGAGGTGGAGGGTGTTTTTGACATTTGGAGGTTGTCGGCGTAGGAACTGGCGATCTTGTTTCCGGCGTTTGGGCATGTGCAGCCGCATCAACTCCGGCCTAATCCTCCGCCTCAGGTACTATAAAAGTTTTCATCTTTGATGCTTTTCTTGGGGTTTCTTCTAAACGTTTTTAGTCCGTGGAGGTACCGTGCTGGTTTTGTGTTTTTTTTTGGGTAATATTTGTTTTGGTAAAGGTGTTCCATGCTCAAGTGACGCACAGTGGGGTTCCGGCAGCACCACAGCCACCGGCGCCGCGCCCAAGGGTGCGGGCACGGCGGGGACAGGCCACCGATCCACATAGCATCGCGGAACGGGTAAATTTCTTGTCACATAGTTTTGGATGTGGTAGAATGTTCATGCAATCCCTTGAGTAGTAAAAACTGGATATTTTTTATGCTATCTTGGCTGACACTTGCGTCACGAGGTTCTAGTTTTTCTGAAATGGATGGAGAGATAAAGAAGGATCTTGACAAACAGAGGAATGTCGTGCCCTGGTGATCAATGTCACGGAGGAAAAGGAAGTTGATGAGAAAAAAGTGCTGGAAATGGAAAAAATTGAAAGGAGGCTGTGAAAAATAGAATGTCAGCGAGGGAAGATGACTTTTAGGTGCTGGTGAATGTAGGTTTTATGGAGATGTGTAAGAGGTTTTGATCATGAAGGAAAGGAGCGAGTGGGGAGAAGAGGCATGGTGGAAATGATTTAGACTCTTAATTGATGCCATACTATCAATTTGGATTGGATCATTGGATGACATCTTCAATTTGCATTAGGACATGAGCGTGCAATACGTGTCCCAAGTTCTTGGAGACTTTACCTTGATCTAGAAGTTAAATTGCCTCTTAGGGGTGTCAGTCATACACAGGATCTAGATACTTCATGCAAGATAAGCTTTAACTGCACTATCTGGAAACTGCAGAAGTACTTGCCATCCATTCAATGAGTCTTGAGATCCCATTCAACTCAAGATAGGAAAAGATGCGAGAAAATCAACTTCTGAATTTTGTTGATGATATGGATTATGATGTTTCTTTCTATGCATTGCTGTGCTGTCACTGCATGCAATGCTTGGAGGGTTGTAAGGGGCCATGGCTTGGTGCTATCCTGGTAGAGCCTGCCCTCAAGCCATAAAATCCAGGGCCAGGCCTTGGTCTGGCTATGTTGCAAACCCAATTTATTTTTCATGCATTTTGGTCTTTAGGCCAAACCTTTTAAAATTTCCAATATAGGCCTGGGCTCAACCAGCGTGCGGAATACCTTATACTGAATCTCTTGGCCTGAGCTTGTCTGAATGGTTGATAGCCCTTTATAGTACATATATCAGATATTGTTGTATGTCTTTGTGGGTTTGATGGTAATATGGTTTTAATTATTTAAATGATTTTTCCTGTTCTACTAAATTTTTTTAAAGCTTTCAAAGAGCCATAGTGAAACTCAATTCAGCCCATCAAGGGCATCTGATTTTTCATTTTTTTTGTCTTTTTATTTTGAGTGGTAATTTCATGTTGTCTTTTATCTGTGTTCAGGATCATTTACTTAGTACTTTCAATTGCGGCCCACTTGTTTGGATTAAATGTCATTTGAATTCTTTAACCTCCATTTCTCTGTTGATTTGGTTACATTTATCAAAATTTTAACATGTAGAAGCAACTTTAATGGATAATTGTATGATGCAGCTTCGTAGAGAAAGAATAGCAGAAAGGATGCGGGCTTTACAGCAATTGCTGCCTAACTCCAATAAGGTCAGCTTCTGATGGCCCCTGTTTTTTCTGCTTCCTGATCTTTATTATTGCTGCGTCATGAGCATGCATGGGTTATCTCCTCAATCAAGTTATTAGAAGAGGTGGTGGGATGTCGACTTGTATCTCATAGACTGTGGGAGTCCCAAAAAAAGGAAAAATGAAAAATCTTCTACTGCTTTTTTGTAAGGCAGTTAGATCAAAGAGATTACATGATACACAAGCAAGTTCATTTGACCTTCCCTCCTTTCCATAAATTTCTTTGTGCATCTTTGGTAAGCCAACCAGCCCTCCTGACTTGATTGTTGCTTTTCTGGTAAGTGCAACTAAAATAAATATAGTGAAGGGTTTCATACATGAAATGAATAAACTCATTTTTAAGGCTGGTGGAAATGTAAGTCTAAAAATAAGGTTTCTTCATGATAGGCATCAAGCTAGAAAATTCTGGATAAACATGCAGAGTCACTTGATAGGAGACTGCTTACCTTGCATTTAAATATTCCTCCAATAGAGATCCAGCAATTTATGTGTAGTGGTTAGGTGCTGAGAGCACATCGAGGAAGCCTAATCTGCACATTTTCTGCATGTAGTGCATGGAAATGTTGGTTACATGCTGAAATCATTATTTACCTTGAACAACAGGAAAGAAGTTATCTTTTTGCATTTGTTCTTCATACACATCGAAATCGCTGGAAGCTATAACAATAGTTCATGTTCCTCTCTATTTGTAAATATTAATAAATTTTACATGTGCAGACAGATAGAGCAGCCATGCTTGATGAAATTCTAGATTATGTGAGGTTTCTGAGGCTACAAGTCAAGGTAAGGGAGTTATTCTCTTAGTAATTGAACATATTATATATTTGTTATTTTTTCCTAATCTGATTCATTCATTGTATATATATCCAATGCCACCGGCACTGATACTTCTCAATGGTATGTTAAATGGCAGGTGCTGAGCATGAGCAGATTGGGTGCTGCTGGTGCTGTTGCGCAGCTTGTAGCTGACATCCCATTGTCATCTGTTGAGGTAGTGGAAGAACAGTAATGTCTTGTTGTTTTTCTCATGCATGTATCGCTCATGCTAGTGATCCTGTTCAGTGGCGTTGAAAGTCGCTGTTTTTTTCTTCTTTCTCATGCTGAGAGCTATACTGTGCTCATCTCTTCTCTCTCTCTCTCTTTTTCTATCTCTTTTTCGGGTAGATTCCATTATGCTCGTCTTGCTACCTGGCTATGGAACGTTACTGCAGATCTCTTCTTTAGTGAGGCTTGCAGAAATGCTTGCCCGTCCTTAAAGTATTAAATATATATGTCGAGTGAAATTTTTAATGCAATGTTACTTTAAAGTTTATGTTTTTATGGACAATTGTGTTAAAATTTATCTACTTTTGTTTACGAATTAGTATATGTTACTTAACTAGTTTTAGGTAACATTGGTTCTGACTTGATTGCTTAAAATTCTGAGTAATCAGAGTCCAGATAGCATTGTAAATTAATTCAATGATGTCTTTCTTGGACACAAGCATGTGGTGGTGTATATTCAGGCATTGGTAACTTAACCATAGGTGCAGCACTCAGTTTGAAAGGTCAAAAATCAAGTTTATCGGCAACTAAAATATGTCTGCTAAAAGATCTCCTGTCATCTACTTCTCTTTTGCAAGCACACACTGCAGATCTGCATAAGATACATTTACTTGTAGAGAATTCAGAGAACAAGGTGAAAAATCTATGGGATACATCTTGTTGCTCTATTCCTAATGCAATTCTTTCATTTTTTTTTTCTTGCTCTATTACCTAAATTCAAATTCTTTTTCTTTAGACTCATTTCTCCTAGTTCAACTAATTTCAGGGTGGTGATACAAGTGAGGGTGGAAGCAAGCAACTGGTGTGGGAGAAATGGTCCACTGATGGCACAGAAAGGCAAGTCGCAAAGCTCATGGAAGAGGACATTGGAGCCGCCATGCAGTTCCTCCAGTCCAAAGCCCTTTGCATCATGCCAATCTCGCTTGCAACGGCCATCTACCACTCACACCAGCCGCCTGAGTCAGCAACAGTAGTCAAGCATGAACCAAAGACCTCTTCCTAAACCTCCAAACCATCCTCTCAATGCCCAGGTCCCACCAACGAAAAAACCCAACCACTAACCATTGCTTTTGTAGTTTCATTTTCTGCTTTTTGTGTCAAAGCTGTTGTGATTGCAAGGCCTGCCAATGGTAAGCAAAAGAGCAAGAGTCGACTCCAGAATTATCTCCAGTTCTCTCGGTCCTTCTCCTTTTTGCTCCAGTGATGGAGATGTTTGTCAAAGGCTTTGCCTGATCTCCTTCTGTTGTATTATGGGGCATGTAGCGCACTACCCTAGCACTTCGTGGTGGGTACTCTTGGTTTTCTTTTTTGTGCTTTTTGTAGTGGATGGTGGGAACTCTAAAAGGGGTTTGTGATGATAGATCTGTAATTCTAAGAAATGGAAACGAAGTTTGGAAATGGATCATGATGATAATGATAATGATGGTGATGGTGATGGTGATAATGATGATTATATTATTATGGTGGTGATAGTCAATTTTTTATTTTTTTTTTTGAAGAACAATAATGTAGGAGGATTGAGTCCAGAAGGAGCTTGATTGTGCACTCAAAAACTTTGCCTTTTTGTTAGTGGAGCGTGTCTGCAAAGTGGGCTGCGGTTGTTTTGTCTCTCATGGGCTTCCTTTGTAGACTTGTCCATTGTTGTGAAAGTTGCACCAAAATGGTCAGCTCTAAGGCCATGTTCGGCAATGGGCTACCCCAGGTAGCCCAGGGATAACCTTACTCCCAAATGCAAACAAAACCCCAGTGATATAGTTATTCTAGGGATATTCACATTTCCAATAAAAAAAATGTTCAAATTTTAACTCATATGTAATCTTATTTTTGATCCAAACAGCAAGTTGAGGATATCATCCACCCTGTCCCAGGCCTAATGGTTCAAAGCTGCCAAACTGGGGCAACTATGGATTTCCCCCTTCCGCACATTTCCTGTATTCAAACGACTCCATAACAAAAAATCAAGGAAAACGAGGCATATAACAAAATTTGCTTCATCTGTAAAATTTGGTATAGAAGAACCAAGTACTCCGATAAATATGAGGGCAGAATTCTTACTGAACATATTACAGCCCCAAATTAATAATGGTTAAATACAGTCGATCTATGATAGGTTTTGACCCAAAAGGTAGAATAAAAATAGCCAAACATATAATTGCAATGATCTCAAATAAATGAAAAATGGTTAAATAAAGTGCTTGCCCTCTATTATTGATGCTACACTTGATTGAGGACTCAGCATGCGTCGAGATCCCGACATGGGGGAGGTTTTGGTTCACTGTGCAATGTGGTATTTCCTCCTTCAGGTCCGCACTTTATTCTGAGTGGATTTTGTGTGCCCACCTGAAATCAAATGCAAATCATGATGTTTTAAGTGGTATGTAATTGACTAGCAAAAACACATTATTTTGCCATGTTTAAGTGCTTACTGGCGGAGTGTCATCCCTTCTCAACATCTCCACAATCTCAATAACGCGCTCCGGAGTGACATCTTCCTGCAAACAATAGAAGGTTTCCACTAAAGTAACTCAAGGGGCTGATTTATGGGTTGAACTAAATCCACAAAAGTAACTCCTGGGTTTTTCTTGGATGAGCCTATACATGCTTTTCTAAAGTGGAATTTTGTAAGTAATGAAAATAAATTAGAAAGGATATGGATGCAGAAAAATTACAAAAAAACACAAATTTACTAAAATGTAAAAAAAGAAAGTGAGATCGATGTGAAACTAACATAGTAATTGTATGTGTATCCTTCGGAACCCTTTGAATAGTCAGCAACAGTGATCATTGGAGCATTTACACAGCAGCCCTGCAAAATTTCACGTCAATCTTAGCATGCCTTGCACTGGATTTAACAGTGTGTATGTTGTACTGCAAAAGGAAAAAAATAGTTTGTTGTCGTGGTGAGTATTATACATGAACAACCCCCTTTCTAAACAGATAAAACTAATAGACATGTCAAAGTGACAATAGAAAAACTAATTCACTGCAAATTAAATGAGCAATACAAATATCTAATAAGCATTGGTGCATGGTCATGTTTGGTGACTTCAATTGACAACAGAAAGTAATTGCTAAACAATATTTGTGGCTACGTATTACCATGCACTCCATTTCCCCAACAGAAAACAAGCCATCCTTGGTCACTTCTGGGGATCAACAATGGAAAGTTAGACAACATAAGCTCATCTGAGAACCAAACAACAAAGCAATAGTTTGCACGCACATCACAAGACTGTCAATGTTGGAGTCCTGAAACATACCATTCCTCTTCACTCCTAGATGTTTAAGCAAAGCTTCTTCAATTTCTCGGGAACCACGTATCATGCAAGGTGTTGTGCCACAAACTAGCAAGTGATATTTACCAACCTGTACAAGAGAGCATGTCATGGGTTTCTATGGACAATACATCCTTGGATTCACAAATGATTATGTTACAGATACAAAAAACTTTATTAAACAAAAAATATAGAATGGAAAGTAATGTAATCAATAAGTCACTCACTTTTGTCCGGTTGAACATTGAATAAAATGTCGCAACTTCATATACCCGGATTGGTGCAACTTCTACAACTTTTGCTACCTGAATAACACAAAATAATTTGAGTTGATAAACCTTGAGGAAAGCAGAAATGAATTGAATCATCAAAAGAAAACAATTGGAGGTATATAGGGAGAAAAAAAATTCAGCCTCAGGCTTCTTTTAAGCAATTGTGCTGCTGTTCTGGTTGCTGGCAAGCAATATGCAATAACCAAAATTTGCGGCAGGAAAACCCAAGGTTCTAGCTACAAGAGATTCTAGTATAATGGCCATGCTCAAGCTGGTATTTTATATGTTCTACCTACTGGTGTCTAGTTGAGCCTAAATGCTCTGCTAACACATCACCCCTCCAATCGAAAAACCTTTTATCACAACTAATTTCATAAAACAAGTGCCTTTTTAATTGATGATCATTGTTTTAAACTTTTAATGCTTCACTCAATCTTATGAAGTTGTTTAATATAAAAAGCCGACATTTATCTCCTCACTTTGGTTTGAATGGCATGTTAACATGTCAGATATTGAGGGCGGCAGCTCTTCTAAATTTTATCAGTTGTTCCTTCAGAGACCATTATCGTATATTCCAAACCTGTTGCAAGTGAATGCCCAATTTGTATTAGTGAGTCACCTTAAACTTACCGCATTCATTGCAGAAACTGTAAGCCATCCACCATGTTGTTGCTGTGCAAGATCAAGTAGAGGAATAACAGCAGATTGCTTGTAGTTAGAAGGATAGTGAGACAATATCTCCTTGACCTGATGATACATGTATACTCTATTAAACCTCAAAGCATGGTCATAAACAGGTGAAACATAGGACATAGTACATCCTAGCCACAATACAAGCACCCAACTATGTAATTGAATCCACATCACAAAATTTCCATGGTGAGTTTGTTCAGTATATCTCACCTAGACTAAACACTGTTGCAGTTATCAGGATGCAAATTAAAGGAATCTAACTCAAAACATGCAATTAACCATTTATGTGGTTAGAGAGAAACTCAAATTAGGACCCCACTAACTAGATCAACTAGAAAGCAGATAAGCAGCACTTACTAGAACCAATGACCTTATATAAGGAGATCAGTGTCTTACTAGTCTATACAATGTGTTAGCTAATGACAGAATCTTGCCAAGTGAAGGTGAAATTCTGACCATGTCCAAACTAAAGGACAAATATGAAGCATTTGCTTTCAAAAAGATTATTGCTAAGTAAAGGTGAACAAGAGATCCATGGCATATCAAGAGAAGAAATCTAGTGATGCGCATGAAAGACCTGGACTTTCTGACTACCAAAAAGATTGTATGCAACAACAACTCCAATTCAAATATTGGGAGTATTATTCAAACAAGAAATACAGATGGATACATCATAGCTGAATGTAGAATTCCATCATTCCATGGAACCTATATCAGAATACCCATCAACTGTCCAATTTTGCTTAAAATTCCGATTCAGTGAGCCCATAGATACCAACAACAGAAATAGGTAATTTTCAATTAGAAGCGAATCAAACAGTAAGTTTTACGCCATTATAACAATGCTCATCACAATTCAAATAAAATCGAATTAGATATCAAAATTACCCGCTCCTGATTGGCTTCGCTGAACTCCCACGGCATGTCCGGCTTGTTATCAGGCGAATCAACATGCTGGAAAGCAAATCGAAAAAACAACACATCAAACCCATATAAATCCACCAAAATAGAATTAGAATGATCTATTCAAAGCATCTCACGTAGTTCAGCGCAGTGGACAAGGATCTGGAGGCAGCACCGATCTGGAGATCGAATCCAATGAGAGAGAGATCCAAAGATCCTGAGCGAAAAACCAAAAAAGAAGGGAGGAAGAGACCTGTGGGGATCGACCGATCAAAGTGCGGATCCCAAGGAGGTGCCTGGCCGCCGGTGGAAACATCTCGCCGTCGAAGGAAGAGAAGGAGGAAGAGCTGACGGCGACGGAGGAACGATGGAAACTCGTGCTCGAAGTGCTTTTGTACTTGACCCCACATCGGATGACACGTCAGACGAGAGGTAGTCTATTGCGTGGGTCCCACCTAAAATCTGATGACGTGGCAATTAACTTGTCACCGGGGGGCCGGTGTACGATCGGGGTACTCCTCAGTATCAGGAGGCATGATGGACGGATGAGATTCGTCATCTAAATCGGGTTGGATCACAAATTCTGGGTCACAAAATCCAAACACATTTCGGATCGGATTCAGGCGGTCTTGGACCCGATCCACTCGTCTCCATCACCTGGTCTCCTCTTCTTTGTGATTGGAAGCCCAAGCGAATCTGAAATCCCTTGCATTTCTTGAATTCTCGGCAGTAGGCTGCTCTATTGCAGCATTCTCATTTCATCAACAGCGAATCCTGCGTGCAATGTGAGGAATTTTTCCCATTTTTTCTGTTTTTTGTTCCATTTTTTCCGATTTCATCTATAATTTCGATCATTTCCAATCCATGACTAGCACGCTGTTGCTTTCCCGGATTTTCAAGGGATATGATCCATCATAAATTTTGCTCTTCTTAATTTATAAATTTCTACCTTGATATAAATAATGGAATGTGGAATAAACTCCCCGCAAATAATCGAATTTGTTTTTTTTTTTCTGTGTTGGTCGAGTTTCCGTCTCTTATTTTGATTCAGAGATGTTGTCTTGTAAAAAGTTCTCTGCTTTTGGTAATTTAGATCATATCTGGGATTGTTTGCAGCATGGCTAGTGAAGAAGATTCCAAAGACATACTGAAAAACACGAATTGGAAAATTATTGGTAATTCTGTGACTAGTGACTCAAGTGGGCCGATCACGAACAAGCTGTTTCCCAAAAAGATGAGCCAAGTCCCAGACATTATTTCCTTCTGAGATTGCTCTGAAAGGTGCTTGTTGTGCTGCTGGAGTTGGTGCAGAGATGGTGGTGGTGGTTTGGATTAAGAACAAGATTCAAGGTGTGCTCATTTCTTATGCAGTACTTGACTATGTTACTCTATCTAGTTATTTGTATTTTCACAGTGATTATAGATTCTTTTATTTGAATGTAACATGTGCCACTAGCTGCAGATATCAGTTTACATTCTACAAACATTGCTACGGATAATAAGTTCACTGTCCTAAGAACCACCACATCCAGGTTTTTTTTTCTAAATGAATAGAAACCCAAAGAATATACTTTGGTTTACATGGAGAAAAAGGGAATTTGTTATAAGTGTGATAAATTAATTTTACATCGGATAATTAGATAAGAAGAGTTATCGTGGAAAAACCTAAATTTCGTCAACTTAATTTTTTGAAATAATTTAGTATTCGACTCGTTATATTGACCAACTTTGAGTCTAATTTGAATAACAATAAAGAACAGCCAATAGGGCCTCTCCAAATATTAATTATGATGCCTCTCTTGTCAAACAAGTACTCAGCGATTAATGTGGAATAAACAAGCTTATTCCTCTTCAGAAGAATACCCTTTCCTAAATCTCATTTTTAGTTTTTTTTTAGATGGAAACTAGGTGGAATCCTACTGAATTGCTTTTCTAGTTGTTTGCTTTCAGGTTTCAGTTTGTGTTGCAATTCAAATCTGCTTTGATGTATGCAGAGGATGGAGGTATCCTTTGGGAGTTAGATTAATGATACTTCTCATTGTCACTTGGGGAAGAAGGGGATGGTTTTGGGGTTTGCTTGCTTGAGTCCTGGAGCCTAGTGTTCAAGACTTCAAGCTTTTCTGGTACTCATCAAGAGGCTTTTTATGTGTATGCTCTGACTTGTAGAATTCTCTTTTGATATTTCTGAATGTGAGGCATGCAATAGATGTTGCTAAGTGTTTGCCTTGAGATTTACTAATGCTTGTAGATTGATGTGGCGATAATGGACAAACCAAAACCATTGTCATGTCTGTCTAGGGCTGTCAATGGACTCACGTTTGGCCCGGGTGCCCGGTCCGTGTTGAAGTGGGTTTGTACAAAAAAACTAGTCCGGTGGGTCAGACGCGAATCTTTCCGGAGAAGCCCCTTTCTAATAATAAGACCCGGGTCTGGACTCGGATAGGTCGGGCCCAGGTCTGGCTCGAGTCTGAAAAAAATATATAATTTATGTATATATGCAATAGTTATTATGTTTAATGTTTGGTCTCGTTTGTTTTGCTAGAAATTGGTGTAGCGGAAATTTTGATTTTCCATGGCTTGAGAATCCTATTTGCCCCCTCTGTGGTTTGAGGGATTTCAATTGTCTAGATTTTGAATGGTTTGACTGATTTTAAGTAAATTTTGAAATGTTTTAGCGAACCATAGTTAAATACTCAAAAGTTTGAATATTAATTCCAATTTTTAATTTTTAAAAAGGTTAAATATCTAGAATATTTTAATTATTGAAATTTAAGATTAATCATTGAAAAATACCTTAGATATTTAGACCATCTTAATTATTAAAAATTTAATATTAATGATTAACAAGTACCTTAAATACCTAGAATAACTTATTTATTAATTTTTTAGAATTATTATAATACTTTTAAAAGATACCTTTAATTATTAAAGATTAATTAAAGATTATGCGTGGCTCATGTGACCTGAAATTTTTTTCCCAAATTTTGATTGAAAATTAAAATCCTTGACATGACGGATTTCATTCCCAGGAATTCAAATTTTCTGTAAAATAAATTCTGAATTTTTCAATTTTTTGGGATTTTAAATTTTAGGACTTTATTTTACCGCAAAACAGACATGTTCTAAATTCAATTTTAAACTCAAATTAAACAATTTATTATTCTGTTAAATCTTGAAATTTTTACATACAACTCTCGACGATTTCAATATTAGTAAAAAAATCGCTCGCTTTATATTATAAATTTATAAAAAAAAATCACATTGATTGAAATATTCAAAAAAAATGTTCAATTTTAGTTCGATTTTACCAATTAAAATTAATATATAATTTCAAACTATAATCATTTAATTTTAATATAAATAACTATTAAATTAATATAAAAAAATATTTTACTTTAATTTTTATGAAAGATTGATTATCCGATTTTATGAAATTAAAAATTAAAAATCTATTTTTGTTAGATTGGTTGTTCAATAATTAGGAATTGATTATTCAAAATAAAATTGAATAAAAATAATTTGATATTTTACATTAATTTAATTAATAAAAGTTAAATAAAATAAAATAATTTTTTAATATTTTAATTTTTAAATTTATATTATAATACAAGTAATTTTTTGCTAATAGTGATAAGGTGAGTGATTTTTAGTAAATTCGTAATCAATCATGTGATTGTTTGCTAAAAATTCCTCTTAAAAATATAGATATATAAACTTTTCACACCTTTTCAAAAATTTCTAATATTTTTAAATCTAAAATTAAAGTGTAAGAAAATGATAAAAATTAATTTGACCCAAAATTAAAGATATTTGATTTCAACAGAAACATATTGATTTCAGTAATTTCAATTTGCAGTATTATGCTGAAGGACAAAAATACCTTAGAAGCATATTTGTATTTTGTTTTTAAAGCGATTATGCAGGCATAGAGTTTTGCAAAACAAAGTGGCTTTTAGTTTGGGCATGCAAGGCAAATACATCTTTTTGCAGCAGTGTCTACGCACTAAAGAAAAAAAAAAAGAGTGATACACCATCAACTAGGCCGATATAGGGGAATCACTGTTCTGGCAAACATGTACACAGAGCAATGTAATAACAGCTACAATCTCAAGACATATGAATTAGGACCACCTTGTTATTATATGCAGATAGGACCTAAAGACCCAATCATACACAAATTGTCTGGAAATTGAACTCCAACCTGAGCCATTTTGGAGTCCCGGAAAGTTTGTCTCTAACTAAAAGGTCATTATATTTTATTAGAATACACACATGTACCATTTGGCTTATAGAGATCAGTAGTAAAGTGCCCTACATTTCCCAAGTTTACAGATTTCAGGTCTCTAAATGAAACATCATTATAGTTGTAATCTGGCACATCGCCTAAAAGAACAGAAGCCTTATCCACGATCATCATAGAAGCTCCAATAAGAAAAAGATATAAAAAATATCCCCATGTTCCATACAATTAAAAGCTGGCCTTGGAAGAATCCAGATGAGCAACAGCAACACCATGTTGTATACCTAAAGCATTCTATCTTGGAGATCATTAAGTAGGCTGGAAGCGAAGGTTGTCAACTTCTTTCCTGTCTCCCCGGCAATGTTCTTGAGGGAGTATATATCTTGTGATGCCTGGGGAAGTAAGAAGGAGGAATCTGATCATTTGGTATACAAATTATTTGCAAAATCATTCAAGGTTCTATAACACAATTCTGGTGCGCGAGCAATAAACAAGTCTCCAAGGAAACGATAGAAAGAATCCATTTCAAAGAAATGCAAGGGAACTTTCTTGCAAGTACCAAGTATTACCTGGTAAGAGAAACGGTTTAGGAGGTCGGAGGCAGACAAATCAAGTCGTGAATCATTAGTATCATGGCCAAAAAGATCTGCACTTGAGATGGATGTTGCTCCCTGTGGAAAAACAAACCACTGTTTAGTGAATTTTCAGTTTAAAACTGCATATGTTGGCAGCTATGCACCAGCACAATGTATGCAAGCTGTGCAGCCTCTTAGGTGCTCAAATAGTTCAGATATAACATCACAAAAATGTGGCTTCAAGCCAAAAAAAGGAACCTGAAGCACTCAACAACGAAGAAGTTCAGTGCATGAATTCCATGTAATAAATTTGGGATTCAACAAAGACATCCGAAATTCAAAATACTACACATACTGTGAACTTCTGCAAGGAGATTTGTGTATCCTTATCATTGGCATTCTGATCTCCAAAGAACTGTGCTGATGAAATTGATTTTGCATTTGAGAATTTCTGTCTTGCCTCGTTAGTTTCCTGGGAGTCAATAGAAGAAGGAAAAAAGAAAACAATCGCAGAATCAAAAAATATAGAATCAAAAGTTCAAATCCTGAACTGAACCAAATATATTTAGTATCGCTGATTGTCATGCATCCTTCAAGACTCTATTCAATATCAGGGTTCATAAAAAACCACTCATTTATTCTCACATGAGTATATAAAGGAACCATACCAGATCAACTTCCAAAAATCACACTATAGAGTCAATGATTGGTGGACATGCATACTATCTCGCATGTTCGACACACTTCAACTCAAAGCAATATGGATGCCCATTAGTTTAGATTATTTTTAACCAAGTTGATTTAGACAATTAATTGTTTGGCTAAATTCACATTTATCAAAGTATATACATGATTATATGCATTTTAGTTGTAGAACTGTATCCTCTGTACCAATCTCTGTGTCAAAAAAACAAAAAGAGAAGAAAAATCTGTCACCAGTAACATCCACCACATCATGGATCAAATACTTTCTGGGTAATTTAGTCCTGATCAGAAGAACACAAACTGGTGTGAGTTTTAGTTTCAAGGGATTACTGAATGGTTAGGTCAACTTAATTTTTCAGTGGGATTTTGTCTCAATAACGATAATCCACAGGATTCATTAGTGTTTTAAAAATGTGGCCACCTAGATGGCGGCGGCCGTCAACCGCTCCGCAAAGCACTACGCAATACCCATTATGCAGTTTGATACACTTAGTTAATGTTGTGGATTGCCAAGTGATACGATAGATGCACATGTAAACCACTGACCTATACAAGACACCTAGGTTGTTGAGTAAAACACAACCCAATTTGAATTATTACGTCGGATCAATGTTAAAACCCAATCATATACAATGTTTTGTGATCATATATGGCATCATCCATACTATTTCAATATATATATATATATATATCTATGTATATGATTTTGGTTATATCTCAAACATATTGTTGAGAATACATTATGTCATAATAATTTTATGTGATCTATCATTAATTATATATGTGCATATTTAATTTTTTTAATATTTTTATTAAGACCGCCTATGCATCTGCCTAGACGCCTGCATGCTGCCTAGACGCTATGTGGTCCGCAAAATGCTTGGAAATGCTTATCACTTTTTAAAACTTTGGGATTTCATTACCTCATATTAACACAAATTACCTTTTCCCAAGGTAACCTAAATAAAGGGTCAGCAAGATTCTACAGGATTCGGAGCAAATATGAGACATGGTGATTCAATGGTACATGTAATGCTATTTCAATAAAGTGCAGAACATGACCAAGAATACAATAGTGTACAATAAGTGTGGTTATGAAAAATAGTTAGAAAATCAACCTACTGTTTTATTATAACTTCAAAAGAGTTAAAACTTACAAATCAACAACATAGTTTACCTGAACTTTTGATGAATTGGAGCTGGATTTTTTCTGGAAGCCACTATCCATCCCAAACTCTGCAAAGAAGTTGGAAGATTTTGGTGGAGATACATGCCGAATAGCTTGAGGACCTTCAGAACTACTCTCAGCAGGAATGCTATCCACATATTCAAAGCGGGAAGGGATTGATGGGCCCGGTGGCATGCTAGAATTAGCCAAGGAAGTTTGAGGAGGCGCCGGCTCTTCAGGCTTTTGATCATAGAGACTCTCATTTGGCTGCAAGTAAGATGTCTAATAAGTTGGCAACTTGGTGTATGCAATGGGAAAAAAAAACTAAGCACAAATTTTGGCGGACCAGCAATTTCATAAATGATCATGTTAAGACTATGAAAAGAAAACAATAAGAAAACACAAACTTATTTTTATCCCTCTTCAGGAGACTAGTGCAAGATAACCCCAAAAGGAACTTATTATATTTCTCAAATCTTGAACTGCAAGTCTATCATTTGATATGCATATCTTCTTGTTATTGAACATAAAAATTGGGTTTTCCGTACATGTGCCATGAAGCTATATTGTTTATGCTCTTGGTCTTCCTTTTCCATCCAAGGAGGTCTAGAATGCCTTTCAGCCATTGCATGGAGTACTACAAGGTAGTAACAGCATTTTGGATAGAGTTGCAATTAAAAAAGAGAGAAAACATCTTTCCAAATATTGGGTCATGACCAAAGCCAACAAGGGCAGATTTCCAAGGCATAGATGCAGTTTCAATCCTTAAAGGAGGTCATAAACAATTAGGTATCTTAATAGGAAAAAACATACAAACATATGGAAAAATTTCTACAGATCATAAATATACTCAACAAAGAAGACAAACATTTACCTTTGAGGTAAGCTTTCGAACACCCAGTCCGCCAGTTTTTCCAGTTCTCTTCGCACCAATGGGCTTTTTAACAGGATTAAGCACTACAGAATGAATAGGTGCCTTAGGTGACTGTGTAGTCTCAGGAGTTTCCTGTCTTTCAATTGGATAACCCTTTGGTGCCTCTACAAGCTTAAGTTCCGGAAGTTTGTCAGCTACATCCTCCAACTGCTGTGCTGCAACAGGTGACAAAGGCAAAGCATCCTCTGCTGAACTTTTAGCAACTTCCTTGGCCAGAATCTGCCTATACAAATCAGCAGCTCGTGATGTATACTTTGCTTCAATCTTGCCACCATCAGTCCACCCATGCTGCTTAAAAAAAACTTGCGCACGATTGTTGCCCCCAAAAGCCATCGTCTTTAGCTGCTCTGGAGTCCATGAATCGAAAGTTGTTGACCTAAAAATGAAACACAGAAACACAGAAAATGCTACATAAAAAATAGCTACTTCAACATTAAAATGACATATCAACACAAAGGAAAAGATAAATTTTACTGTTGAAAATAGTTATTATAACCGAATGATAACCTTCAAGCATAAGCCACATAATAGAAGCAAAAATACACCGAAGTCACAAAATGAGCAAAGCATAACCCACTGATGCAGCCATATATACTCTCACAAGCAAATAATCAAATGCTATCTTACAATGAATAAGGGTCGGCAACTAAGAAGCATAAACAGCAAGTTCCTTCATGACAATCCAAACAAAACATGATAACCTAAACAATACGGCAGCGCAAGCCTCAAATGGTATTGCCTCCATCTCTTCTTAGTCCAGTGCTCAAAACTTCCTATGAGAACTTTTCTTACACGGAAGATGAGTTTTAAGGTTCATCAATAATGAACTTCATGAAAAAAGTCTATCTTGGATGCAAGTAGTTCCAGCTAACAACAAGCAAGAAATTCTCCAGATTATCCGAGAGCTACTGGCAAAAACCTTCATAAACCTTCACAAATCATGCGAAACAAACTAGAATTCATCGAATTACTGACAAATTTGAGTACATCTGAAAAAAAAAGCTACGAAGAAGTTAATCAACCACATCGGGGATCAATAGAAGAGAGCACCACGAAAGCGACTCGGCACCTGACGAAGGTGACGTGCACGCCGAGTCTGCGGTGTACGGCGGAGCAGTCGATGCAGAGGAAGACCCCGTACGTCACCGATGCCCATGTAGGGTTCTTAGCGCTGCAGTCGAAGCACGTCTGAAACCAAAAAGGAGGATCAGATCCGGAGGATCACCGCAGAGATCTAGGGTTTCAAGGCTAGATCCCCGGAACGGGATCGAATTCTCGGGGAAGACGGGGGTCGAGAGGGGTTTACCTTGTTCTCGGAGCGGGATCTCAGCTTGCGGAAGACGGCGTTCTTGTCGGTGAAGCTCTCGGAGGCCATCGCCGGCGAGGTGTTTGTGGTTTTGCCCGAGAGGGGGAGGGGGAGGAGCGAGAGGTCGGAGCACGGTCCGAAAGCCTCCTCCCACGCGAACAGCAGAGTTGCACAGAAAGGGAACGCTCGGCATAAAAATTATTTTATGATGGTCTAATGTTTTATTATAGCTATTATTATTTATTACATACAACCTCAGGTTTATTATATTTATCTCCAAATTACATATAGTGACTGTTTTTTTTGATAGAATTTTAAAATGAATTAAAAAGTTTAATAATAAATTTTTTTTGTAGCGTTAAATATAAATTTTAGAACTTTAAGAGTTAAACTTTTGAAACTTGCAAATTCTGATAAATATGAAATTCAATATTTGCTACATTGAATTAAATTTTTTTTAAAATTTTAAAAATTTAAATCTTTAAAATCTAATGAAACAAACATACCCATACTTTTTTAATATTTATTTATTTTATAGTGTTTTTAATTAAACTCCCAACTTAATCAAAAAAAAATTTTAGTTGAACAAGAAAAAATGAAAGCATTGCAGATGTAGAAAAAATGAATTGTAAAAAGGTCCCCAAAATTTTTAATATTTATGCTAGCACTTAAAATATAAAAAATGGTTGAATATTTACATTTAGATCCATGTTTTTCTTTATTTACAACATACCCCTTTTCACTTCCAATTTTTTTTCACGTTTGGAAGAACTTTTTACAAAAAAAAACCCTCTAACATCTTGTCAAGTATCGATAATTCAGAACCTATTGTTTTAATTTAAATTTGTAAATTAGATATGTGCATATAGCCCTTATACAAAATATTTTACATGCAATTCTTTTGTATATAATTATCAATTTTATTTGGTATTTTTATTACAATAAAATCCATTGCTATTTATTTTCAAAAAATAACACAAGCAGCAACCTTCCAAATCTGTTAGTTAAATATTTGCATATAACACTTCGTTTTTATTTTGTTATATTTCAGTCTTCTCACACATATTTTGGGAGCTTTACGTAAAACCTCTTAAAATTTGTAATATTTGCATGCAGCTTTTATGAAAAATTAAGTACGATTCTCTTTAAAATATTTATATTGAGGGTATAAATGATTTTTTCAGTCTTTAACCCAATCCTGGTTGATCAAATTTAATGTCTAATTTAATGTCCACGAGTAGGCAGAGCATGTAGTCGTGTAGTTCCTCAGCTAATTGACTCAAATACGAGTTGAAGAACTGCTTTCGATCTAGCACAAATTTTATTCTCATTCCTTGAGAAAACGTCCCATGTAATCCATTGAGCAAACAAACAGAGGAACATGTATAGCCCACTACTACATTTATTTGAATCGACAAGAGTGGCGGCTTCTGAGTTTTAAGGGAAGAGTGGCAGCACTTCAAATGGAGGGCGGCTGCTCTTCTTCGTGCAGGGCAGCTCCCGGAGAGGTGGGATGGGGGGAGCGGCGGTTGAGGCGGCAATCATCGGTGGTGTCCGCGTTGCTGTGGGAGGGCTGCTCCATTCCTAGCACTGCCGCGGGTTGGAGAGCAGCGGTCTCGGGGAGTAGAGGCAATCTGGAGCAGCAGACGAGCCCACTTTGCAGCATTTATTAAAGTCGTCCACGTTGTCCCGGGAGGGTTGCTCCGTTCCTAGCACTGCCGCGGGTTGGAGACCAGCGATCTCGGGGGGTAGAGGCAAGCTGGGGCAGCAGTACCAGCCCACTGGGCAGCAATTATTAAAGCCGTCCACGTTGTCCCGGGAGGGTTGCTCCATTCCGAGCACTGCCGCGGGTTCGAAAGCAGCGATCTCGCGGGTTGGAGGCAAGGTTGGAAGCACGCTGTCGCAGCAGCTCCAACCCATCCGACAGCAATTACTCGAACGGTCCACTTTGCCCTGGGAGGGCTGCTCCATTAATTCGAGCACAGCGGACTTGGGGGGCGGGGGCGAGCTGCGGCAGCAGCCCAAGCCCATTCGGCAGCAAAATGTCAAGCGGTCCCCGTTGTCCTGGGAGGGCTCGATCATTCCGAGCACCACCGTGGCACCGATAGCAGCAAAAAGAAACATGAAAAAATGGTGGATGGCCATCTCCTTGGTCGTCGCCATGGCTCTCTCCTCTTCCTCCTCGTTCTTCTTCGCGGATGTTTTCTGTCACGCAGATGCATCCCTATTTATCGAGCGGATTCGGTTTGTTTTGGATGCATCAGTTGGCCCAATGCAATTTCTCCACGAACTCCAATTTCTCCTCGCAGACGGAGAAGAGCTTCTCGCCGAATCCTCCTCCCTATTTTAGCATGTCAAGCACATGGGCACAGAGCTGCGAAGCCGATTCAAATGTTTCGACGAATATTCCCTATATATTTGAAGGTGTGAGTTGTTCTCCACATTGAATACTTCCTTCGTCGTCCAATTGGGCTCCATTTTCATTTTTAACGCAAGATTATAGTCTCGTTTTAGAGCCTCGCTCGCCGATTGAAAAACCATCTTAAATGATTTGACATAAAGAAATAATAATTAATGAAATTTTAAAACAACTTCGTAAAAAAAATTTGAACATGTAATTTTAATGGTTAATCATAGAGTTTTAAAAAATCTTAAAAATTGCTAAATCAACAATAAATTCAAATGATTTTTACTAATTGATTCGAACGGTTCGAATCCGAACTCGATCTTTCTCTCCCGGCTCGGTTTCAACTTAAACCAAACTCTGATCCGTGGTACGTTCGTTCGAGTTCGGCTCGTTTATAACTCAAACGCGCTCAACCTCCCGCCAGACCCATCCGGCCTCTCTGGCTGCTGCCGCTGCTTCCCGAGATCCATCCTAGGGCTTCCTTCCATGGCAGCTGCGGCGGCAGTGGAGGCGACGGTGACGATGAGCAAGGCCGTGGCGCCAAGGAGCTGGGTGCTGATCGACTCCCAGGGTGAGACGAAGGTCATCGATGCCGATAAGTATACGATCATGGAGTGGGTTCAGATCGACGCGCGTGATCTCCGGATTCTTGATCCACTGCTCTCCTATCCGTCCACCATTCTCGGCCGTCAGCAGGCCATAGTTCTCAATCTAGAGGTTTGGTTTTCTTTTCTTTTTTTTTTTTTATGGTTTTTTTCGCTGCTATTGTTGCT
This sequence comes from Trichopus zeylanicus subsp. travancoricus, assembly GCA_005019695.1. NCBI lineage: Eukaryota > Viridiplantae > Streptophyta > Magnoliopsida > Dioscoreales > Dioscoreaceae > Trichopus > Trichopus zeylanicus. The sequence goes on from RXID01014214.1 coordinate 1,798,569, forward strand.
GGTTTTGGGGTTTGCTGATTGGGTTATTGGTTTAATTTTTTCATGGAACGCAGCATATCAAGGCTATAATCACAGAGGAAAAGGTAATCACTGTTTTTTTTTTTGTTGGCTATGATCTGAATACTTTTATTGAGTTGAATTGGAGAGTGCGATTAAAAAAATTAAATTGTTAATGCTGTTTGCATTTTGTCCTTTCATGGACTGGAAATGTTTTGCTTAAAATTGAGAATGCTAAGGTATTTGTAGAAATATGAGGGATCTATATTATGCTTGTTCTAGATGTAATTTTATTTTTAATGGTTGTCATTGTTTTGGAACAGAGTAATCGGCATGAGTCTATTTTATGCAGATTGATGGTACATCGAATGAATTGTCCATAATATGTATATCCAAATAACTATAGAAATGTCTAATATATTTTATTACGAAATTTATATAAATAAATTAAATTGCTAAGAATAATGATGTTGCCCTATTGTCAATTAAGCGTGAGCACTGTTTGGTAAATTGTGTGCTTGTTATTAATGACATAAGGTGATCATCTTCAATTTAAATGTTCACACCCTCAAAATTTATAAGTGAATCAATACAATAACCTCTCTTCTGCTTGTTCTAAAGTACTCTACTGCTATTTCGTTCACCAATTTTTTAATTTATTAAATTGGTAAAAATCTGATTGGTTAATTTTATCTTGTTTATTTGGGAAAAAAAAAATCTGATTGTGTAGTTTTTCTTTTGCGTTGTAAGAGTTTCTTTAGTAATTAGCTACTTGAAACCAATATATTGCTATCATATACATGTGATAAAAGCCAATATAGCATTTTGAGGATCATAAAAATACATGCTTCATATGCTCGTGTTATAGATCTTGCTACTTGATTAATTCCTTCTTTCCTTTGAAAACTATTTTCTATCTAAACAAATGATGAAAAAAACACAATTTTGTAAGTTATATGTTCTTTTACTACAACCTTGTTTGAATTGTTTTTCAAGTATGAACTTAAGGGTATTACTTATACTCTTGCCTTATTACTTCTCTATATACCTATTCAGCTACGCGAGTATATTGATGATACAGAGGATTAGATCAACATTCAAGTACTTTCCTAAGGCATGAATTTTGTTTTTTTTTTCTCACATGGTTTAGATCAACAGAGGCAAGTATCATTGATTACTAGAGCATCAACTTCACAATGTTCTAATTGATGAATATTAATCTTGGCAACTTGATAACCATCGAAATCAATTGATTCAAGTGACATTCTCTTGCCACTCTTTTGCTAATTTTCATTAATACAGTCAATTTTAATTGGCCATGAAAATTAGAGAATTTACCTAATTATGGCTTTATGATTTGCATGTCTTGTTGTAGTTGGAGTTGTTTCTGAATGTAGCCACTACTTGTCTCTCCATATATTCTCTAATTGCTAGAATATTTGGCATGAACATCCCATATCAGTGGAATTCCGGCTATGGATATGTATTCAAATGGGTAAATATATATGAATTTCTGGAAAATTTGTGTTGTTTACAAATTTTCATTCTTCTAATATGTTTTGCGTGTCTTCTATATTTAAACAGGTAGTTATTTTTGGAGCCTTAGTGTCCCTTGTGCTTTTCATCTTGCACATTGCCTTCGCTCGCTACAGGGGTCTTCTAGGCTCTTAATCACATTCACAAACACGAAAATTCAGATTGATTTAAATTTTCGGCTTTATTTAGTTGTGGATTTTGTGAATGTTGGTCACAATTGCACCTTCCAAGAACTGGAATATTTCTGTTTACATTAATTGATTCATTTTTGTTGGATTAGTGGAAGAGTTGCAGTTGATTTGACCTATTCACAATTATAGTTATTCTTGCTTTCTTCTTTTATAGTCGCTCAATTTGTCTTCCTTGACTATAACTCCTAAAATAAAGATCATTGTTGTTATTAGACTCTAATGGTCTATCATATCTCTTTAAATATTTACTTATTTCAAAAATTTTCTTATTTTATGTATTTCTTATGACATGCTCTTTCCATGATTGTTATTCTATTGATAACTTAGAGTAATAGATCAGCAATTTCCATTGAATGAATTTAATAGTAAAAGATAACCTTTTTTTCGTAGAAATTTCAAATGCTAACTTTAAATTAGAAAAAAATATTATTGAAATAAAAAAGACACAACAAAGAGTAGACACAAGAGATGGAGAATAGCTCGGGAGGATCAACATTACCCTCATTCGGCGACTAAGGAAGGCATTGCGCAGCTGAGCTTCTCGACCGTCCCAGGCCAACCGGTACCCATTAGAGTTCACATGGTCCTTCGCAGCATCACAGGCCTCTTCTAATAATGAGTTCCAATGAAAGATAAAATCATAGTAGAGGGTATATTTATAAAATTTCTAATAGGCATTAAATACCATCCTTTGGCAGGGGTATATATGCAAAAAAGTCCAAAGCCCAACTGGAAAAACAATATTGGATTCCACTCACTCTCTCTCCTGCCCGAGCTATCCAAATCCAAAGGAAAAAATTGCATGCATTATAAGAAAATGAGACATGTAATTGAAGAGTGTTGGAAGCTAAAAACAAAGAAAGAGAAAAATTCTCAATCTAAAGAACAAGCCGAAGAATAATTGTCAGTTATTAAGGGGAGTTCTGATTATGATTATGATAATGTTCTCTCTATTAGTTCTGATTTTAATCATTACCATGATATTTGGATTCTTGATTCTAGTTGTTCATACCACATATATCCCAATAAAGATTGATTTGAAGACTACAAGTTTTATAGTGGTGGTTTAATTTTCATAGGTAATAATAATCCATACAAAACTATCAAAATTAAAATAATCAAAATTAAAATGTTTGATAATATTATTAGGACTTTTACTGATGTTAAATATGTTTTTGATTTGAAAAAAAATTTGATTTCTTTGGGTGTTTTGGATTCTACTGATTGTAAGTATTTTGCTGAAGGTGAAATTCTTAAAATTATTAAAGGCTCATTAATAATAATGAAGGACCTAAAATATAAAAATTTATATGAGTTAGTAGAAAAAATCGTTGAAAGTGGAACAATAATTTTTCAGGTTTTTTCTGATATAACCTACCTATGACATATATGTCTCGGTCATATGAGTAAGTAAGATTTAACTAAGCTTAATAAAAGAAAATTGTTGAAAGATCTCAACTCATGCAAATTAGATTTATGCGAGTATTGTCTTTATGGTAAATAGTTCAAGATAAAATTTAACATTAGTACTTATTGCACAAAAGTCTTAATTAACTATATTTATTCTAGTACTCATAATCTGGCACTCATTATTTTATTAGTTTTATTAATGATTTTTTTAGAAAAGTGTGGATTTATTTTTTGCATCATAAAATCAAAGTGTTTTCTGTTTTCAAATAATGAAAAACTTCAGTTGAAAGAAAGATTGACAGAAAAATCAAATACCTCAAAAGTGATAATGCCGAAGAGTACAAATCAACAGATTTTCTTAAATTTTGTAAAAATAAAGACATCAAATGCTACTTTACCAACCCAAGAAAACTCAATAAAATAGTGTGATTGAAAAGATAAACAAAACTTTATTAGAGAAAGCATGTAATATGCTTAGTGCAGCCAATCTTAACAAAAATTTTTGGGCAGAAGCAGTCAACACAATGTGTTTTATTGTGAATCACTTTTTTTTAGACAGCTATTAGTTACAAAACTCCTGAAAAAGTATGAACTAGTAAACCTACAAATTATTCTTCCTTAAAGATTTTTGGTTGCCTTATTTATGTGCATGTTGTCAAGGATAGTTAGATGCACATTCCAAAAAGTGTATTTTTTTGTTATACTAAAGGTATTAAGGACTATTATTTATGGGATTCTATTATTTTTAATATAATTATTAAGAGAGATGTAGTGTTTGATAAAAATGTTATGTTAAAATTTCTCAAAAAAAGTCTCAGTAATATAATTTAAGTCGAGGTGAAGCCTACAATTTTTTTACAAGAAGATATTCAGAGTGCGCTAAACTTTCAAAAGAATTCCGAGAGTCAAGTTAAAATTTCTAAGAAAACTCCACTTTGAAGATCTTAAAGAAAAATAAATCCACCTGAAAAATATGATTTTGAGGATATGGTAGTTTTTGCATTATTTACTGACAATGATGATCCTTCTTCTTATAAAGAATCAGTGCAGGGTAAAAATTCTTTTCAGTGGCAAGCTGTTATGAATGAAGAGATGAATTCCCTTTAAAAGAACCATACTTAAGACTTGGTGAAATTAGTAGAAGATAAGAGAGTAATTAGTTGCAAGTGTGTATTTCGAAAAAAAAAGATTATTCTGATATAGATGATGTTAAATTTAAAGTTTGTTTAGTTGCAAAAGGGTATTTACAAAAGGAAGGTATTGACTTTAATAAAATTTTCTCTCCTGTGGTTAAATACACATCTATTCATTTTTTACTTGCTTTAATTGCTTTTCATAATTTTGAAGTTAGAACAACTTGATGTTAAAATCGCCTTTCTGTATAGAGAATTAGAAAAATATATTTTTATGTAACAGTCTGAAGGTTTCATCCAAGAAGACAAGAAAAATTATGTCTGTAAGTTGAACAAATCATTTTATGGTTTGAAATAATTTTCAAAGCAATTGTATAAAAGGTTTGACAGTTTTATATTGAAACAAGATTTTATCCATTGTAGATATAATTATTGTGCCTATTTTAAAATGCATGCTAATGATTCATTTATTATATTATTTCTTTATATTGATTTTATTGCTACTTAAGAGATATCTGTACTTAATGATATAAAGTTTAAAATAAAAAAGAAATTTGAGATGAAAGATCTAGGTGCTGAAAAAAAGATTTTCGACATGGAGATTAATCGAGATCGAAAGCATGACAAGTTATGGCTTAAATAGAGTAAATATCTTGAGAGGATTATTTCCCATTTTGGTATGCCACTTCAAGCTTCAATTCAATTATGTCCTTTTACAGATGAGGAGCATGCATACATTGAGAATATCTCATTCTCAAGTGTTGTTGGAAGCTTAATGTATATTATAGTATGCACAAGATCTGATATTGTACAAGCAATTAGTGTTATTAGTTGTTATATGACAAATCCAAGAAAAGAGTATTGCTAAGCTGTAAAGTGGTTATCAAGATATATCAAACGTATTTTTAATATTAGTTTATGTTACGACATGAATACAATTCAAGAGGCCGAAATTATTGGTTACGTCAATTCAAACTATACTGCAGATCTTGATTGACGACGATCCGTTAGTAGTTATTTTTTCATTTTTTGAGTAATCCTATTAGCTGGAGGTGTATCTTGCAGTCATTTATGACAATATCTGCAATAGAGTTCGAGTATATGGCAATTACAGAAATAGTCAAAGAAGCTCTATGGTTAAAAGGTTTGGTAAGTGAAGTTGATTTTTCTCAATATGTTCTTCTTTTTTTTTGGGACAGTCAAAGCACTATATATCTTACAAAAAATAAATGTACCACACTAGATTAAAATATATAGATATTTGATTTTATTTTATTCGAGACATAATTGAAGATGATGATATTTTTTTTATAAAAAATTCATATTTCAAGAAATCATGTAAATATGTTGACGAAGGTGATTCCGATTGATAAGTTCAAGCTCTGCTTGGACTTAATTAATGTTCAAGATCGTTGATCTTGCCCTATGGGGCAATGGTTAAGGCATTTGTTAAAGATTCAAATTCAAAGAAGAAGATGATTCGAGGTAAGGTAGAGATTGTTGACTTAGTCGTGTCTCAAATTCAAATTTTTCAAAGAGTCCTAATTAAATTAGGATTCATATTAGGAAGTGATTTAGTGAACTTAATCATTTTTTGAATTATTAATTAGGATTCATATTAGGAAGTGATTTAGTGAACTTAATCATTTTTTGAATTTATCTCCCAGTAAAAGACTTGGATTAGTGAAATCTTTTTTTGAATCAGTCTTTTATTTTGACTTAAACTCAATTATATAAATACTTTATTCATTTAAGAGTTTCATAACACTAAAATGGAGAGACATAGATCACAATTATCAAAACATCTTGTGATGGTTATGTTAGAGTTGGTGGTATTGGAGTTTCGCTTTTATCATTATAATTTTCTTTTTTTTCTTATCAATACAATATTTTCTGAATCGCCTTCACCCATGGAATAGGTCGTAAACCGAATTACATAAATTTTTTGTATGTTATTTTTCTTTTTTTTTCTTTTTCTACATTGTAAATTATAATAAATTTCATATTTGTTGTCGATTTCAATAATTTAAAATTACCTCAAATAATTAGATCCTGTCTTGATGTTAATGACACAGAGGATTACATCAATATTGCTAGATTCAAAATCTAGAAACTAGATATTTGTCTTTCAAGAAGCCTATACATAGAACCTGGTTCTTCATATGTTTCCTCCTGTCATTTGATTCACATGTAATTGCAGATTTTGCAGGGGTATGCATGTAAATCTCATTGTACAAAAGTATATGCAGGAACACCAAAAAAAAAAAAAAATTATTAGGGAGAAAGAATTGGAAGTTTCGGCCATTTCTCGAGTCTGGTTGAGTGGCAAGCAATTTTGATTGTTTGGGTGATTGTTGAATCTCACCGAGCCAAGGGAGAATGTTTCTTTGATAGCGCATATCATATCAGATAATCAAGTCACTAACCACTAATAACTAAACTTAACAAAGTCATTAGTAAAAAGATTTCTTGCATGCGTAACCTTGCATATATGCGGAATTGCACAGCAGTCCACATAATACCAAAGAGTAATGCAAACAAATGGAAGTCTGGTCCTGAATCTTAAAAGTTCTGCTAACACAGTTTTAACTTTTAATATTCTATGAATATATTCAAAAACAAAATTTTAAGTTTTAATTTTGAAATTAATTTCAATACTCATTAAAATTAACATATTTTAACTATTTTATTCCATTCGTTTAAATTATTTTGACGATTTTAAATATTTCTTTCGACCAAAACTCAAGCTCCTCATATCACTTCTGAAACACCTTGGCTTCTATTGGTTTGCTACCGTGCTATGTTGTCAGGTTAGAGCCAATGGTAGCATGACTTTCTTGATAATTTTGGACGAAATATTTGATTAATAAGTTATTTTCTCAAAAAACAGCTTTTATGGTACAATAATATCTTCGTTTTACATGCATTTCAACAAGCTTTCGTGATCCCTCGCAGAATAGAATCCAAATATATTAGGGTCATAAAATATCATTAATAGCAGCCAATCTGAATATTCTCATTTTTCTTGGACGGTATAGAGGTGCTCCTTGCAAATAATGCACAATACGGGTGTTCTCCTGCAAAATTCCCAAAAAGAATTAAATAATAAAAAGTAAAAAGGATGAGCCGAGCGGAACGCCGTCCGGGTCGGCGCCCGGCAGGGTCCTTTTCGGCATCTCCGCGGGAACAATTTAACCGTATACGGACAAATGACCATTTCAGTCCAAGAAAAGTTTTTTTTATTTTTTTTTCAGGACAAGAAAAAAATATAAAAAGAAGACATTTTTCCCCGAGATAAACTCTTTCCTGTTGCCTCATTCTCTCCCCGCACTTTCTTCATAGAAGACGAAGAAGAAGAGGAGGAAGAGGAGCTAAAGAAGGCATCCATTCTTTTCTTCTTCTTGAACTGTGAGTAAAGTGATCTTTCTGATGTATGAGAATTATGGGATTTGTTTGTTGCTTTTTCTTGAAATTCTTTTACCTAATTTTGAGTGATTTTTATAGGAACGAGCATGATTCGGAGAATCGGTGCTTGGGTTGGCGAAGGGTTTTGTTTGAGGCAGCACTGTTTGTTTCTGAGCGTGTATCTTGGGAAGGATTTTACTTTGGTAAAAAAGAGTTTTTTGGAGAAGCCATTCGGCAGTAACAACCATTTTGGAAGAGTATATGAGATTTGATTTGAAATTTCGGCAGTAAAGATGCTGGTTTCTGGTGTTCTCCTTGAAGGTTTTGGATGTGGTCTTGTTTGAGAGCAAATTGAAACTCAGAAGGCGGCAATTTAATCGTTTTGGAGCAGACTTTGTTTTCACTGAAAATGCTTGTAAAGTTACATATACTCGCAAAATATTTCTATTCATTGTGGCAACGGCATCGATTGTGTGTGTTTCTTAATTGTTGATTGGCTTTTCTTGCCAAGGATTTATCCATCGGCAGGGCATTGTTAGGTGTTTTTATTTGATCGGATTGAGATTGATGAGTAACTTGTAGTGCTAAATATTAATATTCATTACAATTCACGATATAGAAAAAAATATTAAAAAAATAAATAAGAAATTTATGTGGTGAAGACGATTTAGAGGATTTTGTATTAATGAGAAGAGAAAAAGAAGATTACAACGATGCAGACGAACTTTTAATATCACCAATTCTCACAAAAGACTAATAGCCTAATTATTACAAGATATCTTAAGAGTATTGATCTGTCTCTTTCTCACTCTATATTGAAACCTTTATATTAATAGAGTATTTATACATGTGACATAACTGTGTTTGAATCAAAGTAGAAGACTGATTCAAATAAAACTTCTATTAATTTAAGTTTTCTAGCAGAAGATAAATTCAGATAAGAATTAGATCCACTAAATTATTTCCTAATATAATTAAAATTTTTCGAAAAATCCGAATTCGAGACACAATTAAAACAACAATCTCCACTTTGACTCGAATCCTCTTATTTTTTGAATTTGAATTTTCAATAAATATTTTTGTCATTACCTCATGAGGAAGAATCAATCACATTGAACATTAATCAAGTCCAAATAGAGTTTGAACTTATCAATCAGAATCACCTTCGTTAACATATCTGCAAGATTTCTTGAAGTATGAATCCTTTGTAAAAAAATCTCGCCGTCTTCAATATTGTCCTGAATAAAGTGAAATCGGACATCTATATGCTTTGATCTAGCGTAGTACATTTGATTTTTCGCAAGGTGTATGACATTCTGACTATCACAAAAGATAAGAAGAATATTTTGAGAAAAGCCAACTTCACTTGCCAATTATTTTAGCCATAGAACTTCTTTGATGGCTTCTCTAGCTGCTATATACTCAGACTCTATTGTAGATAATGCCACAGTTGACTATAAGGTACACCCCCAACTAATAGATCCTCCACAAAGAGTGAAAAGATAATCAGTGAGAGATCGTCGTCGATCAAGGTCTCCAACATAGTCTGAATCGACATAGGCAATAATTTTGGCCTCTTGAACTTTTGGTAATTTTACCAAGTCCCAAGTATAATTCTTTTGAAGAGAATTCATCTCTTCATTCATAGTAGTTTGTCACTGAAAAAAAGAATTCTTATCCTGCACTGCTTCTTTATAGGAAGACGGATCATTGTTGTCAGTAAATAAAGCAAAAGCTACTATATCTTTAAAATCATACCTTTCAGGTGGCTTTATGTTTCTTTGAGATCTTTGAAGTGGAGTCTTTTCAGAAATTTGATTCTTAGAATTTTCTTGAGAGTTGGGCATACTCTGAATATCTTCTTCTGAAGGAATTACATCTCCACCTCCACTTGCATTATATCACTGGGAGCTTTTTTGAGAGATTTTAACATAACACTTTTATCAAATACTACGTCTCTCTCAATAATTACATTTAAAATAGTAGAATCTCATAAACAATAGCCCTTAATACCTTTGACATAACCCAAGAAAATATACTTTTTGCAACGTGCATGTAACTTATCATTGACAATATGCACATAAGCAGAACAATCAAAAATCTTTAAAGAAGAATAATTTGCAAGTTGACCAGTCCATACCTCTTCAGGAGTCTTGTAATTAATGGCTGTCTGAGGAGAGCGATTCATAATGAAACATACTGTATTGACTGCTTCTACCCAAAAATCTTTGTCAAGATTAGTTGTACTGAGCATATTATGTGCTTTCTCCAATAAAGTTCTTTTCATCCTTTCAGCCACACCATTTTGTTGAGGTTTTCCTGAGATGGTAAAATGGTGTTCGATGCCTTTATCTTCACAGAATTTGAAAAATTTTATTGATTTGTACTATCTGCCATTATCACTTCTGAGGTATTTAATTTTTCTGTGAGTTCTTTTTTTAACTGAAGTTTTCTACTGTTTGAAAATAAAAAACACTTCAGCTTTGTGATGCAAAAAATAAATCTACACTTTTCTAGAAAAATCATCAATAAAATTGACAAAATAACAAGCACCAGATTTTGATGGAATAGGAGAGCACCACACATCAGAATGAATATAATCAATTAAGCCTTTAGTGTAATGAGTACTGGTGTTAAACTTTACCTTGGACTATTTACCATAGAGACAATGCTCGCAGAAATCTAATTTGCATGAGTTGAGACCTTTCAGTAATTTTCTTTTGTTGGGCTTACTTAAATCTTACTTACTCATATGATCGAGACACATATGTCATAATTGAGTCATATCATAAGAATAAGCCTGAGAAATTGTTGTACCACCTTCAACGATTTTTCTTACTAACTCATACAAATTTTCATGCTTTAGGCTCTTCATCACTATCAATGAGGCCTTAGTAACCTTAAGAACTCCACCTTCAGTAGAATACTTATAACCAGTAGAATCCAAAGCACCCAAAGAGATTAAATTCTTTTTCAAATTAGGAACATGTCTAATGTCAGTAAGAATTCTAATAATATTATCAAACATCTTAATTTTGATTGTTCCAATTCTAACAATTTTGCACGGATTGTTATTACCCATCAAAACTAAACCACCATCTTTGGACTTGTAGCCTTCAAACCAATCCTTATTAGGATACATGTGATAAGAACAACCAGAATCAAGAATCCAAGTATCATAGTAATGATCAAAATTAGAACTAATAGAGAGAACATTACCAAAATCATCATCAGAACTTTCTTCAACAATTGACACTTGTTCTTTGGCTTGCTCTTTAGATTGAGATTCTCTTTTTTTACACTCTTTAATTACATGTCCCATCTTCTTACAATACCCGCAGTTTATTTCTTTGAATTTGGATTTAGAATGACATGTCTTTGATCTTTCTTTGGTACGACCTCTGACAATCAATGTTTTGAGTGTGACATGTCTCCTTCAATCTTTTTTAAATATTTATTAGATAGAAGAGCAGCAGAAATATCATTAAATTTTAAATCCTTATTATATATGAGAGTAGTCTTCATATCCTCAAGAGAAGGAGGTAAATACGATAATAAAATAATTATCTTGTCTTCATATTCAATTTTAATGTCAATGTTTAATAATTGAGAGACTAGTTTATTGAAAGTATTAAGATAATCAACTATATTCGTACATTCTCTCATTCGAAAATTGAATAGCTTCTGCTTTAAGTAAACTTGATTTGAGATAAACTTACTCATATATTATTTCTTCAACTTTTTCCATAAATCTGAGGGTAATGTTTCATCAAAAAACGGATATAGTACTTTATCGGTGAGACTGAGGATGATTGTACTATGTGCATTAGCCTTCTAATTTTTTCAGACACTTTCAGTGATATCTTTAGACTTGACGTCCTCCAATGTATTTCTCAACCCTTGTTGAGTAAGAATTGCAAGAAATCTTTCTTACAAAATAGGAAATCTTTGTTTTTCATTGAATTTCTCTATAGCGAACTTCATAGTAGACATGTTGAACCAAGCTTTGATACCACTTGTAACGCTAAATATCGATGTCCACCACAATTCATGATATAGAAGAAGAACAGAAAAAAAAAAAGAAAAAATAGCAGATAAGATATTTATGTAGGAAAGACGATCTAAAGGATTGTATTGATGAGAAGAGGAAGAGAAGATTATAACGATGGAAGCAAAACTCCAATATCACCAACTCTCACAAAAGACTAAGTAGCTTAGCCGTCACAAGACGTCTTGAGAGTATTGATTTATGTCTCTCTCTCTCTCACTCTATATTAAAACTCTTGCATTAATATAGTATTTATACATGTGGGTTAATTGTGTTTGAGTCAAAGTAGAAGACTGACTCAAATAAAATTTCTATTAATTTAAGCCTTCTAGTAAAAGATAAATTCAGATAAAGATTAGACCTACTAAATTACTTCTTAATATAATTAAGACTTTTCAGAAAATCCTAATTCAAGACATAATTAAGCCAACAGATGAGCATACTTGGAATCTAATTTGTTCAACTTGTTTGTGGTTGTTTTGAACTTGTTTTTATCAAAAAATGTACTTGCTATGCAGCAATTGTTTGGAAGAATGAGTGCCAAAACCCAGAGAAGATCAGTTTCAGAAAATGGGGACGTGGGACCCGAGTTTGGTTTAGCCACGTCGGTTGCAAATGGGGAGGATTTGGGTCTTGTTGGTAAGCTTGCCTTTGAGGCTGAGAATCCGGAGGTCATCTTGAACCAGCTGAGTAACATTGCCCAGAAGAAGGAAGTCAAGATAGAAGATCTGTGCAAACTCCCTTATGAGAAGTTCATTCTTGCCATTGATGAGCTTCGTGCGTGTTGTCTGATGCTTATGAGCCTACGAAGGTGCTTTCAGGTGAGAATTCCCAGATTCAGGATGTGGCTGGCTCTCTTCTTGCAAAGTTGGATGAGCTCCTTGAGATGTATGCAATCAAGAATAACATATCTGGGGCCAGACAAGCATCAACATTCTGTATTCAGGTCACAAGCTTATGTCTAAAGTGCAATAAACAAATCAAATACAGCCCCTTTCAGCCTGCACTACAAACTATAGACATCATTGAGAAGGAGTGCCTCCACGGTATACCTCTCAAGGCACTCAGAAGGGTGATAGAGAAGCAAATACCGGCTATAAAGTTGCACATTGAGAAGAAAGTTTGCAGTGAATTTGATGAGTGGCTTGTACACAAAAGGGGCAAGGCCTGGGAGATTGGGCAATTGGCCATAGGGCAGGCTGCTTCAACTCACCAGAAAGATGAAGAAATACGTGCTCGACTGAGAGGTTCTGAGTATCAGTAGCATTTGAGCTTGAATGACTTTGTCTATGCACTAGAGACTGAGCAGACTGAAGATGATTCAGTTCTAGAATTTGATCTGACTCCCTTATGTCTAGCATATCATATTCACACTTGTCTTGGCATTGAGGATTGGTTCCGCAAATACTACAACAAAAATAGAATGTTGCAGCTGAATTTGGACCTCCAAATCACTCCAGCACAACCCTTTCTTGAGTCCCATCAGATTTTCTTTGCACAAATTGCTGGATTCTTCATTGTTTAGGATTGGATTCTACAAACTGTTGTAGGATTGCTGTCTGAAAGTCAAGTAGAATCAATGTGGGATACAGCTCTTGAAAATGTGACATCGGTTCTCAAGGATCAATTTTCCCAAATGGACACAGAGAGCCATCTCCTCCTGATCAAGGATTTTGTTACACTATTTGGTCTGACGCTAACGCATTATGGATGTCACATCTCTGCTTGGAGTTCTTGATAGCAGCAGAGACAAGTACCATGAACTCCTTCTTGATGGCTGCCAAAAGCAAATAGTGCAAATCCTTGCTAATGAGACATTTGAGCAGATGGTGATAGGAAAGGAGTATGAGTACAAAATGATTGTATTGACTTTCCATCTTCAGGTGTCAGATTTGATGCCAGCCTTCCCATATGTAGCTCCATTTTCTTCATCAGTTCCTGAAGCTTGCCATATAGCCTGCTCCTTCATTGTGGATTCAGTCAATTACTTATCTCATGGAAGTCAGATAAACTTCTACGATCCTGTAAAGAAGTATGTTTACAAACACTTGGTAAGTGTTTGATGTAGGATACTCGAAAGAAGTTCAAAAATATCAAAAAAAGCTAATTCAGAAGTTAAGGGGCCATAACAAATGATTTAATTCACTCTTTTATTTAACTTAAGATTTATTTTACTTAATATTTTTCTATGTTGAAATTTTCTTCATTATGATATCATGAGTCTCTCTTAGTAAGAGTCAATTAGGTCTTATTCTCGGATTTCACCAACCCCAATATTGACTTTGAGCTGAATCCTATTCAGTTTAGGACTTGGGAAGGATGAATCATTATATAGGATTTATTTTTGTAGATTAACTTATTTAGGATTCCTACCAACCCAATTAATGGGTTCAAGTTGAGTTGTATTCAGTTTAGGATTTGAAAAGATAGAAACCTATTCAAATAGGACTTCTGGTAATTGTATAAATAGGCCTTAGCCTTATGGACGGAAAAAAAATTCATTTTTATTCTTAATAAAGTTCTACTTTAGTAAATTTTCTCTCTTTCTGTGGATTCAAAGAGTTATTAATAGAGGCAACAGTGTTTTCCTCATCTATCACGTTTGTTACTACGTCAAGTGGCATCAGAACGAGACTTTCCTTACTTAATGTCTAACGACGACACAACCAGCAACAACCCTAGGGACAGTGCTCCTGTGGGTAATCACATCAGCCGTGAGTATTTTAACTCAACCATGAAGACAATCCAAAACTCACTTGCAAGCTTGATGCTAAAGATGGATCAACTTGAAGACCTAAATCAACCACGTCGATGGATTGATGAAATGACTCGCGATCCAAGTGGTCAAGGAAAGGCTCTGCAAGTGAATCCAAAGAGTTTGCAAATCCTTGAAAACTCCAGCGATGAAGAAATTGAAGACATCCTTCATCTGCCAATTTCTGAGTATGATAGACGTTATGATTTTCATTTGAAGATTAATCTCCCATCTTTCAATGGCCAACTTCAGATCGAAGATTTTCTCAATTGACTTGCTAAAGTGGAACGGTTCTTCGACTACATGGAGATTCTAGATTCAAAGAAAGTGAAGCTTGTTGCTTACCAACTTAAGGTGGGTGCATCAGCATGGTGGGAACGCATCCAGTTGGAAAGGACACGCCAAAATAAAGCTCCAATTCAAGCATGGTCACAAATGAAGGCTCTTCTCGAAAAGTAATTCCTTCCCATAAATTATGACCAGGTACTCTTTTAGCAATATCAAAATTGTCAACACGGTAATCACAGCGTGAAGGCATATGCTAAGAAGTTCTATCGCCTATCACCATTGTAATAATCTAGCAGAGACTAAATCTCATCAAGTGGCAAGATTTATCGGTGGGTTACATACAACCATCCAAGATAGGATTTTCTTTCAACTTATTTGAACAGTTAATGAGGCTGTGAGGAGTGCAACTCGTGTTGAATCCCAATTGGAGCGATCTATCATTAGAAATCAGGTGGGGAGAATAATTGGTGAGAATTTAAAAGGAGCACAATCTATTCCTAATAGAGGTGCAGGTACACAATCTCCTCGACCTCCCACACAAGTGAGTATTGAAACTAGACCTACAAGGCCATCAGGAAATACCACATTAGCAAAGAACCCAAGTTCAAATCCTGATCTAAAGTGTTATCGCTGTGAAAAATTTGGACATCGTTCTAATGTTTGTCCAGCACAACAGCCTGTGAACTTGACTATTGAAGATAATTTTGTGGCTGACGATTTACATAACTCAAAAGATGATGACTTAGCTTGTGATCAAAAAAAATATGAAGATGAAATATTCGAGGAGCCTGATGGTGAAAAATCATCTTTAGTAGTTCAAAATCTGACGTACATCCCAAAACAAGAGAAAAACCTACAACGTCACAATATCTTCCGCACTTGATGCACAGTAAATGGCAAGATTTGTGACATGATTATTGACGGGGGGAGCAGTGAAAAATATCATCTTCAAGACTATGGTCGAAAAGCTTCAATTGAAAATAAAATCACATTCCTCTCTCTACAAGATCGGCTGGATTAAAAGGGTTGATGAAACCAAGGTAACTGAATTATGTCAAATTTATTTTTTCATTAAAAAATTCTACAACAATGAGATAATATGTGATGTTGTGGAGATGAATGCATGTCATTTCCTTCTTGGCAGACCTTGGTAATTTGATAGAGATTTTACACATCGTGTACGAGACAATTACTATATCTTCTTTAAATATGAAAATAAAATTATTTTCACCCCCATTGGCGAAGAGCGTCGACCCAAAATTTTATAAGAGGAGAGTCACTCTTTTCCGATTGTGCAAAATTTTATAAACGAGGTTAAAGAGACAGTTCAAATATTAGTTATGATTGAGAAAGGAATGGAGACAATACCCACTGAAACTCCAAAAGGTTTGCAACCCTTCTTAAATGAATTCAAGGAAATCATGTCCGATGATCTTCCTAATGAATTACTCCTAATGAGAGATATTCAACACCACATTGATCTTGTTCCTAGAGCGAGTTTACCAAATCTGTCCCACTACAGAATGAGTCCAAAAGAGTCACAAATTTTACAAAACAAGGTTGAAGAGTTAATCAGAAAAGGAATGATCAGAGTCAGCATGAGCTCATATGCAGTTCCGGCCTTTTTGACACCTAAGAAAGATTGAAGTTGGCGGATGTGTGTAGATAGTCGATCCATCAACCGAATCACGGTGAAGTATAGATTCTCAATTCCTCGCTTAGAGGATATACTGGACATGTTGGAAGGATCAAAGGTGTTCTCTAAGATAGATTTGAGGAGTGAATACCATCAAATCAGAATTAGACCCGGTGATTAATGAAAAATAGCTTTCAAAACAAAAAAGGGATCTTATGTGTGGCTTGTTATGCCTTTTGGATTCTCAAATGCACTAAGTACCTTTATACGATTGATGAACCATGTACTCAAACCTTTTATCGGTCATTTTGTTGTTGTTTACTTTGATGAGATTCTGGTGTACAGTCATAATGAAGGAGAATATAAAAGACATCTAGCAGAAATACTTACTCTACTGAAGAAAGAGAAGTTGTACATCAACTCAAAGAAATGTCATTTTATGACTGACCACTTGGTGTTCTTAGAATTCATGATAAGTGCCAAAGGCATTCATGTTGATGAAGAAAAAGGTAAAAGCTATTAAGAAATGGCTGATACCCAGAAGTGTATCAGAAGTTAGAAGCTTTCATGGTCTAGTAACATTCTATCAGAGATTTGTCAAAAACTTTAGTTTCATTATGACACAAATAACTAAGTGTTTGAAGCAAAGCAAGTTCTCTTGAACTCAAGAAGCTAATAGATGCACCTATTTTAGCATTGCCTAGCTTTGAGAAGTTATTCGAAGTAGACTATAATGCTTCGTATATAGGCATTGGAGCCGCTCTATCCCAAGAAGGAAGACCAGTAGCTTAGTATAGCGAAAAGTTGAGTGAAGCTCAAAAGAAGTGGTCAACATATGAGCTAAAATTTTATGCAGTTGTATAAGCAGTTTATTATTGGAAGCACTATCTAATTCAACGAGAGTTCATTCTATATACTTACCACTAAGCTTTGAAATTCACTGATAGCCAGAAGGACTTGAATCGCATGCATAATCGATGGTCATCATTCTTACAGCAATACACCTATATTTTGAAACACAAATCTAGACAAAAGAATAAGGTGGCAGATGCTTTAAGCCACATGACAGCCTTGATAGTAACTATAAACAACGAAGTTGAAGGATTTGATTATTTGAAAGAATTGTATGGTGAAGATGAAGATTTCAAAGAGAAGTTTAGAAAGTACCAAGCAGGATAAAGAAGTGATTTATATCTCCATGAAAGTATTTTTTTTAAGGATTCTCGTCTTTACATGCCAAGGTACTCCTTGAGAGAAAAGGTAGTAAAAGAATTGCATAGCAGTGGCCTAGTAGGATATCTTTGGTGTGACAAGAGCATTGCACTTGTTGAAGAGCACTACTATTGGTCATAACTTAACAGAGATGTCAGTCACTCCGTACAAAGGTGCTATGTATGTTAAACAGCCAAAGGAAGCTCTCAAAACACTGGCATTTATACCTCATTGCCTGTGCAAAATGCCCCATGGGAGGATCTATCGATGGATTTTGTTTTGGGCCTTCCCAGGACTCAACAAGGTTTAGATTCAGTATTTGTTGTTGTCGACAGATTTTTCAAAATGACACACTTCATTCCATGTAAGAAGATAGCAAATATAATAAAGGTAGCTAATCTATTCTTTTAGGAGATTGTAAGACTATATAGAGTGCCAAAGATCATTACTTCTGATCGTGACATAAAATTTCTAAATCACTTCTGGAAGACATTGTGGAGGCGATTTGATATGTCTCTACAATTTAGTAGTACTTATCATCCTCAAATAGATGGACAAACTGAAGTGGTGAATCAAACATTTGTAAACATCATTCGGTGACTTACGTGAGACAAACCAAAGCAGTGGGACTATGCGCTCGCACAAGCTGAATTGGCTTTCAATAACATGAAGAACAGATTTACGGGAAAATCGTCATTTGAAATTATCAATGGAAGAACCCCAAAACACCTGTTGAACCTGATGGTGTTGCCCAAATTGCCAAGAACAAGCATAGCTACAGACTATATGGTAGAAAGAATTATTAAAGTGCATATTGAGATAAAGAAAAAATTAGAAGAATCCAATGCCAAACACAAAATTAAAGCAGACATTCATAAGCGTATAAAAGAGTTTCAAAAAGGAGATCTGGTGATGGTACACTTGAAGAAGGAATAGTTTTCAGCTGAAACTTACAACAAACTGAAACAGAAGAAAATTGGGCCATTGAAGATACTAAGAAAGATAAATGACAATGCCTATGTCATCAACCTCCCGAAGGATTTGGGAATCTCAAACACTTTTAATATTCAAGATTTGTTTGACTACCATGCACCTGAGGATTGCAAGTTATGACAAAATAACTTGAGGATGAGTTCTTTATAAGAAGAGAATACTAATGTAGGACGTTCAAAGGAAGTTCAGAAATACCAAAAGAAGCTAACTCAGAAGTCAAGGGGCCATGACAAATAATCTGATTCACTTTTTTATTTAACTTAGGATTTATTTTACTTAGTACTTTCCTATGTTGAAATTCTCTTCATTATGATATCATGAGTCTCTCATAGTAAGAGTCAATTAGGTTTTATTCTCGGATTTCACTAACCCCAAAATTGACTTTGAGATGAATGTTATTCAGTTTAGAACTTAGGAAGGATGAATTATTATTTAGGATTTATTTTCGTAAGTTAACTTATTTAGAAATCTTACCAATTAAATTAATAAATTCAAGTTGAGTTATATTTAATTTAGGATTTGGGAAGGTACAAATATACTCAAATAGTACTTCTGATAATTGTATAAATAGACCTTAGTCCTATGAACGGAAAAAAAAGACCACTTTTATTTCCAATAAAGTTCTATTTTAGTAAATTTTCTTTCTTTTTTATGAATTTAAAGAGTTCTTAATAGAGGTAATGGTATTTTCCTCATCTACCATACTTGTTACTACGTCAGTGTTTTGAATAAGGCCCTCCTGAAGGTGATACACAGTAGTTCACTGTGCTTCACAGGTTATGCAGATTTCAGCTAACATAGCCACTCGTGAGCGTGCTTGTGATTTTTTTCTATGGCAAGTTGCCCAACTCTGTGGTGTCCCCATGTGGCTAGCGGATAGGCCTCATTTTGGTTTAACCGGCAAAACTATATTCAAGGCCACGCAGAACATTGCATACAGCTCTCTTCTGGTTGTTATTAACTCAAAGGTTGATGAATATATTGTTCTCATGAATAAAAATAACTGGATGCCAGAAGAAGCCCCAGAAAACGAAAACGAGTATGCTGATGAGATCCTTATCTACCTTCAGTCCCAATTATCCATGGCACAGCAGATTTTACCGCTGGATGCCCTACAGAAGGTTGCAAGTGGTGCTCTGGAGCATATTTCTCTCTATTGTAACATCTTTTCTCAGTGATAGTGTGAAGAAGTTCAATCCTAATGCGGTCATTGGCATTGACAATGACCTCAAGATGTTAGAATCTTTTGCAGATGATAGAGTAGTAGTTTAAGTGATCTGAAGGAAGGAGGCAGCTTAGGAGACTACTTAGTAGAAGCCTGGCAATTGGTTAACCTCTTAGCAATCAGCCCGAGAACTTCATGAATCTTATGGAAAGAGAAGAGCTTTATGGCGCACTAGACTACAAAAAGTTTGCAAGTATCTGCGAAAAATTCAAGGATTTGCCAGATACACCATTTGGAAGCCTGTCAAACAGAACGTCAAAGCGAAGTGCAAGGAAGAAGTCCATGCAGATGTTGAAAAAAAGGCTAAAGGATTTAAACTGATGCTATGCTGATCAAATTGGTTGTAGCCTATTATTCTTCCACACCATTCATGCGTTATATCTCCTCTCTTCTGTCCCCCTAAAGTCTGTACATTACTATCACCAGTAGATCTGATAGTTAAAGCCTCTCTGCCTGAATTCAAATGTGTGTTGTTATGCTACCCAAAATTTTGAAATGCCAAGCGTAAGTTGATGCAGCTTGACAAGCATGTACTCTTATAGGTGACTCAGATATCTGAAATGGATGTTGCTTTTGCTACAGTCTCGTGTTATTGGGTTACTGATTTGTTGCACCGGGTCATCAGATATTAACCTCTGATGTGAAAACTTTGGAAATGAAATTTTTCTTTTTTGTAAGTATCAGTGTTCATAGGATGGCCCTATAATCGGGTTGGAATTTGAAATAAGAAAGTATATCATCATAGGAAGCATCTTGACAAAAATGGAGGCCTGGATTACATTAGCAAATATAGAACTTCTGCGCAACAAGAATTACAACAGCTTGATAATAACCAGATTCTCCATCATTCAATTCCAATCTTACAAAAGAGCGACCCCTGATCCCTCCATTTTCACTTTCCCGTACCATGTATGATTTGTTTTCCATGAAAGGGATGATATGGTCTTCAGATGTGGATCTTGTTGGTATGTTGTGCTTAGGTGGCTGTTTCATTGCAAGGTTTCTTGACTGTGAAAGGAGGTGCATTTAAAACTGAAAAGCAGTTCAAGCACTAGCAGGTGAGGAGCAGAAACGACTTTGGAAGCATTAGAAGGGGTTTGGGTACAAGACTCCTAGAGTGGCTTTTGCGGTGGTGGAGTGAGTAGCATGTTGTGGTTATGCTCGCCTTCATAGGTTACTATGAGCATTGAGGGGTCCTCCAAGCACCTTTCAACATGCTTCCTGGCAGGGCAGCCTCTCATGCTGCTGCACTTGTAGTATCCCCTGTATTTGTGTTGTAGCTTGACAGTTAATGTGTCAAATGGGCAATGTGATAAACAAACAACAACGAGTTTCACTCAGGATGAGCAACATACAGATCGAAAAACAAAAACAGTGTGTTTTGAGTTGGAAACAAAAGATAAAATTTGTATCACTCGTAATTTCGTGCCTGACCTAGCAAACTGAAACCATAACAATTGTTGATTAATTAGGCATCTGTGAAGGTGCTCAAATGACTAATAATGGTCTTTAAAACCAACAAACTCACAAGTTTGCAGTGTTAACAGGACACAGAAGGGAAATGCCATGTGACCATGTATATTGTTAAGTTTCAGACAGGGACATGTCTTAAGATTTCATTTAGATTTAACTCTGAATTATCATTTATTAATGTTACAATTATTTAGACATTTAATTCAGACTTTCAGAAAAACTAGGACACATCATTGCATATATTTAAAAAGTTCTTTTCCGAGTATCATGCAAAAATTTCTTCCATTTAAGGTTTCCTGGTAATAATGCTAGCTTTACACTCATAACATATTTAAGAATTGAAATTCTACTGCTCATATTCATGAGGAAGAGGGCTTTATTATGCACTGATTGGCTGTCTATAACAAAAACAAACCTTCTTTACCAATATTGAATGAGCAGCGGTCAGACTATTCAATACCAAAGAAAAGTCCCAGCAGATAGGATACTAATATAAGATAAAAGCCCAGTCTGTTACAGTAGATGTCGCCCATAAGGGAAAAGGAAATGGAAATCCAACACCAAATATTAAATGGCCAAAGGTACCTAGCATGAACTTTTAGTGACGATTTTGTGTGGAATGAACTCAAATATTTATTAAACCAAATACTAGGCGACATATATTTGCACAACAATGAACCAGTTATCTATCTTGTCACTAGAAAAACATACCTTGGATGAGGAGAACCCTTGATAGGCTTCTGCCCATACTTCCTCCACGAGTATTCATCTGGAGGGATATCCGCAAGCTTGTTGCTGATTGCAGGCACCTTGATGGACCTCTTTATCCTCAGCTTCCTACAAACAAATCAAACACAGAAAACCATCAACCAAAATCTAAAACAAATATGGCGTAAAATCAACGTAGAATGACTAAAACTTTGGCTGCAAAGCGCCAAACCTTCTCTTTGAGCAATGGCAACGGCCAGTGGTTGCACACTTGCCAGTCCCATCCTCCCCTCTGCCTGTGCACCGCTTCTTATGCGGCATGCGAACAGCAACTGGATCAGACATTTGTGACCCGCCAATCAACTGGAATGCTTTCCCATCCAAGCCGGACACACTCCCATCCATGCTCAAGGACGATGCCAAGGACCTAGCAGATGAAATCGAGGGTGCACAGCTGGACCCATCAAACTTAAGGTTAATGCCACTATTGCTCCTCCTATACATTTCAGCTTGAAACCTCAACTGCTGCTGTTGCTGCTGCTGCAGCTGAACTCTCTGGTTGTTCTGCTGCTGCTGCTGCTGTTGCAGCAACTGAAATTGATTGGAGACTGCTGCTCTCTTGTTATCAAAACACATTTCCATGATAGGATTCTCCACAAAAGCCTTGTGTGCCACAAAAGGATTTTCTGCAAACACCTTGTGGGTGTTGACAGGAGGTTGTGATTCCTTCATTCTCCTGAACCTTGCATGACCAACAGTGTTCCCAAGCATGGAAACCACTCTCTTGAACTTGGAAACAGCTTCACCAGTGTCCGCCATTAGATTTTCACATTGGAATTGATCCTGTGGCTGGGAAAGCAGGCCCAGAACCCTCATGCTGCTCTCCATAGCAGCTCTATGGACTTCCTCGACCTCCTCCATCTCCAAAAAAACACACCAAATCCCCTTGGGATTTCAAAGGCTCTCAAAACTAAGATTTTGAAGCGATTTCATCATCTATGTTCAAACAATCGAATTCCAATCACTCTAAGAATTCAAAATGAATCCAAGATGAGAATTTTATGGCTAGATTCCTCTTAAAACACCAGAAAAAACACAGCTTTGAAAACCGAAGAAGAGCATGATTTTCAGCGAGAAAAAAATCGAGATAAACAAGAAAAAATGATAAAATATGAAGGAAATACCTTGGATTTGTGGCAGGAAACACGCTGGATTTGCTCTTGATTGATGATAGATGGATTTGGAGGAAGACCAAGTGCGGAGAAAATCGCAAACTTTTACTGAATAAAATATTCAAAGTTTCAACAGCAAAGGAAAAAAAGAAGACCAGGGACTAAAATATTATTTAAAGGCTTGAAAAGGGGGCGAATTTAAAAATGGCAACCTGATTTCCCACCAGGACTCAGCTCCACAACCCACGACAACAGGATAGGAATAATATATCTACCATTGGTATACCTGAAGATCTAAAATAGAGTCTAGATCTACGGTTGCGATGGAGTCGCATGGAAGCAGTCCTGACAAGAAATGGAGGAGTAGGGTGGTCAACATGTAAGGAAATAGGGGCCGTACATCGCAAACGGGTGGATTTGGATGGACAGCGGTGATTCATTGTGTTTTTCCTTTTTTCTGATCTTCAGACTTCCAAGCAGCAGGCTGACTGTCGTCGCTGTCGTGGATCCGAAAGCGGGGCCCACATGAAGACCTAGGTTGTTGCTTTTCGCCTTTTCTTTTTCACTTTTTTATTTAAATCCCTGTTAAACTCTAAAACTGCTTGCATTCATCCGCAGAATTGAATGTTTGCACATGGATCCCTATAAATCGTAAAATGGTAAACATAACTTATAAACATTCGCATATATTTCCCCTCATCACTTCAATGATTTCATACAAATCCCAGAGCTGTAGGTATACTTGTTGAAATATGCCTTTTATCTCATATCTTGATTTTATTTGTGAGTTTTTATGTATTATTTATTTATTTTATTTGAAATAGTCCGATCATCTATGGAGATTATAGTTGTTGGTCGCTTCAAGACTATTAATTTTAAAAATATTTCTTATATTCTGTGTTTTTTGCGCCTTTGACCAGATTTAAGCTTCACTAGGGAGTCTAGGGAATTTAATTTTTAATATGTAAGGACTGATATATCATAAGAAACTTTCTAGGGGTGTAACCACAAAATGGCACTTTTCCACCAGCGCCTCTTTTGTACTGTTTGCCATTTTTCGCCTGAGGTAAGTTGTTCGTTAAAATGTCCGCCCGGAGGTGGGGCCCGTTGGAAACGAATATTTTGCTGACACGTCAGTCAAAGAGTTTACCTGGCACGTGACCAGCGTGTTTTGTTGACTCAGTCAGCCGTTGCCCGAACTGGACTCGACAGACCAAACAGCGATCATCAACAAACAACAGAATACCACGTGTCCATTCCCTGCCTGCTCAATTTTGCTGTACTGTAACACCGGTAGCGGATCGAACCGAATTGGATTAGGTTTAGCGTGAACCGAAAACGATCCGCGAGAAAAAGGCCCCCGAGAGGCTCCAATAGAAGAAAACAGATTCGGTCGTTGCTCTTTGCGGAGCAGCGATGAATCCTGACTGTTGATTCTGAAATCAAAGGTTCAGATTCGTGACAACCAAATCTGTTAGCCAAGGCGAAAGCTCACGCGAGAAAGCTTTTTTATTGTGATTAAATATTCGATTTTTTTAATATTGTGATTAAATTTTCTTTTTTTTAATTAATAAAAATATTCGAAGATGAATGACCGAAGGAACGAAATGGAAAAATATGCCAAAAATCTCTTTAAATTATTACCTCAATCATGGGCCTTGGGTCCCTCCAAGGTCCGTTCTCTAATTAAAATAACATATTAAAATGCATATATATTACAAAACTATAACCTAATATACTTTAAAATCAAGAACTTTCATATTAAACTTGCACACGATAAATACTAAGGCTAATTTCAAGTTAAAATAATAATATAATTAACTCGCTTTATATTTAGTAATATTATAAACAAATAGAGTTTGCAACCCGTAAGTTAATCAAGACGGTAAATGAATGGTTAATTAAGATAAACATCTCGTTGAATGTAATTTTTGTTTTGTTGTGGTGTAGAAAATAAAAATACAAAAAAAAAAAAAAATTCCTTCAAACTCTAAATATCTAAATTCTAAATCCTAGCACCATTTGATTTTGGACTCCAAAAAATGGGATCATGTGATCTGTATTCCGACTATCAACTAAACATATAGAACTTTGCCGGATTAAGAAATTAGCTTTTTTTATTTTAAAAAACCAAAATTACTATTTTGCCCTTGACTTATAACTTTTTTCCTTTTCATTTTGAAATAAAGGATAATGTTGGGAAAAAATTACAAATCTTCCACTAAATGGACTAGCAAATAAATATAAACAAATAATCTGATTATCTTTTTAACGGGTCAGAGTAAAATTTTATCTCACTATTCTAAATCATCTTAAACAAAATGGGGCCAAAAACTTAAATCTAGATTCTAAAATCCTAAACTTAATTCCTTAATCTCAAGTTATCAACTCTAAAATTCTAAAATTTTAAATTCTAAACTCTAAAAAGCTTAAATCTAAATCCTAAAATCCTAAACTAAACCCAAAACCTAATACCTAAACCATAAATACTCACCTTTAAAATCCTAAAATTCAAAATTCCTGACCCTAAAATCCTAAAATTTGAAACCTTAAACCCTAAAGTTGAAATTATCATAAGCTTATTTCGGAATAAATCAGACAATTTGAAGACTCATACAACAAAAAATATGGCTACATGTAAACTCATGTAATTAGCCAGCTTACCTTTTATGTTATCTGCAAAATGATACCCTTTGGAGTCAAAGTTAACCATAAAATACAATATACCCAAAATGTTCCACATAGTATAATTTGGGTTAAAAACTTAATAAAACTTGCAAAATTTATAACACAATTTGATTCGAAATCAAAGTCAAATTCAAGCTCAATATCAAGACTAAAATATAAAAAAATAGTCTAGTCAAATTTTTGGTGTTTGAATACTAGTTTATCTAGTAAATGATTTATATTTTTTTGCACTTTTATATCCTTGAATATATTATTTATTAAATTTTTAATGAATAAATGTAAGGGTAATATGGTAATTTATTTTTAAAGTAACGTAAAGATAGTCTGATTATTTTTTTAATGCTTGAATGATAGGCTGATAAAGACAAGATGATCCTAATCTCGAACCAAACGCACCCTATGACATCATTTGGTGCGGGATCAGAATCAAAATCAGGGTTAAGACTAATAAATTACTTTTATAAACTAATATCTTTTTATCAAAATTAACGCTTCAATAATTTAAAGTTTGAAAAACTATTTAATTTTTGGGATAATTACCTATAGCCCCCTGTAATTTACCTTAATTATCCACAACCCCCGTAATTTCCGGAATTACCCACACCCCCTCTTTTCTCAAAATATTTACCTACACCCCCTTTATTGTTATTTAATCAAAATTTTTCCAAAAAATTTCAATTTTACCCTCGATTATTTTTACAATTAAACCCCTAAAAACTTATTTTTTATTATTTAACACCCTAAAATTTGATTTTTTGCAAATAACACCCCGAAATTATTTCGATTTATAGAAAAGTACCTGAAATTCGGAATTTTGCAAATAACACCCCGAAATTATTCCGATTTACAAAGAAGTCCCCGAAATTATTGTGACAGCGGCGAAGGTGGCGGCGTGCAAGTGGCGATGCCGGAGGTCGGCGGTGGGAGAGGCAACCGAGGCGAGCACGCGGGCGCGGACGGCCGAGGCCGAGGCCGGCACGCCGGCACGCTAGTGCGGATGACCAAGGCCGAGACCGTCTGCCCCAGCATGCCAGGGACGGAGGTCGAGGCCAGTGCGCCGGCTCGCAGGCGCGGACGGCCAAGGCCAAGGCCATTCACGCCCACATGCCGGGACGGCCTCGACCTCAGCCTTGGCACGTAGGTGCGAACGGACGGCCTCGACCTCAGCCTTGGCACGTGGGTGCGAACGGCCTCAGCCTTGGCCGTCCGCGTCTGCGTGCCGGCGTGCCTTAGCCTCCGTCCCGCGTGCCGAGGCCGTCCGCGCCCGCGTGCCGGCTCGCTGGGGCGCCGGCCTCGGCCTCCGTCCCCAGCACGCGAGCGCAAACGGCCTCAGTCGTAGCTCCCGCTACCGACCTCCAGCGTCGCTGCCTGCACGCCGCCACCCTCGCTGCCGTCGCAATAATTTCGGGGACTTCTTTGTAAATCAAAATAATTTCGGAGTGTTATTTACAAAAATCCGAATTCCAAGGATTTTTCTGTAAATCAGAATAATTTCGATATGTTATTTGCAAAAAACCGAATTTCAGGATGTTAAATAATAAAAAATAAGTTTTGGGGGGCTTAATTGTAAAAATAATCGAGGGTAAAATCGGAATTTTTTAGGAAAATTTTGATTAAATAACAATAAAGAGGGTGTAGGTAAATATTTTGATAAAAGAGGGGGCATGGATAATTCCGAAAATTACGGGGTTGTAGGTAATTAAGATTAATTACAGAAAATTATAGGTAATTATCCCTTAATTTTTTATAATAATTTAATTTAATAATAGTGTAAAATAAATAATATTAATTTTACAAAAAAAAATTCTGAAAAAGAATGATTGATCCCAAATCAAACGGGTCTATAATTCTACCTCATTTCACGTGGTTTAAGCAGAAAAGATGATGAGTGTTGTTCATAGATGCATCCATGCAAAACAAGTACACACCCAAAAGAAAATAATGATACAAGAGAGTTAAATAAACAGACTAAATACTCATTGAAAAACATAATATGATATTTAATGTAGCAATTATAGTCCAAGGCACAACAAAAGGGCCATCTTTCACCAAATTCTGATCAAAAAATAGTGTTTGGGGCTTCAAAAGAGCTTCACTGCCTCCTACCTCTGCCTTTCTTTGCTGCCAATTGCTCTGTTTGCCCTTTGCCTGATACTTCAGATATATCAGCTGCATATATAATTCTATGTTACACTAAATAGAGAAAAAAGCAAACAGAGAAGGGAAATTAAGGAAAGACAGGAAAATGCAAGAAATTGGCAAACCATCGGGACCCCGAGACATCATAGTGAAGAAGATGTTATTCAGCTTCTCCATCTTCTTTGCATCTTGGGCCTGGTCTGTCTTAAACTTCAGGCCCTACAAACACAGGAATTATTGTTATAAGCATTGCAAAGCAGAAAACTAACCACTGCAATGTTAAAATAATGAAGAATAATTTTGGCAGCTCTTGATACAGGGCAAGTTTCTCTCTAAAGAGACAAGGGACTGGCTTCTTGACCTTGATGAAGGGAGGCCAAAGGCCTCCTTTACTCTAAATTCTCATTGATTGGATAGAAAGATTTCCAAGGAATCCCAACAACGCTAAAACATTTTTTTTCTTCCTTTTCTACTGATGACTTGCAACTCTCAAAAGGGGTATCTTTCTAGAAATTTTGAAATAAAGAATTCAAAACCCCATGCAGGGAATCATTTGCGATGTTCATAGCTTCATCTAGAGTTTCTTTCTGAATGAGAATATAATTTTGTTTTATTCCATAAGAGAAAAATACAATTCTACAATTGAAAATCACAGATTAGAATGTGCTATCAGCTGAAATACTTTGGGTGCTTTCAACTGTTTTTGTTATCGAGCATGTTTCATCAGGTTAAATTATTTGGCCTATCCAAACAATAGCATGGACCTATGAACAAACAGAAGCAGTTTTATATAGGTTGCTAACAAGCTTTCTTTCCTCCCTGCCTTTGCCATAGCACCATGAAGATGCCGTCAGCAGCACAACCCATCTACACTAGCACGGTAGCACCATATCATATGCCTCTAGCTAAATCCCAACTACTTGGCTTCTCCTCAAAATGCATCACCTGCCTTATCTAGCAAATATCCTGAAATTAACCTTCGTCTCAACTTATGCCAGCTATTGTTGACGAGAATAGTGCAGCTCTAGCATCAATGATATCATATGAGACAAGGATGATTAACAAAGGATAGACGCCAGCAAAAATGAAGGATTAGATGAAGTGTATGGTGCCAACAGTTGCCTGCTTGCAGTGAACAGTACATGGGAAGGTGTTTGAGAGAAATGAAGGAAATGAAAATGAAGCAGCATTTGTTCTCTTCCTTTTTCCAATACTTTCCTGTTTCAACTGTACCTCCCCCACAATGTGATCACAATGAGATACATGCCACAGAGGCCTGACGCACAAGAAGTTGTATCACAATGTTGCTGTACATAACAACAATATCATACAGCAGCAGACATGGGATCAGAAATTGAAACAGTATATATATATTCAGGTTTTACATCAAATAATTTCCCTCGATAACATGGCAGTTCATTCAATTCTGTAATATATAATAAAACTATCCACAACACAAAACAAAATTCAAAGGTCCACAAGCGAATGACTCAGGACTGGGATGTAATTCCATTGTTATTATAAATTTATAATCTGTTAAAAAGAATAAAAGGTGAATACTGTGACAAACCAGTTGATACACATGCTGCGATACAATCCGATCAGTTTTTGTGAGCATAGACACTGATATAAGTTGAAGTAGCCATTTTGAAAAAATTTCAAGCTTCTGGTCAGTTAATCCAAGAGACAAACAGGGTGCAAACTGCAAAGAAAGTAAAAAACCAAAATCGCTGCTTCGATTTTGGCTACACAATGCATGCATACCCCTGTCTCCATTCATCACACAAAGTAGATGAGAGGAAAATCTAGAAACATATGAACAATTTCCTTTTTTTCTTCACAAGAGATACAATCATGAGATAGGAACTAGAACTCAACACTCAGGAAATAAAGATGGAAATATTACTTTCAGAATTATAACTAGAAAAGTGACCAAGGTAAACAACAATCAAACACAACAACTAACTACTCCATTCAGGAAGCCCGATAAATGAAAATAAAGGTTGCAAAAGAACACCAACACAGTAATTAAAAATGAAATAGAAAATATCAATTTTATCTGGTCCACTACATATTTGATTAGAGATTGAATACAATGAAATGGAATGGAACCAGATAAAAATTTAGAATCCAATTTTAGGATCCAACCTAACTTCCTTAGAGGGATATCTAGCATGTGTTTTGGTGCTAATATTCGAAGTGAATTGGAGGATTAGAGTTGAAGGACAATGGTCAGGCTTTTACATGCAAAGTGCCACATAGCAAATTGTTAGGACGTGGTGTTATCAACAGGTCCGAAGAAGAAACACTTTTTTTTATGATCGCAACATCTGCGAATAAGGTCCGGCGATCACAAAAATTTCATCAAAAGCTCAAGCAGAAAATTCTCCATAACAACCAGAACACCTCAAAATCAAACCATTCATAGAAATAATCCCTTTCTTGCCGACATAGAACAAAACAAGATCCTTAATAGTAGTACCTCTCGATTGTCGGTGACCTTGAGGACCAGCTTGCCGTCGCAGTGCCTGTACTTCATCACGTACCGAGACTGCTTCTCATGCAACAACGCAAGCGAAGATCAAACAACCCTCAGAAAATCGAAACCGAAATCCATAAAAAAAACAAAAAAAAAAAAAAGCACAGATCGAAGGAAAACAGATACCGATTGCGGATCTGCGCGGAAGAGCTGCACGCATCTCTCCACGAACTCGTCCCACGGGGTGATGTAAACCATCGTGGCCGTTAGATGAGTCGTTGACGTCGGATCTTTGCGCTGGGGCGCTTGGTAACCAGGAGGAAAAGAGGGCTCAGGAGGTAATTACATTAAACTCCTTGAAATATTCGAATATTATGCAGCGCCTCGACATTTTAATTTAGGGTTTTCACTTATAACACCTCTACGTTGTCTAAATTATACTGTTCATTGGGTTTGAATAATTATGAAGCTATTTGATTTGATGTTAAAAAATTAAATTCCTTAAAATCGCAAGAATAACTCCAAAATATACCAAAAAGAGTTTGAAAGAGCCATTCAGTAATTAAAGAAGACATAGACAATTTATCTTATTTTATCTGATTTTATTTCAGAATTCCAAACATAACTCAAAACTTAAAAAAATTATCTGAACCCATCTTTTAACTCCAAACCAACCTAAAAATATTTAAGAAATTCTCAAGTAACAAAAATCCTTTTTTATTACTTTTATTTTATAAAAAAATATCCCAATATTTTTTAACAACTAAAATTTACAATTAAAATCTTATTTTAAATAAGATTCAAACTCATGACCTCTTGCGTACAAAAAAAAGTAATACATCCACCGGGCCAACACTTGAGATATAATATCCTAAAACTTTTCATTACAAGAGTGGTGCAAACTGGGGTAATCAATGGCACATGTACTCAGATCACAAGCCCAAAAAGCCCAGACAAGGAGGGATATAAGAATCAAATAAGGTATTTGAAAATCAAGGGCTGAAATGGAGTCAAAACAATTGCAGGTATATTTCAACAAGGCAAACTGGAGAGTTATACTAAAATTGATGCTGAAGACTTGTACCAGAAATCAAGGACTGAAATGGAATCAAACACTCAAATCAAACCATTCCAAGTATCTTGGAAATAAACACAGTATATAACTCTTCAGCATCAATTTTCAGGATTCCAGTTTCCGGTTTCTCAGCATCCATTTCCAAGATTCGAAAAACACTACAAATTCAATATCCATTAATGTCACTCCAATTTCATCTTATCAAAGAAAAACATTACTCCCTGATATTAAAAAAAAATTGAACAAGAATATTCCTCTCCTTCAGCTTAGAGATATTGAGTTGCAATCATTGCTTAACCAAAATTTTCCAGCTCCAATGATGGGAGGATTATATTTATGAATGGTAAAGCAAACCAACAAGCAAGGCATACCATATAGAATGCCATGAATTCCAGGGTCAAAAATCCACTACTAACTATCACAACCAGGAATAAAGTATAGCAAGCAGAATTAATGCATCACACAATCTATAAAGCGCAATTAGTTCAGCATCTGAAAAGCATCTGACAAAATCTATAAACTTGATCAGACACCAAGACAAAAGCATCTGAAAATTCTTCTGCAAATTTTAGGAGTTTTAGGTCTGTTTGTGAGGGGCAGGAACCAACATAATAGCTGAAGACATAGACATAAGGGAACTACTTGAGAGGAATGAACCTAGAAGAGTGGGTAGCACCAATGCCAGGCCTTCCATGCTTCACAGG
Organism: Trichopus zeylanicus subsp. travancoricus; assembly: GCA_005019695.1. Classification (NCBI taxonomy): domain Eukaryota; kingdom Viridiplantae; phylum Streptophyta; class Magnoliopsida; order Dioscoreales; family Dioscoreaceae; genus Trichopus; species Trichopus zeylanicus. The sequence continues at coordinate 1,830,836 of RXID01014214.1, forward strand.
CTTATAGGAGATGGAGAATTCTGCCAGGTAGTGGCCAATCATTTCAGGCTTGATCTCAACCTGGTTGAAGGTCTTGCCATTGTAGACTCCAATGATGCTCCCAATCATCTCAGGCACAATAATCATATTGCGAAGGTGCGTCCTCACAGGCTCTGGCTTTTCACCAGGAGGGGCATCCTTTTTCTGAATAAAAAGAGATGCACAAACAAGAAAAGTATGTCAGCAGGAAATTCAAAACCAGATAGCTGCAATAGAATTGAACAAAATAAGAAAAAAACCCTGATTTGAACAAAATAAGAAAAAAAAACCCTGATTCTATTCTAGGGTATGAAAATATCATCAATACTTCAAGGAGATTCCTATTACTCGCAAGTGCAAAACTTACACAGTGTTCTGAATTTTAGAGTCACAAAGTTCAAAAGCAGGAACATACCAAGCATGAATCATATAAAAATCAAGTTATTCAGAATTATGAAAAATAATTTTCTCAGCAATAGGGAAAAAAGAAAGCTTTACTTGACCTTGTTTCTGCAAGTTATAGACACATGTACCACATAAATGCAATTGACGCTAGCTGAAAGGGAATTTTCTTCCCAATCATCAAACAAGCAAGCTTTCTGTATTTTTAACAGTATGGCCTTTCTGCAATGCTTTTCACAAGACAGACAATGTCACCTTTTGTAGTTATCTACATAAGTAGTCATACAGATGAACCTACAATGATGCGAGTAAAGAGACAGAGGCATTCATAGTCGTATTCTTAGATCCTTCTGACTGCTAATGGCATCTTACTTTCAAGCATGAGGTTCTGTTCAATACCAACAGAATCTTACTGTTATCCCATTCTAACAGCATCACGTCACTTTCTAACATGTACCACTCTCTCATTCATAAAATGAACTATGACACAACCAATCAAATGAAGTGATAATAGGCATTGGTAGTGCACCTAAACATCTTGTAAACATTGAAAAAGCACAATAATGTTCATGTAAGAAGAATTCCACAATGAAAACCACTTATATCAGAAACGCTTTCAATGATACAAAAAACTGTTGATTAGACATCAAACACAAGCTAATTCACGCACTCCCAACTCAACTCTCACGACCAGAGACAACTGATTTGCTGATATACTTATCTCCACAAGTTTTCACCGTTATTTTTTCCTCACGGTCAATGATTCAAGGACTGGCGAACCAGTTTAGTTTAGGACTTCTCAAAATTAATCAATTTCATGACCTCAAAACGAAACTAAGTAAATTTCTTTCACTGATTACTAGATAACTTACGCCTTTTTTCTGCTCCGATGTAGTTCTAACAGACCAAATCCACACAGATGATCGACAACAAAAACACCAACTAAAATACAATTAATTTTATATAATTTTAACTAGGATATGCTTCGCCATAGATTCAGCCATAAATCCAAAAAATTAAGATAGACGAGACAAAAAAAAATCACGCTTAAAAAACCATAAATCCATCCAAAAACACAAATTTAGAACGGTAAACACCAAAATTTCTAAAATGTATCCTGATATAACAAACAGCAGGAAAAAGGGAGAGAGATGGCTAGAAACATCTTACAGCCTTGCGCAGCTTCTTGATGAGAGCCATCGGCTTCCTTTTCAGGCCCCGCTGGAACCTAACACATCCAACCCGCAAAATAAACACCAAAACCTCAAAAATGAAAAAGAAATCAATCAGAAACCAAAAGAAACGAGTACCTCCTTCGAGCGCGGGCGTGGAAGAGCTTGACGAGCTCGTCGGTGGACATGTCAAGGAGCTGGTCGAGATCGACGCCACGGAAGCTGAACTTCCTGAAGGTCCTCCTCTTCGGCTGCCCTGGCGCCACATCTCCTTCAACATCCGCCTGGAAAATCCAACAGAAACAAAAATAGAATTACAGATTGTGTATTTCGGTAGCGGTCAAAGGAGCGGATATGGAGCGGAATCAAGGTTTCTTACCATAGCTGCTGCGACCCTAGAGGCGGAAATCTGTGCAGATCTCTGTGGCTGGCTTGAGACGGCGTAGGAGTCGCCGGTGTCGCTCCGGCGTGTGAAGGACGAGACAGAGAGACGGCTAGGGTTTGCAGTTTTATAGGCAGTGGCGGAGTAGGGTGTGAAACATGGATCCGAGCCGATAACCCGATCCGACCCAATTTGGTTTCGGGTATCGATGTTCTTTTTCTTTCTTCTCTCTTTCTTTGGGTGACTCACCGAGTTCCTTCACGAAGCTCACTATGAACCTCTCGTATCAGTTGTGAACTTGTGATACGAATGATCTCATTATGAACCTTATAACCATATGCTGTAAGCATTGAAATGCTTTCCATGCTACCAAATAAAAGACTAAATTGGATGTCAAACACAAAATAAATTTATTTTAAATTTAAATTTTAGTTTAAATTAAGATTAATTAGCCCGTTAACACTTCCCTAATAATCTACTGTGCAAAAGCAACAGGCAAAACAAACGTCAGCAAAATAAAATTTATCCGATGTAATTACCAATAGTAAAACATCATCGTGATTTTAATTACGAGTTACTAATTAAGATTTTATATTAAAATAAATTAAATAAAATACGAGGATTATGTTTATTACTTGCAGATCAAATAAGCCCTAAAAGCCTATTTTGGTCTGTATTGACTCATATTAATGATTAAGTTGAATAGTGAAATATAATAAAATTTTAACCGAAAATAAAATTTCCAAATTAGTATTGTTGCGTTTAAATGCAAATAAGCTCGATACTAGACATCGAAAACTGTGTGAATAAACAGAGAGTTTCGTAAGATGATCATCACGTGAATTTCACGTTCCTAATCACGATCCGAAGTGGTTCGTTCTTTTTAGCGAGAACTCTACGCAATCTTTTTTTGGTAAAATCATTCGATCAAGCAAAATATTGACCAAAAACTTTAAAATTCATGAATTCGAAAATATAAATCATGCGTTTTGGTTCAAAAGACTTCTAAATTTTAATTTTTAATTTTTAATTTTTTTTGGTTGGATTTTTTTTTTATTAGAGGAAATAAAAAATAGGACTTTTGCACTTAAATTTTTTTTTGTAAATTTATAAGTTTTTAGTGGCTCATTTGTAATTTAGTAAAAAAAAGCAATTTACCTAGAAATTACTCAAATTGCGCCTTTGCTAATTAAAAAATAGTAATCGTTTTTATACTCCTACAAATTTAATTTATTTTGATAAATGTGTTTAATTAGTTTCTATTAATATTTGTTTATATCAAGATGAAATCAATATTACATAAATGAAAGACTTACCTCACAATTAATAATTTTAAGAAATATTGGTAAAAAATAGTTTAAATAACACCAACGAAAATTAATGACGGAAGTATTCATTTAAATAAATTAAATTTGCACAAGCACACCAATAATTATAATTTTGCGAAGGATATCAGTGTAATTTAAGTGTTTTTAAAAATATATAGCTATAAATCCCAAAGAAAAATAAATAAAAGGATTTTAGGGTTTTGGTACACTCTAGTATGGGATTTTGGGTCTATTTGATGACGGATTAAAGTCAAAATCAAAATCAAAAATAATTATTTTTTATATTTAAATACTAATTTAATTAGTGAATTTTATAAAATTATTATGAATCATTTTACTTCACATATATTACTTGACTTTCTTCAATGTTTCAGCTTCGGTATCGAGGTTTAATGCAGCGATGACTCATCTCAGGGCCGCTCTTTTGGACAATCTCCTCCCGTCCAACATCCAAAGAAGTTCCCTGTGCATGCCGCAACATGTGATGTGATGTACTTGCTGTTTCGATATCGATTTCGGTTTCGGGACCCAGCCAAACCGACACGTTTCGGCCGTTTCGGTTTTAGTTTCGACCGTTTCAGTTTCGGCCGAAAGATTTTTTTAAATTATTAATTGGGTATTGACCAGAGTTTGACTATACTTTGACTTCAAATTAAAAATACGATAAAATATTGAAAAAAAAAAAAATTTGAAAAAATTAGGAATAAATTTATACTTAATTTTATCATAATATTAAATATTATTTTAGTTAATTAATATTAATTTTGATAGTTAGTCACTGATATAGTCTATTTTTAATATATATTAGTGTATTAAAAAAACATACAAGAAATAATATGAATATGATTAAAAGTTAAAAATTAACATAAGCACATTTAACTTTTCATTAAAATATACTTCACACATACATATTTATAAATTCTAAAAAGTACAACTATCATCATAATCATCATCAGTTGAGTTTGGAACATCTGGATGTGGAATTACAAATTCAGTAACTAGATGATCCGGACGAGCATTTGTGGACATATGAATCAAAACAATTAGATTTGCGCGATCTCATAGGAGCGGTTCTGAAGTATATCTATATATCGAAGGTCCAAAATGAAAATTATATTTTGACTAAAATTTAACTTTATTTCAATTATTTTTTAACTTCAAATTAAAAAATTATAATATATTTAAAAAATTTTAAAAATAATGAATAATTATGTGAATAATATTATGTACGTGAACAGTATCCGACAGAAATCGATAACGACGTCGAAATCAAATTGGCGATAACGCTGGCCTCAGTGTAAGGCCAGCCTCATCTTGCGGGAGTATGGGTCAAGTCAGTGAGGGCACGAGATAAGCGAGAGAGCGACGGTAGACTAGCGAGTGCGCAGGGTCGCTCGGACATGAAACCGACGCGAGGTCCTCCCCACGCCCCAAGACACACACACCCACCCCCCCCCCCCCCAACCCACCCGCGCGAGCTCGGCGAGCTCCCGCCTACTCACCCACCCACACTCGAGCCCGCGCGGCGAGCCGCGCGCCCGCAGCTCCTATCCCGCGCGCTCCCCCCCGCGCGGCGCCGTGCGCGCGATCCTGGCGAGCTCACGCCCCCACGCGCAAGCCCAAGCTCCCGCCCGCCCGCTCTCGAGCCCGGCAAGCTCCCGCCCCCGCGTGCGCAAGCGGCGAGCTCCCACCCCTACGTGCGATCCCGGCGAGCTCCCACCCCCGCGCGTGAGCCCGGCGAGCTCCCACCCGCACGCTCGAGCTCGGCGAGCTCCCGCTCCCGTGCGCTCCCGCCTGCGTTCGTTGGCAAAGATGAACAATAATGAACAGTAAACTCTAACCGATCTGAAACCTGCGGTTTCGTTGCGGTTCCGGCCGAAACAGCTCGATTTCGGCCGAAACTGTAAACCTTGGTATTGATTACGAATTTGGTTGTATGCGTGAGGACTGTGATCCCATGAAGATAATTGAGAGCCCTTATTATAATGGTTGTGATGTATTGATTACAGATTAAACACTTAGCATAAATGTTTTTTCTTCTACTACTTTTTGTGGTAACAATCTCTATATCAATAAAAACACAAGTTAGCATCATAATTCTTACAAACAATCTCAATCTAAATATATTACCAATCACTCAGAAACCATTTTGATACCTAATATTCACACAAAAAAAAATGAATAGATCAGCATTTACAAACAAAGCAGCAAGTGAAAAATTACTAAAAGTCAAAGCCATGGCTAACCATTTGCTCCAGCCGAAACCCTAGATTAGTGAGACCACCCACCAGAGCAAGATTGAAGCCATTAAAATTGAAGGAGAATGTGAAGGAGAACTTAGAGAAGCGATAGATCCAAACAGAAACCCCAAAGATGACAATGGAAAGTAGAAATCCTTTAGGAGGGATGGGCGGTGTTGCAAAGGTAGTGGCAATGTAATGGTCGACCAGGTTGGGCTCGAGTGGAGCTAGTTCGCGGCAAATGCCGAGGACTAGTCGGATTCGAAGTGGACGACGATATTTAAGTGATGGAGCTACGGACCAAACTGTATTATTCCTTAGATTTTGATGATGATCAAATTAGCAATGATAGGCTTTAAAATTTGCAATGATCATTCATATTGTAAAAGGCCAAGTCTTGAGATTAAATCTTGAAGATGTAGACTCGAAAATAAAGAGGATAATAATTTACAAATGAAGCTTAAAGGTTAAGTTAAGAGCTTAAAAAATATTCAAAAAATCAAAATCGACATTGAATAGGTTTAGATTTTTATTTGTTTTATTTGTGTAAAAGATTTGCTTTGAGATCATTTATCTCGAACATTCGGCTAGCTTTTTGAGTCCAACTGAACCGAAAGTTCGTTATAGAATCGGACGTCCAACAAGAGTTCGAAGCTTAGTATGTGAATTGGAACCGGACGTCTGGTTCTCTGAAACAGATGTTCAATACAATTTTTTTGCGTGACTAACGTCTAGTTTTTTGACTATTGGAGTGAACAAAACAGTGAGATTTCACTCCCAACAGTTTATTTTGATCCCAAAGATATAAATAGACATGATTGAGCTTTTCTTAACAAGTTTTACAATTTCATTTATCATTTGAAAAAAAGATCAAGCTCCCCATACCTTCTAGCAAGAAATGATTTAAACTTTCTAATCTCAAAACATATCCTTATTGTTTTTATTCTCAACCTTTGAGTGATATTATAGTGAGGGTTAAAATGTATTATCTTTTATTTTTTTCACTTGTAAATGTTAAGTTTTGGATATCTCGAACTCGAATTAAAGTTTAAGTTAAAGTAGAAATTCAAAGTTGAATTCAAAATTATGATTTATTAGGAGTTGTAATTAGAGTAAAACTCAAACTCAATAAGAACCTATCAATATTCTAGTAACACATAGGATTTAGGTGTGGTGTAATGCTAAAATTAAACTAAAGAGAAATAAAGAGAATAGAAAAAAGAGAAAAAAAAGAGAGTATTGGCTATCGTGTGTTGGTCTTTTTAGTACTTCTCGATGGTCTCTCGCGCTGGTTCCTCGTTGTGTTCTCTTGAAGATTCTCTCAGAAGGTGGAGGCGTTATCGAGACTTGGTGAAAGTATTTAGTTGGGTAAAAAAAAAATACAGTCTTTCTTATAGACTCTTATATAGTCTTTTGATAATGAATCTCTCGCTCTCCCCCATGGACATAACCCGATTTTAGATAAAACACGTATATCGCTGAGTTTTTTCTTGTTATTTTTTTATCTTGAATTGCTTCTTATTTCTTGTGTGATTTGAGAACAAGGTGATTTGTGAGCCTTTCATTGTAAATCCCAATATGAAAACACTCTTGGGTGAGAGAAAGGTCGGTTTGTACGAACGTGACTTTACCTTAACAAAGCGACATACTTGACTTCACCTGAAAGAAATGGCACTTCGATTTAGAGTAATTTGTAAAGGCTTAGCTTCACTTCAAGAAGTGACATTATTAGTAAAGTGATCGAAGTACTTAAGAGCAGGCAAGGGAGCGATTGGTCTCCAAATCACATAAAAATCACAATTTATTCTCTCTCTTTACTTATTTTACTTATTTGCACTTATGGTTGATTGAAAATTAATTCAAATTGATTGAAAATTTAAATGTCATTATCTTGAAATTTATATTGGGGCTTAATTGTGTTTATAATTATAATTTATATTTTATTTCTCATATCAAATCTCTCCTTCAAAATTTGTCATATAGACTAACAATTGGTATTAGAGTCTTGTACTCATGTTTTTGAACAAACATCTATGAGTATAAATCCTTTTGACAATTTTTGATAATATAGTAAAATTATTTTAAAAAGGGAGAGTAATTTTATTAGTCATTCTCTTAGTATCATAAATAGGGAAAGCAAGTTTATAATATTTTAAGTTTTTGCAAACCCTTCTATGCATATTTCAAGGGGAGCTTTCTTTGTCTCATTGATCATATTGGTTTTTGATACTCTATCATTTTGAGGCTAGTTGATAAGACATATCTTTCTCACTTTTAAACTTTTTATATCTTTTGATGCATGATATTAGTACAAATATTTTATATGCTTGCTACTGTTTCTTCTTATCCTATGTTTCTCATAATGCATTTATTTAGGAGGAGTTATATATTTGATAATGTTAAAGGAGGAGAATGATATGCATCTTTGTTAAACTTGTTAAATATATTAGTATTAAACTTTTATGGCAAAAAGCATGTCTAATTATCTTTTCGTGCATTTATCATATAACATAATTATTTGTTTTTCTTATGCATAATTTATCATTGTCAAAAAGAGGGAGATTGTAGTCCTTTGGATTTTGATAATGATCAAATTAGTATTTAACAAGTTTCTTAAGTTTTGATAAACTTCGGGATTTGTAATAATCATCCATGTTGTGAAGGACTGAGTCTTGAGATTAAAGCTTGAAGATATTGACTCGAATATAAAAAAGATAATAACTTGTAAATAAAACTTAAAGATTAAGTTAGGAGCTCAAAAAATATTCAAAAGATCAAAATAAGCATTGACTAGATTTAGATTTTTATTTATTTTAGTTGTGTCGAAGATTTGTTTTGAGATCATTTTGTTTAGATTATTTATCACGTAGGGTTCTATAGTAATTACTGTAGTAATTACTATAATACTGGACATTCAATTCATGAATCGAACTTCTGGCTGGCTTTTTGAGTTCAATTGAACTAGACGTTCGTTACAGTCGTCCAAATTCAGGCTATTGAGAACGTGCGACGGTTAACGGAGAACGAGGTCATAGGTGGCAGCAGGCCTTGAGGAAGAGGGAGTAGCAGCAGCTACAAGCATAAGAAAATAAAGACCTCATAGGGAACAAAGAAAAAAAGGGATACTGAAAGAAAAGGCGAAGAGATGGATAAAATCTTTACATCTTTTCAATTTATTGTTGACACCTTCTTGCTCTCCTTTTAGATAACAATATCTTCCCTGAAATTTTTTCTTTAATTCGAACAAAATTTACTCAAGAATTGTCTATGAATTTCTTTTTGAATTTTTCTTTCAAATTGATGTGCCCTGACCTCTTTTTTATAGGGTTTTGAGAGAATCTTCAATTTTAGTTATTGAGATTTGATCAGAAGATTTAATGAGTATTTTTTTTACCATAAACTCCATATTTAAATCTCATATTGATATTCTCTGAGATTATACCTTTCTTATTAAAAATAAAATTAATTTTAATGGATTTCAGAAAAATTTCATTTTCATTTCTGCAGATTGGCAATTGAATCTGACATTTAGTTAGGAACCAAATGTTTGACAATAAACAATGTTCGTATAGTTGGACTACACTGGACATCCAATTGGAACCGGATGTTCGATTGTGAATAGGGATTTGCATAGTTGGATAGTGTCGAACATCCAATTGGAACTAGATGTTTGCCTACGACTCAGCTTGGCTTTTGGACCCAATTTTGGTCCAAATATTCGGCCCTCTCATTTTACTTTAATTTAAACCCGAATTTTTTAATAATTTAGATTCGAATTGAACTCAATTTTGGGTCAAATTTGATCGTAAATTAGGTCCAATTGAAACCTATATTTAGGTCATAATCTAGTGGCATTCAATCTTATGTTTTGACTGAATATTGATTAAATTTTATTTTTGGTCAAAATCAACTCAAACAACTATAATAATCTTTTTCGATTTTTTTTCCTTATCGCATCAATTTTTTTAGCTTTCTCCTTCACCTACACGGCCTTGTTGGGCATTTTCTTTACTTATATAACCTTCTTCTATCTTTCCTTCACCGTAATAACATTTTATGTTATTTCCTTCACCACAATCGACCTTCTCTGATCTTCACTATGCTTGCACGACTTTATCTAGGTTTTTCTTTGCTTGCATGATCTTCTCCGACCTTTTCTCTGTCGCATCTTATATCTACGATATAGTTAAGTATTTATTTTTAATTTATATATATTTATTTTTCTATACAAAGTATTTAGTCTGTAAATAAATTGGATTACAACAAATGAAAAATGAAAGCTTGCACAAACCTAAGTTCATCCAACTCTTAAGCATAAAATATTCACTCTACAATAGTAAAATATTCAAGTTTTTTGAAAGGTATTCATTTTGTTATCATCATGTATTTATTTAATAGAGAAGTATCTATTTTTTTTATTATTTTATATTTATTATATTTGAAAAGTATTATTTTGTAGTTATTATGTATTCATTTACTGTTCAAAATATTTACTCCTAAAATAAGGTAAATGATAATAATACATAAATAAATACAAATATAAGTATATATATTAACCTCATGAACATAGAGTGCATGCTAGAATAACAAATTTGGCTGACAATGATACATATATGGGTGTAATAAGTACACATAGAAATACACTTTTAACACTTTTTTGCAAAAAAATAATGTTCAACTATACAAATAGAAACACATTTAATAATGATATAGATAAAAATGAATAGAAATATATATAATAATAAATACATATGAACCAAAAAATAAATACTTATAAGCTAACTTATGAATACATTGTAAATATGTGACAAGGAAAAGACCAGAGAAGGTCTCACAAGCGAAGATAATAATAAAGAAAGTTGTATAATAAAGGAAAAAATCAAAAGAGGTCGTTATGGCGAAGAAAAAAAATCAGAGAATATCATTGCGGTGATAAAAAGATTGAAAAAAATCATGCAAGTGGAGAAATGCTAGATTACAATTGCTACGCATAAAAACATGAAAAATGAGTCCTAAATTGAAGGAGGTGAGAACATCCTAGGTCATAATATTGGATAAAATCGAGTCCAACAAGAGTGGTATGATTCTAAAAAGTTAAACCATATGAAATTTGAGAAAGTAAGAATTAAAAAGAAAAGTAAATTTTGAGTTGAATGAAATTTAAAATTCTAATAAAATAAATAATTTTATTTAATTGTTCATCATTTCTAATATTAGTAAATTTTGACTCTTGAAATAAAATCCAAATCACTTAATTCATGTTTGAGTCAATTTTGATTGAAAATTAAATTTAATCAAAATTCAGTTAAAACATACACTTAAATGTCACTGAATTACGATCGAAACATGGGTCTCAATTGGACCGAAATTATAATCAAATTGGATCGAAAATTGGGTTTAATTTGGATTCAAATTATTATAAAATTTGGGCTTAAATTAAAAAGAGCTGAATAGGCCAAATATCTGGATCAAAATCAAGCCTAAATTTCATCAAATATTTAAACCAAAATAAAAATTATAAAATTTTTATAAATGGGTCCCTAACATGATTTTTTACAAATAAGTCCCTGAGATGAAAAATTTTATAAAACAATCCTTGCAAGTTTTGAAATTTCAAATTGATCTCCGTATAATCTAGGGTTTGCAAATGAACACCTCAAAATTTTATATTCACAAATAAATCACTGAAATTTCTAACTTTTACAAATAAATCCTGAAATTTTTAAAATTTATAATTAAGTCTTTCAAAAATTTTTATTTTAAATAAGTCCAAATTTTATTCAAAAAAATCTTAAAAATTTTAGAATTTTTAAAAAATGTGTCTTTTTTGCAAAAAGGCCTCAAAATTTACAAAATTATATTTTGAGCCCATTTTTTGAGAAATTTATAAATAAATTTCTCAAAATTTTTATTTACAAACAAATTCAAATTTTATTCAAAGAATTCTAACAAATGTGTTATTTTTATGAAAAAATCTCTGAAACTTATAAAATTACACTTTTGTCTAATTTTTCAAAAAAATTTATAAATAATTTCCTAAAAATTTATCATCCAAAAATAGTATAAAATTTAAATTTTTTCGTAAAAAAAATTCCCAATCAATTACATACCAATAACAAAATTTTATGATATAATTTCATCCCGATCAATCTTATTTGTTTTTAAAATGAAACTAATTAAGGGATCAAAATCCAACGACACTCCTCAAATCTCCTCAATTTAATTTTAAAATCTTACATAAAAGGGAGAAGAAAAGTAAAAATACAATATGGTGAATTCTTATTTGATTGTCGTCTCATTTTTTTTCCCTCTTTTACCTTTTCCCCTTTGCTTCCTACTCATGCAGCCACACTCCCGCCGCTCTCCGCTCCTGCGCTGCCTGCGCCCATGACTCAACTTAAAGGTGACACCTTGGGTCCAAACCCAAAGTCTTCCCCTCCATCAAATCTAAAAAAAGGTCTGTATATCCACCGCCGCCATCGTTGGAGTCTAAAAGGTCAAGCCCTGCAAACCCCACAAACCAGCCACCCCGCCGCCGACCACTATGGATGATGGCAAAACGATCCCGAAAGGCTCTTCTAGTCCACCGCGAGATCCAAAGAAATGGCACAAAACCATTTCCAAAGACCCTCCTTGCTCAATGCCACCGCCACCGAACAAGCAAACAAAAGATCCTCCCGACCCACTGCCAACGCCGATAGACAAGGAAACCAAGTTGGTCCCACCGGAGAAGCGGCCAGATCCGGCCATGTTCCGGTTGGATCCGGCCCGATTTCGAGGGAGCAAGGTGCGGTCTTGCTCCGGCGAGGGACTGATTAGGAAGAAGAAGAAGGTGCACGACTTTATGAAGAGGAAGAATGCATTGCGCACGCCGTTGATGATGGCGAACTTCCGGGCCACCCGCGCCTTCTCGAAATGACAAATAAGATAATAAATTCTCATTGTATCCAAATCAGTATTGAAGCTTATATTTATCTAGCTCTCTGGGGTCACTCTCCGTTAATATTTAAACTCATATTTAAGTTAATCTTTAGGCTTACACATAATCAGTTATTGAGATTACACTTAGTCAACTTTTGAATTTATACTTAGATAATCTTTAATGTCGCATCTAAGCTAATTTTGAGATTTGCACTCAATCAGTCTTTAAGCCCACACCTTAATTAGTCTTTGGGCTTGCACCCAAACCAATTTTCAGACTCACACTTAACTAACATTCAGTCTCACATCCAAATTAATCTTCGGGCTCGCATTTAGTCAATCTTCGAACTTACACATAGCTAGTTTTCGAGTTTACATTAAATCAGCCTTTAAGCTCACATTCAAGTTAGCCTTCAGGTTTGCATTTAACGAGCCTTTGAACTTACACTTAGTCAACTTTTGAGTTTGCGTCTCAGCCAGTCTTTTGACTCGCATTTTAACTAGTTTTCGAACTAACATTTAAGCTAGCCTTCGGGCTCACATATAAGACAACTTTTAAGCTAGCTAAGGCTCATATTCAAGCTAGTCTTCTGGCTCGCACCTAACTAATCTTTGGGCTCACACATAATCAGCCTTCGGACTCGCACATAGTCAACCTTCAGGCTCACATCAAATCAACCTTTGGGTTTGCACTCAACTAGTCTCCAGGCTCACACTCAGTCAGCCTTCAGGTTTGCATTCAAGTCATCCTTCATGCTCATATTTCAACCAACCTTTAGGCTTGTACTCAGCCAGTCTTTGGCTCATACTCAGTCAACTCTCAGGCTTACATTTAGACAGCCTTCTCGCTCATATTTAGCCAACCTTTGGACTTGCATCCAAGTCAACTTTCGAGCTCATAGTTAATCAGCATTCAGGCTCGCATCCAAGTCAGCCTTCATGCTCACATCTAAATTAGTTTTTGAACTTGCACTTCAACTAGCTTTCGAGTTCACACTCAACCAACGTTTAGGTTTGCCTCTAGGCTAGTTTTCAGACTCGTACCTAGTCAGCCCTCGGACTTATACTTCTAAGCTAGTTTTTGAGCGTCATACTCACTCGTTTAAGGCCGAGTTATGAGTTTGCCTAAAATCATCATAAACAACCAAGAATCCTCAAATCAAATTGCTTAATATAAAATAACTCAATCATATTAGAAATGGACTTAGCCAAAGCTAATAGATAAATGTCAAATTGACTTAAATGGACCTAAATTAATCAAACAAATGAACTAAAAGGCCCGAATCAAGTTGGACTCCAAAAAAATTTAAATTTAAAATCAAGTTAAATCTAGATTGAGCTAAGCCTAAATCAAGCCTTAATTGAGTAAAATCAAATCTAAACTAAAAGGGACAAAATCAAAATCAAATCAGAATTAAGCTAAGTTGAGTCTAAACTAAAACCAACTTAAGTTAAATCGACTTGAGCTTGAGGTAAAGTCCAACAAATCCAAACTCTATAGAGGTTTAATATAAGGTTAAATTTGGCTCAAGTTAAATGGAATTAAACTCAAAACCAAACCATATTAGTCCCGATGGAACTAATTAGAGTCAAACCAAGTCCAATTGGGAGTAATGAAACTTCGGTAATACTCCAAAGCTATAAATAAAGAATGATATCACCACCCTGACCTGAATCAAAATTAGTTTGAATAAGAACTAAATAAAGTCAAACTAAATCTTGTTAGGTGCGCTACCAAAGTATATAGTAATATTTTCAAATTATATCTAACTCAATAAGCCATTGGCGATAATTTTAAATCAAAGAAGTTAATTCTCAATACGTTCAAGGTCGTTAGCCATACTTTGAAGCTAGTCAACTTTAGATATCGTTGACGATACATTTTTCAAGCTATATCTAACCTCATAAGCTACTGATCCATTGGTGACGCTACCGATAAAAAAAAATTAATCACCAATACACTCAAAGCAATTAGCCACACTTTAAAGTTATGTCTGATCCCCTAAGTCATCGGTAACGCTACCAAATCAATAAAGTCAACCAACAATATACTCAAAGCTGTTAGCCAAACTTCAAATAAGTGAATCTTATGAGCAGTTGACGGCACGCCCTTTCTAAGCTAATTAATCTCGCAAGCAATTGACGATACGTCCTTCAAGTTAGTAATCTCATAAGCATTTGATGATGTGTCTTTTGAAGTAGTCAACCCCACAAGCAAATGATTGGCTCCTTAAGTTAGTCAATCTCAAAAATTATTGACGATGCATCTTCAAGTTATATCCAACCCTATAAACTATTGACGACGTTAACCAATCAAAGAAGTTATCACCTACGCTTTATCAGCTATAGAAATACCTCAAAAATAAAAAAGTTATTACTTATGCTTTGTCAGCTATGTAAACACTTCAAAAAAAATCAAACAAGTTATCGCTTATATTTTATTGGCTACGAAAATATTTTAATGTAAATAGAGTTATAATATCTTATTGGCTAACGAAAATACTCCAACCTAGACGAAGTTATTACCTATGTCTTATAAGTTATGGAAACATTTCTACAAACTCAAAAGAAGTTATCGCCAATATTTTATTGGCTAACAGAAATACTTCAAATTACGAAATTATTACTAATGTTCAAAGTTATCAAAAATATTTCAAACTTCTCCCATTCGCTTTCACAGTTTGGGTCAGACGTCATGTGATCTAGCACAGAGAGAGCGGGGCAATAGCACACATCTAAATTTTTTCTCTATCTTTTTTTCTTCATTTCTTTTATATTTTCTATAATTTTATATTGAACTTCGTTATAAAGTGAGAGTATTTTTTTACTTAAATAATGTACCATCTTTTTTTTCTCTCTTTTTCTTTTCATTTTTTTAAATATTTTCTATAATTTTATATTGAATTTCGTTATAAAGTGAGAGTATTTTCTTACTTAAATAATGTACCATCTTTTTGAAATTAATCAATCAATAATTTTTTTTTATCTCTATTTTATTAGCTTTATTTTTCGTTTTAAAAAATTTCTGGCAATTGTCAAAATAATTAATAATAATGACTTATATTTATTAAAAATTAATATTCTTATAACACGTGATAGCATATCTTAAATTAAAATAAATTTTAATTTATATTTTTTCCCGAAATTTCTGTTATTTTAAATTAGGGAAATCGATCTCATAATTTTGAAGTCAACACCCAAAGCTTCTAAGACCTCTAGAGCCCGTTTGGTTCTGGGTTATGGTCAAGGTCAAGATCAAAAGAAGGGGTAAAATGTAAAACGATAATACAGTCAAGTAAATCTTATTTGGTTACTCATCTGGCTAACGAATGGTTTAAATTTTTTGTAGACAAATTTGCCTTCAGTAGCTATCTTTGCCGCCGCCGACTTCGTCTTCTCTAATGAGGTCCGGCGCGCCGGCGAGCTTGCCGGGCAGCTCGGGCGGCGAGCTCGCCGAGCGAGTTCGAGCCCCGAGCTCGCACGGACAACTCGTGCGACGAGCTCGCGTGGAGAGCTCGCCGGGGAGATAAGGACATTTTAGTCATTTCTTATTTATAATTAAATTAAATTAAATAATATTAATTTGATCAAATTTTTGGTGTTTAAAAAATAGTCCGATTAGTTTAAACTGATTTAAGTTTGAGCTGAAACCAAACCGGACCCTAATTCCGCCCTTTGACTCCATCAATTATACTTAGAATTGCCATCAATCAAATCAAGAACAAAAACACACACTAATAATCCCGATCGAGCCTCCACAATCCACTCTTCCTCATTTCAAACCCTCTCAGCTGTCGATCCACCGAACATCCAAAGGCTAACGTTCAAACAAAAATCTTGATAGCAATCCGAGAGATATCGTTCGCAAATCAAATCTCGCCACGTGGCCAAAACTTTCTTCCCTACCGATATATAAACCATTTCACCCTCGCCGTTGCTTCTTACATCTCCTTCTCTTTGCGCATCATTCTGCGCGATTCTCGAGTTCCCAGAAATGGCAGCGGTCGCTGACGCGAAGGCTAATGCGGCGAAGCCGAAGAAGGAGACGAAGGTCCGGAAGCCCAGAGCCGCTCCCTCCCATCCTCAGTACATCGAGGTCAGGTTTTCGAATCCCTAATCTCATTTTCTTATTCGAAAACCTAGTTTAGATTGTGTTTTCCTTCGATCTGATATCCGTGGGAATCTGAAACCCTAAGTGATCGGAGAGGCGATTGCGACGCTGAAGACCGGACTGAGTCGACCCAGTACGCGATCGGGAAATTCATTGAGGAAAAGCACGGCAACAAGCTGCCGGCGAACTTCAAACGACTCCTTCTCGTGCAGCTCCGGCGGTTCACGGCCTCCGGCCGGCTTACCAAAGTGAAGAACTCCTACAACTCCCCGCGGGCACAGCTGCCAAACCAAAACCGAAGCTCGCCTCCGTGGCACGGCTGACAAATGTTGGATATGTTTTGGATTTTTAATGGAATTATATTTCATAATTTTTTTTAAAAAAATTAAGGGATAATTATCAATAACCTCATGTAATTAGTCTTAGTTATTTATTATTCTTATAATTTTCGAAATTATCCATGTCTTTTTTTTTCTCTCAAAATATTTATCTACACCCTTATGGTTATTTAATTAAATTTTTTTCAAAAAATTCTAATTTTACCCTCATTTATTTTTACAAATAAATCTCGAAAAATTTATTTTTTTATTATTTAACACTTCAAATTCAATTTTTTACCAATGATATTTCGAAATTATTCCGATTTACAGAAAAGGTTCTAAAATTCGGATTTTTACAAATAACACTCCGAAATCATTCCGATTTACAAAAAAGTCCTCGAAATTATTACGATGGCGGTGAGCGTAGCGGAGTGCGGGCGGTGAGCGTGGCGGAGGTCGGCGGCGGAATGGAGGTCGAGGGCGGCGCGCTTACGTACCGGGGACGGAGGTCGAGGTCGGCACGCCGGTGCGCCGGCATGCGAGCGCGGATGGCCGAGGTCGAGGCCGTCCGCCCCCGCGTGTTGGGGATAGAGGTCGTCCGCCCCTGCGTGTTGGGGACAGAGGCTGTCAGCCTCAGCCTCAGCATGCGGGACGAAGGCCGAGGCTGGCGCGCTGGCATATCGGCACACGAGCGCGGATGGCCAAGGCCGAGGCCGTCCATGCCCCCGTGTCGAGGCCGAGGCTGAGGTCTTCCGCGCTCGCTGCCGGCGCGCCGGCGGATCAATTTCAGCATGCGAGCGTGGACTGACTCGGCCTTAGCCGTCCGCACCCGCGTGCTGGCTCACCTGTGCGCCGGCCTCGGCCTCCGTCCCCAGCACGCGGGCACAGACGGCCTCGCCCTCCGTCCCGAGCACGCAGGGGCGGACGGCCTCGGTCTCAGCCGTCCACGCCCGCATGCCGGTGCGCCGCCCTCGACCTTCGCTCCGCCGCCAGCCTCCGGCGTCGCAATAATTTTAATTAAATAACAATCAGAGGGGCCGTAGGTAAATATTTTGAAAAAAAGATGAGTAATTCTGAAAATTACGAAAATTATAGATAATTAAGACTAATTAGAGAGAATTATAGGTAATTATCCCATAACGGCTAACTCAACTGTTGATCCGAATTTTTGACATGAAAATTAATTTTATTGAATTTTTGATAATTTATTCAAATCAATTCTGGTCTAGGATTCTTGGTAGACTAGTTTGATTACTTTATTGCATGATCGGGTTGCTCCAGTGAATCTGGACAGTTGGATTCCAAATGAATGGGCTGGATTTGTAGCAACAGAAGCCATGTAATCCGGTTTCAAGATCAATCGCTTGATGCCGCTAATAATCTTTTCTAAATCCATTTATTATGTATTTAATTGCCACCAATTAAATCGACGTTAAATGCATATCCTATTCCTCCGTCCGCACCCTTTCAATCTATTCTTCAATTTCACTCGGTCGATTCTTGTCAGCCGTTACTTCAATTAAATCGTAGAATTTAAGTATCAGGAAAGATTGTTCGATTTCAAAATTTGCATAAAAACCCTTACACTTCGGAGGAACCTCACAAACAAGCAGCAAATCATCAATATAACAAAGCAATGCAAGTGCAAACCCCCACACTGTCCATATCAAGAAGCAAGCAGTGTCATGAATCCTGGCTCTCAACCATTTCAATGGCAGCCTTGAGCTCTTGCTGGAGCGCCGCCCTCGCCGGCGAGAGCAGCACTTCGTTCCATACCGCCTTCGTCCCAGGCTTCGCCCCGCAATGCGGGTAGAGCTCGTTGATGGAGTCGGCGTCCTCGTTCAGCTTGCTTACCATCTCCAGACAATTAATGTCCTCCACATCCACTAGTAAGCCACTCTCCCCGTCCTTCCACCCTATCAGCTGCACACATTCATCGACACCACTTCCTCTATGAGTTCAATCTTTACATTTTGCATGACGTCCATTAGCTATAAGAGCAGATTAGTACGTACTTTTGGAGCAGTTCCCATGGAATTGGTGCAGTAGAGACGGGCGTTGTCGACGAGTTGGCAGTACTTGGGGAACGCGGCGGCAAATCGCTTGTGCGATTTCAGCTGGGACTTCACCCTCACTGCTCTGTGTGTCAGGATCGCTCTCCTGCCATTCAATTTCAATGTCGAATTCTTTAATGATTCAAATTGTTTTGGTTTAAAGAACGCCGCGGTTTTAGTTTAATTACCTGATTCCCCTGACTACAGCTAGGTAAGCATCACAGACCACTCCAACCAGCTCTATTCTGTAAGGCCTTCTCTTGCTGATATCTTCCTCCTCCTCCTCCTCTACTGGTTCCCAGTATTTCTCCGTGACGGTGCCGTCGCCGGCAACCTTGTACCCGATTCCCATCCGGTACCGGCGGCGGTGGACAGCTCGGGCCATCGCGATGGTCTGCTGGACGAACGGCTCCCACGACAGCGTGCCGTCCATGATCACGTCCCGGCCCTCGTTCAACGCCGTCACCAGCAGCGAAGACGCCGCATCCGTCGAGGATTGGTGCACCTTTACGGTCAATTTTATGAGAATGTATAGGCAAGAATGTCATTCAGCAATATTATCAGCCAACAGAAGAAAGCTCGAGCATACCATCTCGGCTGTCTGGAGCATGTCGTGGTGGTGTCCGCGGGAGTTTAGAGCTCGGTAGATCACGTCGGTCTCCTTGAACGCATCGGCCTCCACGACCACCGCGTTCGCCGCGGCACCGGACCAGAAGGCCCTGCACGGTTACATTTTTGCAATGTGAGTTATTATCCTGCTTGTGTTGGTTAATAAGACTAACGTCTGGGAGTGGATGCTAACTCCTTTAGGATGTCCTTGAGCACGGTGCTCTTGCCGGCTCCCATGCCGCCGCCCATGAGGAGTAGCACCGGGCTTCGGTCACCGAGAGCCACTGGAATCATGACCTCGGTACACTTGTTCTCGTCGCGTGGCGTGAGCCCGATGGCCTTCATCTCCTCCACCAGAGTGGAGAACACCCTTGTCACCTTCAGATCCCTCACTACCCTTTCTATTCTCTGCTTCCTGTGTTAGACTTGACTAGAGTTAACCACGTGGGATGTAATGCTTAACAAGAAGCACAAATCACTAGCCACTTAAGTGGTCATGTAATGCAAATTAGTGGAGCACCAATCAGAATGACAAGGAAACCTAGGTTAGCTGGAATTACACCCTGAATTTTCTTGCAGGGGTTTATATGCAAAAATCCCAAAATAAAGCAGCAAGCTCACCTGGTGGCCTCCATGACCATGTTCTTGAGCTTCCCTTTAGGCTGTTCCTTATCAGCATTCAGAACCTACACAAAGCACAGGACGTCACGATTGAAGGTATGCGTAGACTACTTACTACGTTTTGAAATTAACGACGTAGTTTTGCTGACGAAAATGTACCTGGCTAACCATGAGAGAGGCATGAGTCCAGTGAAATGCGAAGTAGCCAAGAATACACTTGTCCAACTCCTGAATGAGTTTCACATACAAAGCTTCAGCATTTGGGTCTTTGGAGAAAAATGCAAATATGTTCTCCTCACATCCCTTTGCTTTCCTCAAATAGTCTGATGCCAACTTCAACAGATGGGGGCACTCACTCGTGTCACTGAAACCTATCTGTCTTGCTGCAAAAAAGGACTTCCAAACTTAGTTCTTCATCTCTGATCTTCATAAGGAGCTATATAAAATTATGTGTTTGGTTCAGGCGGTTATATGTAAAAGTTCTTCATCTAAGGGGAGTTGCTACTAAACAATCAAAGGGATATGAATCAAGTTCTTGGATATTTGCTTTGTCAGAGCATTATTGTTTTTAATTTGGCCTCATCTCGTCGTGTTTAATTTTTCCTATAACCTATCATTCGACAAGATTATGTTATAAAATTATGTCGAGTTGACATAATTTAATTGGAAATAATGTTACTATTTTTCTTGCATTTACTCATTAGATTAGTCTTAAAAAATAAATAATAAATAAATTTATATTCATTTAACTTGATTTTTTTTCCCAGAAAGAAATCTTGATCAGAAGAAATAAACAGGATACAAGGTAAACCATTTCAAAAATCAAATATAAATTATTGAACTGTGTCAGGTTGACAATACTTCGAAGGAAACCCTAATAATAAGAACATCAGATTTCAGAGCTTCCCATTATTATTTCATTAAATAAAACTCCTCGAACTTTCTCAATTTATTGCGCACAAATCCCTGAGATCTCTTTTTGATCGCCTCTGGTTTGACCGATTTATATGCAACGAAATCAAAGATCTCATGAAGGAAACCATGAACAAGAATAAGAATAAGAACAAGAAGAAACTGACCCACGTAGTCGGAGAAGCTCTCGAGCTCCTCGACCCGGCCGGAGCGCGACAAGGTGAGCCGCAGGGCAGGCCGGGGGGTCCTCATCGCTAGTCGCTTCCTTCTGGACTGCGCCCGCACCGCCGCAGCCACGGCCCCGGCGGCCGAGAGCGCCAAGACGTTGACGATGATGAACTTGGCCACCGCATCTGAGAAGAACAAAGGGGATGAGTACGCACCAGCATATCCACATCACAAAGAATCAAAAGCTATGAAGTCATGATTGAGGGAAGGAAAAGGGGCTTGGGGCTTCGTCTGAAAGAGATTGACAAGGGCTGAGAGAGGTCAGGAAAGGAGGGTGATGAATACCTTTGTTCATGGTGATGAAAATGAAGTTTGGTTTTGGATCCGGAGGTGCAGGCTCTGCTGTTGAATCGGTGGGAGGGAATGGAGGGTGTCAGCTTATTAAATGCACCTAAATATTCACATTCTATGCCTTTCGGAAAAAAAAACAAGAGT
This sequence comes from Trichopus zeylanicus subsp. travancoricus, assembly GCA_005019695.1. Lineage (NCBI taxonomy): Eukaryota > Viridiplantae > Streptophyta > Magnoliopsida > Dioscoreales > Dioscoreaceae > Trichopus > Trichopus zeylanicus. Next base: position 1,852,589 of record RXID01014214.1, read on the forward strand.
TTTAACAAATAACACCCTCAAAGTTGGTTTTTTATGTCTATCTTATTCCAACTTTATATGTAAAAATTGTTCGGGACCAATTTTTGCGCCTCTAATATACAGTAAATAGAGTATTTTGTATCTCAACTAATGATATTTCAACCAAACGTTTTAAGTTTTGATCCAAACATACCAATTTTGGTTGACATTACAATAAAATAATTTAAATTTTTTTTTCAAAATTTAGTAATTTTAAAACTATAATATATTCAAAATTACTAAAATGATCAAAATGATCAAAACGAAATAATCGATCATGAGACTAAATTTTAAAATTTTAATTTCAAGTAAAAAAGACGAATACAATCATTAATTTAATATTTGATGTTTTTTTACACTATTCTATATTTTTTTCACTTTTATTATTTGTCATTATAAAAATAATTCATAGATCATATTTTAGATATTTGTATGTTATTCACTCGCCTTTTATATTATTTTTTATTATTTTATTTGGATAATTAAGCTAATGGGTCCTATCCTTGTTTAGTTTCAAATAAATTTTATTTTATGATTTCAGTTTCGGTTTTGAGGCCCAGCGAAACCGATATGTTTCGGCCGTTTCGGCCATTTCGATTTCAGTTTCAACCGAAAGATATTTTTTAATTATTAATTGTGTATTGACCAGAGTTTGATTATATTTTGACTATACTTTGACTTCAAATTAAAAAATACGATAAAATATTGGGAAAAATTGAAAAAAATTGAAAAATTAGGAATGAATTTATACTTAATTTTACCATAATATTAAATATTATTTTAGTTAATTAAATTTAATTTTGATAGTTAGTCACTGATTAATCTACTGTTAATATATATTAGTGTATTAAAAAACATATAAGGAGTAATATGAATATGATTAAAAGTTAAAAATTAATATAAGCACATTTAACTTTTCGTGACAGCGATTCACATAGAGGTGAGACCGACACAAATTTTTTTTTTTACTTTACTTTCGGTGGAACCGTCATGCACGCATGCACGTGAACAAAAAAATCAACGTGTTTCGATCAAAATCATTTTCATTTCAGTTTCAACCAAAATAAATTTTTTATTAATTATATTTTGACTAAAATTTAACTTTATTTTAATTAATTTTTTAACTTCAAATTAAAAAAATTATAATCTGTTTAAAAATTTTAAAAAATAATGAATAGTTACGTGAATAATATTATATACGTGAACAGTATCTAACAGAAACTGGCAAAGATGTTGGAACCAGATTGGCGACAGTGTTGGTTCCGGTGTAAGGTCGGTCTCAGCTTGCTAGAGTAGGGGCCAAGTCGACGATGGCACGAGGCAGGCGAGAGTGCGGCGGCAGGATGGTGAGTCCGCGGGGCCAGTCCGGCGAGAGTGCAAGCTCAGACACAAAGCTTACGTGAGCTCGCCGCGCGAGCTCACCCGACAAGTTCCCCACCACGCGCGCTCGCCTGACGAGCTTCCGCCCGCACGCGCTCACCCGGCGCGCTTGCGCGCGCGCATGCTCATTGGTGAAGATGAACAGTAAATCCCTAAACCGAAATCAAATTTATGGTTTCGTTTCAGTTTTAACCGAAACTTAAAACCTTGATTTAAATGTTTAGAAAATTCTGTAATTGACGATATAATATTGATAAAAATGGTTATATCACATCTGATGATTAGAACTGTTGGATTCAAGACCAACAGTTGGCTCAAAATCGTACCGTAAAATTGAATGACTAATAATATGTACAGAAAATGCCAGCATTGGAATATTTAAAGAGTTGGAGGATATATTTGCAAAAGAAGTTTCAACATATTTATGATGCGCGAGTTTTTCATATGGCCCATCGAACAATTACCACGTGCAAAGCTTGAAAGAGACTGACGACTACTCTTTGAGGTTGCAGTTGTCAGGAATGTCTCGTGTGTCGCGCCGACTTTAAAAAGAACGGAAAATTCACCGTCCATTTCAGTCCATTTGAATTTTGTCTCTTCTTTTTTTTTTTTGGCGCAAATAATTGCGTGTTACCATCAGAGACGGTCGGAAATAAATATGGCCGGCCCGAGCCCGAATCCAAAATGAAAATTTATAAAATTTTTAGGATATATTTATTTCGTAAAATTTAAAACTTTAAAAAAAATATAAAGGCTAATTATATACACCCCTAAATATCCGGTAATTACGAAAAATCTTCCAGAATTTTCGTAATAATTACTTATACCACGTCCTTTTCAAAATATTTACTTACACCTCCCTAATTATTATTTAATCAAAATTTTCTTCACAAATTTTGATTTTACCCTCCGTAATTTTTACCCTCCCTAAAAACTTATTTTCTCATTTATACTCTTTCTCCTAAAATATTTACAAATAAACCTTTGAAATATTTTTATTTATATAAAAATCTAAATATTTATAAACTAGCGGCGAGCGAGGGCAGCGAGTGCGCGGGAGCAGACGCCCGAGGCCGGCACGCAGGCGCGGACGCCGAAGGCCAGCAAGGGTGCGGGTACCGGCGGCAAGGGGTGTATTCGTAAAATTTAGTTTTAAAATAAATAAAATTTGGACTTATTTATAAATAAAAATATTCAAGGGGTCTATTTTTAAATGTATAAATATTAAACTTTATAATTTTAAATTTTAAGTTTTAAAACGTTCAATGTCTTTTTTGTAAAATTTTATTTAAAACATGATAAAAAAAATTAGAATTATTTATAAATAAAAATATTGAAGGGGTCTATTTGTAAATGTACAACATGAAACTTGTAATATTAAATTTTAAGTTTTCAAACCTTCAATGACTTATTCGTAAAAATTAGTTTTAAAATAAATAAAATTTAGACTTATTTATAAATAAAAATATTCAATGGGTCTATTTTTAAATGTACAAATGTTAAACTTGTAATTTTAAATTTTAAATTTGAAAACTTTCAATGTCTTTCTTGTAAAATTTTATTTAAAATATAATAAAAAATTTAGACTTATTTATAAATAAAAATATTCAAAGAATCTATTTGAAAATGTATAAATACGAAACTTGTAATTTTAAATTTTAAGTTTTCGAACTTTCAATGATTTATTCGTAAAATTTAGTTTTAAAATAAATAAAATTTATACTTATTTATAAATAAAAATATTCAAGGATCTATTTTGAAATGTACAAATATTAAACTTGTCATTTTAAATTTTAAGTTTTAAAATCTTCAATGTCTTTTTTGTAAAATTTAATTTAAAAAATGATAAAAATTTAGATTTATTTATAAATAAAAATATTCAATGGGTCTATTTGTAAATGAACAAATATGAAACTTGTAATTTCAAATTTTAAGTTTAAAAACCTTCAATGTCTTCTTTGTAAAATTTTATTTAAAAAATAATAAAATTTGGACTTATTTATACATAAATATGTTTTAGGGGTCTATTTATAAATATACAAATATTAAACTTGTAATTTGAAATTTTAAGTTTCAAAACCTTCAATGTCTTTTTTATAAAATTTTGTTTTAAAGATGATAAAATTTTGAATTTATTTATAAATAAAACTATTCACAGGGTCTATTTGTAAATGTACAAATACTAAATTTGTAATTCAAAATTTTAATTTTTAAAACTTCAATATTGTGAAATTTTATTAAAAAATTGATAAAATATGGGCTTATTTATAAATAAAAAAATGTGAGGGGTTTATTTGTAAATATAGAAAATATTGAACTTGTATTTTAAAATTTTAAGTTTTAATACTTTCAACTCTTTTTTATTAATTTTTTTTTAAACTTATAAATTTTTGACTTATTTATTAATAAAAAAAATTCAAGGGACTTATTTGTAAATTCACAAATATAAGATTTGTAATTAAATTTCTTATGTAGGGTTTATTTGTAAAGTATTTAAAATATTTAAGGTCCTTTTTATAAATTTTCATATAAAAAATATTAACATTTGGACGTTTTTATAAATACAAAAAATTCAAGGGGCTTATTTGTAAATATACAAATATTAGGGTTTATTTATATAATATTTAAAATATTTTAGCTCATTTATAAATATTTTCTTGAAAAATATTAAACTTCGGACCTTTTTATAAATACAAAAAATTCAAGGGACTTATTTGTAAAATACAAATATACGATTTTATTTATAAAATATTTATAAATATTTCAACTACTTTATGAATTTTTTTTGAAAAAATATTAAATTTACATTTTTTATCACTAAAAAATATTTTAAACAGTTTATTGTAAATGTTTTGGGTGTGTGACAAATACTATCTTGACATTTTTGGATGATTTTGATTTGTGATTTTGTTTGGTTTTTGATAAATGTTTCTGAGAAGAGCAGGATGTGAGAAAAAAACGTTTTTAGGAATTTAATTGTAACAATTACGGCGGGTTAAAATCAAAATTTTGAGAAAAAAATTTGATTAAATAACAATCAGGGGGGTGTAGGTAAATATTTGAAAGGGGGGTATAGGTCCATTCTGGGTGGTTTCATAATTCCCCGGATATTGCCGTGGAGGGAGGTGTCCGTCTATAGCCAAAATTTTTTTATGCTAATATATATTTCTTGTACAAATTTATTAAGGATGATACAGGTATAACATTCCAGTAGTAAGGCGATACAAGTGGCAGTCATATTGGTTTGAGAGTGACTCCTTCCACTTCTCAATATAGTAAATAAAAAATTTTTTATAAATAAAAAAATTTGAGTGGCCTATTTGTAAATATAGTAAATATTGAACTAGTATTTTCAAATGTTAAGTTTTAATACCTTCAACTCTTTTTCATTAAATTTTTTTTAAAACTTATAAATTTTCAACTTATTTATAAATAAGAAAATTCTAGGGAATTATTTGTAAATTCAAAAATATAAAATTTGTAATTAAATTTCTTGTGTAGGATTTATTTGTTAAATATTTAAAATACTTAAGGTCCTTTTTATAGATTTTCATATAAAAAATATTAACAGTTGGACTTTTTATAAATAAAAAAATTCAAGGGCCTTATTTGAAAATATACAAATATTAGGGTTTATTTATAAAATATTTTAAATATTTCAGTTCCTTTATAAATATTTTCTTGAAAAATATTAACGTTCGGACTTTTTTATAAATACAAAAATTCAAGGGACTTATTTGTAAAAATACAAATATTACGATTTATTTATAAAATATTTAAAATATTTCAACTCCTTTATGAATTTTTTTTGAAAAATATTAATATTTAAATTTTTTATCAATAAAAATATTTTAAAAGTTTATTTGTAAATGTTTTGGGTGAAAGAGCAGGAGTGAGAAAAAAAGTTTTTAGGAATTTAATTGTAAAAATTACGGAGGGTAAAATCAAAATTATTGGAGAAAAATTTGATTAAATAACAATCAGGGGGTGTAGGTAAATATTTTGAAAGGGGGGTATAGGTAATTCTGGGGGGTTTTTCATAATTACCGGATATTGCGTGGGGGAGGTGTACGTAATTAGCCCTAAAATTTTTTTATGCTAATATATATTTCTTGTACAAATTTATTAAGGATGATACAGGTATAGCATTCCAGTAGTAAGGCGATACAAGTGGCAGTCATATTGGTTTGAGAGTGACTCCTTCCACTTCTCAATATAGTAAATAAAAAATTTTTTATAAATAAAAAAATTTGAGTGGCCTATTTGTAAATATAGTAAATATTGAACTAGTATTTTCAAATGTTAAGTTTTAATACCTTCAACTCTTTTTCATTAAATTTTTTTTAAAACTTATAAATTTTCAACTTATTTATAAATAAAAAAATTCTAGGGAATTATTTGTAAATTCAAAAATATAAAATTTGTAATTAAATTTCTTGTGTAGGATTTATTTGTTAAATATTTAAAATACTTAAGGTCCTTTTTATAGATTCTCATATAAAAAATATTAACAGTTGGACTTTTTATAAATAAAAAAATTCAAGGGCCTTATTTGAAAATATACAAATATTAGGGTTTATTTATAAAATATTTTAAATATTTCAGTTCCTTTATAAATATTTTCTTGAAAAATATTAACGTTCGGACTTTTTTATAAATACAAAAATTCAAGGGACTTATTTGTAAAAATACAAATATTACGATTTATTTATAAAATATTTAAAATATTTCAACTCCTTTATGAATTTTTTTTGAAAAATATTAATATTTAAATTTTTTATCAATAAAAATATTTTAAAAGTTTATTTGTAAATGTTTTGGGTGAAAGAGCAGGAGTGAGAAAAAAAGTTTTTAGGAATTTAATTGTAAAAATTACGGAGGGTAAAATCAAAATTATTGGAGAAAAATTTGATTAAATAACAATCAGGGGGTGTAGGTAAATATTTTGAAAGGGGGATATAGGTAATTCTGGGGGGTTTTTCATAATTACCGGATATTGCGTGGGGGAGGTGTACGTAATTAGCCCTAAAATTTTTTTATGCTAATATATATTTCTTGTACAAATTTATTAAGGATGATACAGGTATAACATTCCAGTAGTAAGGCGATACAAGTGGCAGTCATATTGGTTTGAGAGTGACTCCTTCCACTTCTCAATATAGTAAATAAAAAATTTTTTATAAATAAAAAAATTTGAGTGGCCTATTTGTAAATATAGTAAATATTGAACTAGTATTTTCAAATGTTAAGTTTTAATACCTTCAACTCTTTTTCCTTAAATTTTTTTTAAAACTTATAAATTTTCAACTTATTTATAAATAAAAAAATTCTAGGGAATTATTTGTAAATTCAAAAATATAAAATTTGTAATTAAATTTCTTGTGTAGGATTTATTTGTTAAATATTTAAAATACTTAAGGTCCTTTTTATAGATTTTCATACAAAAATATTAACAGTTGGACTTTTTATAAATAAAAAAATTCAAGGGCCTTATTTGAAAATATACAAATATTAGGGTTTATTTATAAAATATTTTAAATATTTCAGTTCCTTTATAAATATTTTCTTGAAAAATATTAACGTTCGGACTTTTTTATAAATACAAAAATTCAAGGGACTTATTTGTAAAAATACAAATATTACGATTTATTTATAAAATATTTAAAATATTTCAACTCCTTTATGAATTTTTTTTGAAAAATATTAATATTTAAATTTTTTATCAATAAAAATATTTTAAAAGTTTATTTGTAAATGTTTTGGGTGAAAGAGCAGGAGTGAGAAAAAAAGTTTTTAGGAATTTAATTGTAAAAATTACGGAGGGTAAAATCAAAATTATTGGAGAAAAATTTGATTAAATAACAATCAGGGGGTGTAGGTAAATATTTTGAAAGGGGGGTATAGGTAATTCTGGGGGGTTTTTCATAATTACCGGATATTGCGTGGGGGAGGTGTACGTAATTAGCCCTAAAATTTTTTTATGCTAATATATATTTCTTGTACAAATTTATTAAGGATGATACAGGTATAACATTCCAGTAGTAAGGCGATACAAGTGGCAGTCATATTGGTTTGAGAGTGACTCCTTCCACTTCTCAATATAGTAAATAAAAAATTTTTTATAAATAAAAAAATTTGAGTGGCCTATTTGTAAATGTAGTAAATATTGAACTAGTATTTTCAAATGTTAAGTTTTAATACCTTCAACTCTTTTTCATTAAATTTTTTTTAAAACTTATAAATTTTCAACTTATTTATAAATAAAAAAATTCTAGGGAATTATTTGTAAATTCAAAAATATAAAATTTGTCATTAAATTTCTTGTGTAGGATTTATTTGTTAAATATTTAAAATACTTAAGGTCCTTTTTATAGATTTTCATATAAAAAATATTAACAGTTGGACTTTTTATAAATAAAAAAATTCAAGGGCCTTATTTGAAAATATACAAATATTAGGGTTTATTTATAAAATATTTTAAATATTTCAGTTCCTTTATAAATATTTTCTTGAAAAATATTAACGTTCGGACTTTTTTATAAATACAAAAATTCAAGGGACTTATTTGTAAAAATACAAATATTACGATTTATTTATAAAATATTTAAAATATTTCAACTCCTTTATGAATTTTTTTTGAAAAATATTAATATTTAAATTTTTTATCAATAAAAATATTTTAAAAGTTTATTTGTAAATGTTTTGGGTGAAAGAGCAGGAGTGAGAAAAAAAGTTTTTAGGAATTTAATTGTAAAAATTACGGAGGGTAAAATCAAAATTATTGGAGAAAAATTTGATTAAATAACAATCAGGGGGTGTAGGTAAATATTTTGAAAGGGGGGTATAGGTAATTCTGGGGGGTTTTTCATAATTACCGGATATTGCGTGGGGGAGGTGTACGTAATTAGCCCTAAAATTTTTTTATGCTAATATATATTTCTTGTACAAATTTATTAAGGATGATACAGGTATAGCATTCCAGTAGTAAGGCGATACAAGTGGCAGTCATATTGGTTTGAGAGTGACTCCTTCCACTTCTCAATATAGTAAATAAAAAATTTTTTATAAATAAAAAAATTTGAGTGGCCTATTTGTAAATATAGTAAATATTGAACTAGTATTTTCAAATGTTAAGTTTTAATACCTTCAACTCTTTTTCATTAAATTTTTTTTAAAACTTATAAATTTTCAACTTATTTATAAATAAAAAAATTCTAGGGAATTATTTGTAAATTCAAAAATATAAAATTTGTAATTAAATTTCTTGTGTAGGATTTATTTGTTAAATATTTAAAATACTTAAGGTCCTTTTTATAGATTTTCATATAAAAAATATTAACAGTTGGACTTTTTATAAATAAAAAAATTCAAGGGCCTTATTTGAAAATATACAAATATTAGGGTTTATTTATAAAATATTTTAAATATTTCAGTTCCTTTATAAATATTTTCTTGAAAAATATTAACGTTCGGACTTTTTTATAAATACAAAAATTCAAGGGACTTATTTGTAAAAATACAAATATTACGATTTATTTATAAAATATTTAAAATATTTCAACTCCTTTATGAATTTTTTTTGAAAAATATTAATATTTAAATTTTTTATCAATAAAAATATTTTAAAAGTTTATTTGTAAATGTTTTGGGTGAAAGAGCAGGAGTGAGAAAAAAAGTTTTTAGAAATTTAATTGTAAAAATTACGGAGGGTAAAATCAAAATTATTGGAGAAAAATTTGATTAAATAACAATCAGGGGGTGTAGGTAAATATTTTGAAAGGGGGGTATAGGTAATTCTGGGGGGTTTTTCATAATTACCGGATATTGCGTGGGGGAGGTGTACGTAATTAGCCCTAAAATTTTTTTATGCTAATATATATTTCTTGTACAAATTTATTAAGGATGATACAGGTATAACATTCCAGTAGTAAGGCGATACAAGTGGCAGTCATATTGGTTTGAGAGTGACTCCTTCCACTTCTCAATATAGTAAATAAAAAATTTTTTATAAATAAAAAAATTTGAGTG